>CM021103.1:376216295-376557649 GCA_007115665.2 Sequoiadendron giganteum | reverse complement strand
TACTATAAAAACTCTATTTAATTTTATTTTTTCTTAAACCAAGCCCCCCACTATCCTTAGTTTTGCAAACTATGTCCCAATGGACAAGCACCAATATTTTCTTCTCCACCTTTCTAGTCCAAAGAAACCTTTACTAAATTTTCTCAATTTTATATAGAATGAACATAGGGATATTGTAAAAATAAAAGAAGTACGTTGGTATGCTTTGAAGAGACGTCTTAAGTAGCTAAAACTTCCCAAATTGATTAAGGAGTTTACCCTTCCACCATTCCAGTTTCTTAGATAAATTATTTCCACCACTCGTTCCAATATCAGGCTCTAAGTTTCTTAACCATGAGAGTGAGTGTTAGTGTAATAGTGATTTAATTATCAAACTAGCTAGCTATTAACCTACCTAGGAGAGTCTTATTAACATTGCTTAAGCCTCCACTTAAGGACTTCTATAATTTTGTCTCACTTCATGTGGTTGAGACACATGTCATCACTTGTGAGACACCTCTTGCATGCACACTTGCCACTCACTAGAACACTTGTCATGTGAGTTAACACATGTTTCATCATTGAAGGATTAGTTAGTCATTGTGTTCAACTTTCCTGCCTTCACCACCTTGCCTATATATGCAAGGTTATTTTATACATTCAAATAATCTATTTTATCAATCTCTTGGTAATATCATCGGGCTTATATGTGTGCATGTATTTTGTAGAAGTTTCTGATTTTTTCTTTATGATCATGGAAATCATAACATGGTATGAGAGCCATGCAAGAAATTTCCTTCCCAAAATCTTGCATCTAACCTAGTATAGAGTTCCAAGCAATTTTATTTGCATGTAATCTTAATCTTTGTTTGGGTGTGGTCTCAAATTTTATTTGGGATTAATGTGATTCACATGCACCTATATAGAAATATAAAGATTTCACTTCCACGTGACTATTAATAAATAATGTTAAATAATAAATTTATAGATTTTTTAAGTGCAACAGCAGATTTTAAACATAAGATCCAAATGCACTCGTATCATATATTTTCCTACAAATCTAGTTCACACCTTAAATCCTACAATTACAAAAAATTGACTTTCAATCAAATAAATTCCAAAATAAGTAAGGAAGTCTCATCTGTACTCCCAACTGCATATAGGATATTAATAAGGAATAAAATTCCTTATCATTCAAATACCTCTCCAAAAGGAATCAATGACTTAGGTCTACCATTCCTCATAATAAATTTATGAGGGCTAATCATTCTCTTTCTATGTGGATAGTAATATTTTTAGAGGGAGATATGGCTAAAATATTATTAGATGCTACCAAATTTGAGATTAGTAAGCACGGGAAATAGTTTATCCAATTCAAAAAATTATCCTACATTAGAATGTAAGGATTCATTAGTGCTTCATATAAGACTCCTACGCATCCCAACGATAAGATTATCTTGCTACAAGTGTTTAGATAATTGGTGGACACTCGTGTGCATTTATAGTCCAAGAATAGAATTGGAATTCATTTCCCCATTGTTCTTAGTATATTATCACCTAGTAGATTATGCAAGTGTCCATGGTTAACTTGTGAAATGGTACAAAGGACCAAGAAATCCTAGAGCTCCTATTAATAGTAATTGCTACAATAGGAAATGAATAAACAAATTGGAGAACTATAGGAGTATATGAAACAAATAGTAAGCCTATTAATACAAGATTATGGTACATATACTTCTCTAAAACTCATAACAAAAGCCACAACCCCTTTTCTAGATAAAACGAATGATAAGACAATTAAAAATAAATGATAAGCCAAAATTCCTAACTCATCCTCAATTCATAACTCAAATTCAAAAAAACAAATTCCTAACTTATCCTCAATGATCATGAGATAGTTGTGAAGTGGATGTAAAATAATTTGATTCAATTGACACTCTATCTCTCTTCTCTATGTATATTAATGTACACACCCATTCTTTATAAAATAGTGAATAGAGAGAAAAGTGAGAAGGACGAAAAACACATCACACATCTACTCTAACAAATATTATATCAAACTTCACATACATAAATTTTTTATTATATTTCTTGTAGATGTACCTCTATTAGAGATATGTAACAAGAGCACCACTAGGATGTATTGGAAACATATTGTATTGTTTTTAGTTATACTCATAGTTGGTAGTGTGCATTTAGTTCATGCAAAAATTAACATCTATAATTCAATAAACCATTTTTGGGACTCATTTGGTAATACATGGAATTTTATTTTTGTCTCTAATGCTAGTATATTTGGTGAAATCATAGAGTTTACCTATATATACATGTAAGATAACAATATCATGGAGTGAACAAAAAAATTGACATATTTGTTCATACGATTTTTAAACAATATAGAGGATTACTAACTATATTAATTTTATTCAGAATGGGTAGAAAGTGTAAATGGCAATCACTCATTGAACTACATGTGCAAGACATTCCCAACCAAGGAAATCATTTCTCAAGCGAGGACCTTGAATGGATACCTATTGGAAATGATGACAATATGGACTTATATGCTGCAATCCCTCTTGAGAGACTCCCTCACTTTATCAAAGGAGAAAGTTTACTAGACAGTACAGAAACAACATTTGTATGTAAATATCATAAAGAGAACAACACACCAAAACCTACCGACCACACTACCATGACATACTCCAGGTTTGCCTAGATTAAATATAATTAATATGTATGTCATTTTTATATTTAATTTTTTATATCATTTAATATATATGTTTTGTTGTGTGAATAAATAGATATTGGTGTGCTTTTGGCCCAGAGGATCAAAGAAATAAATCTGAAAACATGGAAATAACACAAAGGTTTATCCAAAAAAGGGGTTGTCAAACTCACTTTTATGTTAGGGTCATGTATGGTAGGCCACAAGTTGCATTAATTATGTATAATGATTGGAGTCATTGTGATGTCAATGGTGAATTTTGCCATGGAAAGGATGACCCTTCTGGTGATCTAAGGAGCGGTTTTGCACCGAGATTATCAAATGAATGCAAATCATATATTGAGTCTTTATTACTAATGGGTGTGGGGATCGACACAATATGTGAGCAACACTACTTAGACCATGGTTTGACTAAGTTGATGAATAAGAGGGATGCATGCTTGTTGAGGAAGGATGTGTTGAATGCATGGAAAAGAGTACGCTCCATTCGATCCCAAAAAAATGAAGATGATGCAATTAGTGTCAATTTGTGGCATGCAGAGGAGAAGGATAACTTCTTCTACTATAAAAGACCAAACATCAAGGAAAATGTTCCATTTATCATAGGCATCCAAACACCATGGATGCAAGAAATGATGATCAAGCATTCACACAATTCAATTATTGCAATGGACTCAACATTTTCAACAAATAAATATGGTGTAAGTAAAGTAACGTTTATTATAAAATTTTGGATTTTATTTTATCATTGATTTAGTTATTTAAATATGTTAATTTATCAATGTTTAATTCATGTGCAGTATCAATTATATACCTTGCTTGTTTTTGATGAACAAGAGGCTGGTGTACCTATTGCATGGGCCATATCCTCAAGAAATAAAGTCGAGGATCTAAATGAATGGCTAACAGAAGTTTATAAACGAGGGAAACAATGTCGGGAAGATTGGAATATCAATGCATTCATGACAGATGATGCTAGTGCAGAGATTGAAGCTATCAGGTTTTTATTATCCTTATTTTTTTATTTAAACTTTAATCAACTTATTCTAATTAATTAATATTTAGATTATAAAAATATATATTTCATAATTTATAGCTTAAAATAGTTTGAATATAACATTTTATTTTGTCCTAATTGGCTTATCAAAATTTATAATGTAACTTGTAGATTATCATTTCAATGCCGAGTACTTTTATGTATTTCGCATGTACGCAGAGCATGGCTGAAAAATGTGTATAGGTGAGTCAATATTTAATTAAAATATGTGGAAAATTATATGTTTGAACCCTATAGATTGATATTATCTCTTACAATTTAGGTATGCCAGCAATAAGGATGTTGGTACAAATATGTTTGATAAATTGGGTGAGATAATGTATGCAATGAATGACAATGTAAACATCACTACTCACCTAATAAAAAACTTCATGGGGGAATTCAAAGAAGAGAAGAAGTTTATTGATTACTTCCAAAAAACTTGGTGTCATGATGAGGGTCGCATTGGTAAGTTTGTCAGATTATTGATTTTGGTTTGAATGCATTTATTTAATTAAAGTTATTTTTATGTTTACTAAGGTATTTTTATTGTTTTTTGTATAGAAATGTGGGCAAAAAACTTTCGAAACTTCTCTCATGCAAATCAAGAAACCAATGCTTCTATAGAGTCATATCATTTTCACATCAAGAGCCGTTATCTAAGTGATTGTGCTAAGAAATGTACAACAAGAATGGATTGGCTTATCCATACACTTCTTCATAGGGTAGAGCCCTTTTATAAAAATAAAAGATATTTGCAGTCATCTGGATTTTTAACTAACTTTAAAAAAGAAAGATATTATAGTACTGCATTAGAGAGGTCCAGAAAAATACCTGATACAGATTGTTATCCATATGATCTCCTCCCTAACACATATAGGATAAGAAGTCAATCTGTTCCAACAAAATGGTATCTTGTTAGGAAATTTGGACCAAATTTACATGTGTGTGATTGTTAGTGGGCAAAAAGGGGAAACACATGCAAACATGTGTTGAAGATTTTAGATCTCCTAAAGAGAAACATAACAAATGAGAAAAATCAAGTTGCTGGTAAGAGTCATTTAACATTTAAGTATAATATTTATATTTTAAATGACATATTTTTTTCTCGAAACTAACTAAAATAATCTTTTTGAATTACAGATGGTGTTGCTCCATTGGTTGATAATGATGATAATGTCAGAGGAAATTTCAATCATCAAAACAATGCCACTGGTAATGTTGATATGATATTTATAATAAAATATTCATTGATTTTTACAGTTCTTAGAATTTAATTAATGTTTTATTTGTAACATAGATTATTGTATTCCACAAGTAGATCGAGATGTGATTGGGGCTTCCATTGGCGAAGACCAAAGAATTGGTAAATTTCAATATCACTATTTTTCAATGAAATATGATTTTTTTTTAAATATTTTATGAGCTTAAGATCTTTATTATTTTTATTACAAATGGTAGTAAATCATCTGATGCTTCTGATGATAACTTCCAAAATGCTGTTGATTATTTGCATTCACTACTCCAAGATTTACCAACTAGAGTAGATCAGAAACATATCTTTAGTCAATGTGTTGAGAGATTTAAAAAAGATCTTCAAGCATCTCTTAATTCTTCCAAACTTACATCGATCCCTGGCTCGGAGGATATGCCTATGAAACGAATATCACCATGGTTTAGTCCAAGCAAAATGGGCAAACGTCAGTTTATTCATCAAAGAGGCAATGCTATCCATCAAGACTTGAATGAAAGAGTTGAAGAGCATGAAAAATTTCAGTTCCCCTCCATAGGTGGTAGGAAGCAAAAGAAAAAGAAAATCTCCAACCGTTCAAGCATAAAAATACAAGAAGAGAGGGTTATCATTAGAAAACAACATAGTGAGTACATTTATTCAAAATTATTTTAGTATTTTACATAGCAATAATTATTGTTTTTACATCACATATTAACAATGTCATTGTAGGTTTGGATGATCAAGACAATAATCGAAGACGTCGATTGCCCTTCTCTATTGATCTGAACCACACAACAACCGATGAAATGCAAATTATTGGTGGTAATTTTCTAACTATTAAATATATTCATTCATTAAATGGGATATTTATGAATTCCTATTTCTAACCCATTTTCTATAATCAATCAAATAAATAGCAGATACAATTCATGAAAATCAACCATCAATGCTTAATGTTATACCTGGTCAGACATTTCAAAAAACTATTCAAGGTAATTTAAAATTTTAATAGTAGTTTGGTAATTTTAAATTTTAAATATTATTTTTATTAAGTATATATTGTATTGTTAGATTTAATGTTGTATCTATGTTAATTTTTTAAATACACATGTCATTGCAGGTTTAGATGGTCAACAAAACACAACTGATGAAATGCAAATTATTGGTGGTAATTTTCTAACAATTAAATGTATTCATTCCATTAAATGAGATATTTCTGAATTCTTATTTCTAACCAATTTTTTATAATTAATCCAATAAATAGCAGATGCAATTTGTGAAAATCAACCATCAATGCTTAATGTTATAGCTGGTCAAACATTTCAAAAAACTATTCCAAGTAATTTTAAAATTTTAATAGTATTTTGATTAAATATATATTGTATTGTTAGACTTAGTATTGTATCTATGCTGATTTATTAAATACATATGTCATTACAGCTTTAGATGATCAACAAAACACTAGGCAACATAGGTTACCATTTCCTATTGATCTTAACTAAACACCAACAACAATAGATGCAATGCAAGCTAGAGATGGTAAATAAATAATGAAATGATTTTCTAACAATTTTTTATGTTTAATTTTAAATCAATTTAATAACTAAACTATGGAATTTGCAGGTTTTGATGGCATTGCAATGGAGGATCATGTTCAACACTATTATAGATAATCAATACAGTTTACTATACTTTCAACTTATATTGTATATTTACAAATTTTTCTCATTGACCTAATTCTAAGAAATATATTATTTTATGTTAATGAAAAATGGTATGATCATGTGTAAATTTAGAGTTGATCCCTTAAAATTAATCTATTTATCATTTCACGCATTCACGTAATTTTCTTATTTATCACATTTATTCATACACCTACTTCTATATAGTTGTTAGCCACCTAGATTTAATCATTTATATTTGAGAAGAGTATAAAGTAATTGATGTGATATTATGTAAATTTAGGTTAGATGCTACATGTGTTTCTTGTAATATTTAGGTTGGAGAAGAGTTTGTGTTTCTTGTTATACCATTCATCAGTTTATAATTCAATAATTATTTATTATAATATGTAGGGAAAGTAATTTTGATTTGACAATGGACAATGACCACTTACAGTAAAAAGATTATGAAGAAGAAAAAGGATAAAGACAAGAATAAATACTTTTGATAAAAAGGATGATAATAGATACTATTATATAAATCATTCAATAATTATTTATTATAATATGTAGGGAAAGTAATTTTGATTTGACAATGGACAATGATCACTTACAGTAAAAAGATTATGAAGAAGAAAAAGGATAAAGACGAAGAATAAATACTTTTGATAAAAAGGATGATAATAGATACTATTATATAAATCATTCAATAATTATTTATTATAATATGTAGGGAAAGTAATTTTGATTTGACAATGGACAATGACCACTTACAGTAAAAAGATTATGAAGAAGAAAAAGGATAAAGACGAAGAATAAATACTTTTGATAAAAAGGATGATAATAGATACTATTATATAAATCAAACATATAAAAGTCACAACATAACATTTATAGACCATTGTATAATAATACAAAACCTATTTAAAAATGCTTTGATAACACATGATTCATCTTGAGTTTAAATGCCTTTTACTTGATTAGTTTTGGAGTTATTTGATGGAATGTTTCATGTATTCAAATATATGATTTTTTTTTTGTGATAATTGAAAGATTTTAGAGAATGGACTGCAGTTTATGTAGAGTTGTGAAGTTGGAATCAAAGAGAATGGACTGCAAGAATTTAATTTAGTTTATTTTGACTCATGCTTTGTAATGATATAATCTAAAAAGGTATAATGATAATTTAGAATGAATATAAATAATAGGAGCACAAATGATTTGAGAAAAACTACTAATAATTAGTTTTTAATTTTGAAGTCTACAAGCAAATGCATCAAACACTACAAAAATTAGAGTTTTTGAACTATTCATGATTTTTCCCTTGAAAATCAAATTAAAAGGCATTTAAACTCAAGATGTACAATCAAAACTCTAAAATATTTCAAATATCACAAAAAAAAATCTTTGATCGAATAAAAGATTCTAACTTGAAAATTATTTAAAAAGTAATTAATTACTAAAAGTACTAAATCCAAAATTTGTGAGAAAATAAATAAATAAATAATCAAGATATTGTTTTATAATAAATAAATAAATCAAGATATTGTTTTATTGCTTTAAAATTTTAGGGGAAAATCATAGACTCCTAGTTTAGAAAAAAAAAAGAAAAATCAAATTATAAAAGCAAGTAACTCAATTGTTTTAACAAATCCAACTTTGTGGAAGAAAATCAAGTCACTTGATTTAACTACTTCCAGGCTAATAATAATCCTTTGAAAAAGTATTTAGAAAATTTTAATCTTAATATTTAGAAACTAGATTTTTCAACAAACTAATCTTCCAATTTTGAAGGTCAAATCCAACTATATGTTAATATATTTTATAAAGTCCAAATTTATAAAACCTCCTATATTTTATTAAAATTATTTTTTCTTATAATAATTCATAAAACACTTCTACATTAAAATAAAATTATAATTGTTATATTTATATATAAAAAAAGATATTATTTTCCTATTTAAATGAAATCCCATTAAATAGTTTTAACTTAGATATAAAAATAATAATAATAATAATCATATTTTATTTTAAAGAAATTATAATACATTTAATATTTCATATTTAAATTTAATAGTATTAATGACAATATATAAACATAAAACAATACATTTACTAATACATATATAAATTTAGTACTAATTATATTTATTTCTTTAGTTATGTTTAATAATAATTTATTTTATTTGATTGTTTCAAAAAAATCAAATAAAAGAAATTTGATCAAATAAAAAATTAAGAGATAAATCAATCAAAAAAGAAAATTAGACAATGATAACTCTCGATATATTTTATATATTAATATTTAATATATGTATGTTAATTTTAATTTATAATAAAATAAATAATAAATTTATATTTAAAAATAAAAATAAATAATAATTACTCAAATTAATACTATAAAATATATAATATTTTAATTGTTAAACTTGTTAAATTATACATATATTTTTTTTAAAATGAAATGTTTAAGAAAATATATAATAACTTTATGAATGTTCTAAATGTGACATTACATGGTTAATTAGATAAGCGGCTATCCAGAAAAGAAACAATTTGCAGAGAAAAAAAATGCAAAATAGTTTGCAAATAAGTTTGCACGGAAGTCTGACGGGTGGGGGGGGCGAGCAAAACGAGGACTAACGATGGGAGAAAGGAGAACTGTCAGATGAGAGGCATCCACGCTGGGCGATGCAAAACGCAGTTAATACGGAAGGCAGAGGGTTTGCACGTAAAATACGGCGGGCGAGAGAAACGAGGCATCTGCATCCATGCCCTGGTGCATTCCTAGGGCTGCGTAGACGTTGCCATTTATTATAGCGTATTCTGGAGCATTGATTTACAATGACACTCGAAGGACAGTCAACCACTAAAGTGGAAATTAATCAATGCCTTTTTCAAGAGTGGGGTTGAATACCTGATTTCTAGTAGGATTAGGCTTATCATCATTAGTATGGCCGGATGATATGCTATAATCCATTGGAAACTGAAATTCTTTGAGAGACATAGAATGGACTAGTGATTTCATTTTTCTCTGCCACTCTATTTGTGGCATCGTACTCACGTCCACCAACCTGTTCAATCTTCTCATCCAGATGAGAGGGCCAAGCATGACCCTATAACCTAGCCCAAAATTTGATCGCAGTTCTCATGTATTTTATGAGACTTGTTTTCTTTAGAGCATATAGCGTTCGGAAGTAAGGTGAGCGGCTCGATGCACTGGGACAATCCGGTGGGGTAAGTGGGTGGTTGCATTGCTGCCCAACTTATAGGAGACTCATCCCCTTCACTATTGATTATGCTAGATAGTCTTTGCTAAGTTGTGGTCACTTTTTCACAGAGAGTGTGACATTGCGCGTAAACTGTTTTCTCTTATATATTCATTTTATTTTACTCCTTTTTATATCTATAAATCTTGATCTCTGGTTTATTTTTTTTGTTTCAAAATATTGCAAAATTTGTGTATCATTGATTTGCCCTCAAATTTTTACATATAGAAACACAATTTGAGTTTATTTGTAGCTTCAGAACTCCTACTCTCTTTACATTGTTCTACAAATGTATAAGAAGATGCAAATACTTTTTCAGAAATAAATGGGCGACCAAGGAAGACACCCATAAATGGGTAATTTTAAAATCTTAAATATAGAATTCAATACAATCGACATACTTTTCTTCATTATGGTTTGAGCCTCTAGCATGATTTGCTCATTTAAACTTTGAACATAATACATTATTCGGTAGCATTACAGGTTATATCTAAATATTTATTCCAAGTGCAATTTATTAAATGATGTCTGCCCAAAATCCTAATCCCTAGGAGGCTCCCTATTACCTCAAGAGCTAGAAGGAATACTACTCCCAGACTATCTTCAAGGGGATTTATTAATAATACAAATTTGCTTGCAGTCAAAATGATCAGTACAATTCCATCCTTTTTTCTAATGTTATTTGATTCATTTTATTACAACCACATTCTTAATAATATGGAAAATAAAAGGCACATGCATTTGATTTAATTCACCGTAATTTATTTACAAGGAAAAATTCCTGGAAGGGGACAATGGGGACAATGGGTACAATGTTTCTTTTCTAAAAACACCACTACAAATAAAATGAATGCCAAAACAAATTTCTCTTATCTATTCTCTTTGATGCTACAATAGCATATAAACTTTCCATATTACAAACAAACCTCAAGAACTACAATGGATGACACATGAATGAACAAGGCTTGCTCTCCACCCTACCATAATGGTGTCATTGAGCCTCGTGGGCTCTAGCCATACCCCTGAGCAAGGAATTCTTTTACCTCCATGAAGATAAATGGAGTCTTTTCTCTCTCTTTTTTATTACAAGTGATAAAACAAACATATAGCACAAATTTGTATGCATCTAGGTTCTCTACTTTCTATTTTCAGCCATGCACCATGCATTATGTCACCTTTTTACAACCAATAAACAAGGGTAAAGAAAAGCAAGAACTTATCTTCTTTCTTCTAGGTGAAGGGATTGAACTCTTTCAGCCATCTGTTCTCCACACCAAGCCATTTGAAACACTATCCTCCCAAAGAGGTGGACTCGTCTCCTCTTCCCATTCTGTCTGCTATCTCCACCAAAGTTCTCCAAAGGGATAAGTGGGTAACACCCTCCTCCTTCTTCCTCTCCAAATATATAAAAGTTTCACAATTGTAACTCTTGGATTGCAAGGTATGGAGTGTACCTTCCCCCATCAATGAAGATCATTTCCCCATTAATGAGAACATGTATTTGGATAACCACTCAATCTTTTCACCCCATCCTCTTCTCAAAATTTGTCACTCTCCATTAGGAGGAATTTTCAGGGGTCAAATCATGTTCTAGGGGTACTATTGTATGTCTACTTGACCTCTAACACTATGGTATAGACCCTAGGGGGTTTATTTGCACCCTAACCCAAAAATTTGACCAACAACTCTCATTAAAAGCCCACTCAAGGTTCCATCCGAGTTTCAAACTTAGCTAGGGGTTTCCAAGACCTAATCCCCACTTACACCTCACATGAATCCGAGCTAAAAGTCCTCACACCCTTAGTCCTCCAATACATTAACTCTTGTTGTTTCTAGGCCCCGAATGGGATCAAATTTATATCCTCATGAAGTAGTCTTTTGATTCACTCTTGATGGTTCTCCTTTCTCATGCTAACATCGTTGCCTTCCTGCACATTACCAACGTGATCGTAAGTATCAATTCTATATCACACTAATCTATTAGTTGAACATTCTAAGCTTTAACTATATAATAATCCATTTAGAATCTAATTTGCATTCCATGATATACGAGTGCAATCCACTTCCATGGTAATGAAAATAAAACATAATGTCAAAATGATATGCAAGAATATTGCCAAAAGATCACCTTATTTATTATCCACAATACATTTAATCATCAATTGAAGAAAAACATATAACAATTTGTGGTTGTATTAAGTACATATGAAGTAGGGTCTTACAAAAACATAATGCAAGTAAAGGAAACATCAAAAATTGTTATAAAAAGTACTAATTTGATTTTGTCCTGATTTTGGGAAATGAATAAATATTTCTATATATATGTATATAATATTATAAATGAATAATGGCCTTCAGTTAATAAACACAAAAACATAAGTAGATTTCAATGAATTTCTTTGAGATGATCAACCAATTCTAAATCTAATTTTAGATATGATTATGTTCAAATATTATTTTTGCTCATCTTTCAAAAGATACAATAGTTCACCCATGACAAGTAAATATTGCATACCCCATTGACTATTATTGGTGTTCATTTTACAAGTTACCATTAAATATTTATATTCAGAAATATAATGAAATATTATTTTGAATTACATATTAAATCTCTAATGTCTTTAATTATTGCAATTTAATTTAATACCAAAAATTCCTCCTGAATTTTCTTTTACTTTTAAATGTTGGAACTTAATAATTATTACCTCATGTCCCCATCTGCTTTTTAACTCCATTTTCTGCTTAAATTTAAGGAGTAGAAGTGTTTCCATGCATAAATTTTATTGTTGGGAAATGATAATTTCAAATCATACTCCAAAAAATCCACATAGTTCCACAAATTTTGTTCCTTTTTTTTTAATATTCGATTTCATTTTATTTTTCTAATTTTTTATTGTACAATTATTATTAATACTATTAATACAAATTTAAGTTGGCTGCTTTAAAAATAAGCAAAAAAATTAAGCATCCATGGGGCCATCAGCTCCACAAATAACTCCTAATTAAGTTGAGCTGTGACTGCTAGTAAAAATAAACAGCCATATGAAGAGAAAAGGTTATCAACCATCAAATTTATAGCTTCTATAAAAAGTATTTGATGTCAGCCAACAAAATCCAAAAAGAACTCCAACTAATCAACAAAAATCTAAAAAAACATCAACTAATCTTGCAAAGCATGGGACCACCAATTAATATAGGTTTTGAAGGATTGAACAATAGAAATAACAAAAAAATAAAATACACATGATCCGGTAGGTAGGTATGCATGCGAATTATTTAAAACAATGCAAGCAAAGATAACAATGTTATTGCTGTAGATTGGGGGTAACTTCTATTTTGAATTTTCTTTATTTTTTTTTTTTGGCAAACAACCAAAATAATAATAAAAAGTTACTTTGTTCGCTCTATGTTCCTCCTTAGGTGTCGCTTGAGGTCTGGAAAGAGCTCGACCTGCAGTCAGATTTATAGGAAAGTTGCCATTATTGGAAGGAAAAAATCTGAAAGCCATCTCCAAATGCGTTAATGAGAAAATTCCAAACCGAACATGAAAGCCAAAACTTTATTGAGACCTAATTGTACCAGTCGACCACGTAAAAATAAGTACACAAATTCCATCTTTGAAGATGCAAATCAAGAATTTAAAATATTTCTAATCATTTTGTGCATCATTTATTTGACAAATGATGCGATTCAGAGATGTCGCACCTCTTTCATTTCCTCCTCGTTTATACATCCATTCACATTCTTATCCAAAAAAAAACACATTCCCAATCCAAAATCGCAAAATAACTCGCAAAATCCTAGATTTAACAGGGTCAGATCAAATACCAATAAACTGTGCAAAATCAACTCTGGAAAGAAGTCCATTTTTAGTGAGTTCATAAAACTGATTCTCCACAACACTCCACTATTTCTGCATAGTTTCTGCATGAGCAGCAGCATTGCTGATGAAGCCAAGACCCTTGAGAGCCTATTGAGCGCAAACAGATTCCTATCAAGCTCCACCATTCAAAACACTTTACAGTCGGGAAGAGCAAAGTATTTAAAATGGTAGCTCATCTTTTTCCAATTTCTTAAATATTACATGCATAAACCATAGCATAAAGCATATAATGTTACTGTCATTTAAAAATGATAGTTCTTCTGTTATATATTATATAATCAATTTCATATGTAAATAGATCTATTTAATTTAAATTAAAAAATATTCATTGAAGAATTCCTATTTTCATATCACTATACAAAAATCTGAAAGAAATTAAGTCATCGAAAAATAAATTTCTCAACAAAATTCCACATCAATTTTGAGAAGTATTTTATCATGACCGTTATAGGCAAAATAAGCTTTCCGATTCCATTAATCATCAATAAAACGGAGCAGGTAAATCCAAAACCGGAATTAAAATACATGAAAACAATTGCAATAGTTTGTGACCAAAAAAAAACTAGAAGGAAAGTAAAGAAGAGATTTCTACACAGTGATTCTTCTCTCAACATGAAAATTTTGAAAATTTTCACAAGAATACCATGTATTTTCCCATTTATTTCATGACATTTAATAGCCCAACCATTACTCCATTCCCAGTGGCACTATTAAATTGGCATGCAAACATTGAATTTAGTAGAATCCTTCAATAAATTCATGCATTCAACTGTTGTGTGCTGGTCATATTTTGCTTAACAAATTTTTGTTTTTGTTCATGCATTCAGCTGTCGTGTGCCCGTCAATTGATGGTTGTCACTGTGGGAAGCCTCTCGGCTTAAAAATCAGTATTAATAATAACAAAGTTTATATTGTCTTAATAATAAAGTTAAGTAAAGTAGTTAAATCAAAGATGTTAATATTGTTATTTCATTAAAAGAAATCAATAGTAATAATGTTAAAATTTAATAAAGGATTTAATGATAATGTTAATATTTACACAGTTGGTGATAAATTTAAATTGTATAATAATATTAGCTGGGATGAATGGAAATAGTATTATAACATTAAATTATAATAATATTAGTTGTTGTGAGTGATGTTCACAATATAGATTAAGTGTCTACCAATCTAGTTATTTAATTGATGATGAATAAACAAAGGTATTATTATTGAAGTAATGGTTAAACCATAATATTGTTATCTTAAAACTATTTAACTATTTGTTAGTAATAAAGTTACTATTATTAGTTTACTGGTTAAATAGTAACATTATTAGTTATGCTAAAAGATAAGAAAATTATTATTAATTGTTGTTAAGTAGCAATAATATTTTTTATTAAGGAATTTTTATTGATCAATTGATGGTAATTCTATTGGACTTAAATTATTTTTAGTAATGTTACTTTTCATTATTATGAAGTAATCAAATTGACATTAAAATAATAAAGCAATATTAATGACAATTATGCCTTCTAGAAAGATATAATTTATTCAGCTTCAATTGAAATTTAAATATAAATAAGTTTATAGAAATTATAGCATCCTAAGAAATGGACAAGTGCATTATTATAAATTAAATTATCCACCATATTAAAAATATAAAATTGAGAGTAATATCAACACTAATTAATCATTTCAATGATCAACAATAAAATGGGGTTTAGTGTAATAGTGGTTAATATAGTATATCATTGGTAATCTTAGAATTATAAATAAATAAATGAAAAGGGGATATATTTTAAGATATCAATTTGCTTCATTTTTAAAGGGCCCTAAATATTAAATTATTGTTAAACCAATGCCCTTCTAGTCTTACCCTATTCTATCTAAGACTAATTAGACTTACAAAACCTAATGAGGGTATAATTAATTAGCTACATAGATAACTTTTGCTTTTGGTTTAATAAATGTCTTTGCATGGAGGTGTACAACTCATATCATGTTACACCAAAAACAGTTAGAGTATTGTTTAAGTAATTAATGTTTGCAGCAAAAAAAAATTGTTGGGTTTTTCTAATAGAAAATACGGGCATGATGAAGAACTTTGATTTATGATGACTATTAAGAACCTTTATTTTCTATCGATTTTCGTGAATGTTCAATTTCCATCGATTACAATCAACCATGTTTAGAGAACTTTGATATAGGATTGTGTTGTAGATGACTATTAAGAACCTTAATTTTCTATTAGTTTTCGTGAATGTTGAATTTCCATCAATTTAATGTCGAGTTCAACGATAACCTGATTTTAAAGCTATGTTACAGCTGTGTCATGCGAACACTCATTTTTCACCCACAATCAACCATGTTTGGATAAATTTGATATAGGATTTTGTTGTAGATGACTATTAAGAATCTTAATTTTCTAGATCAGTTTTCATGAATTTTGAATTTCCATTGATTTAGTGTCATGTTCAATGAAAACCTTATTTTAAAGCTACATTGCAGTTGTCTCAAGTGAACTCCCATTTTTCACTCGCAGTCAACAATGTTTGGAGAACTTTGATTTAGGATTGTGTTCTGAATGACTATTAAGAACCTTTATTTTCTATCGATTTTTCTGAATGTTGATTTTCCATCGATTTAATGTCGAGTTTGCAAAACCTAATTTTAAGGCTACGTTGGAGTTGTGTCACACGAACTCCCATTTTTCACCCACAATCAACCATGTTTAAAGAAATTTGATGTAGGATTGTGTTGTAGATGACTCTTAAGAACTTTTATTTTCTATCGGTTTTAATGAATGTTGAATTTCCATTAGAAAAAGCATAGCACCATCCATTAGTTTGATAGGGGAGAAGGAAGAAATGTGGAAGTATTCTCTATTAGCTACTAAAATAGTTGGGTGAGAAGTCGAGACTCAGAAAGATATAAAAAATAAAGGTTATTAATAGTGATCTACAAAACAATCATAAATCAAAGTTCTCCAAACATGGATCATTGTGGGTGAAAAATGGGAGTTCACGGACACAACTACAATGTATCCTTAAAATCAAGTTTTCATCAAACTTGACATTAAATCAATGGAAATTCAACATTCATGAAAACCGATAAAAAATATAGGTTCTTAATAGTCATTTAGAGCACAGTCATAGTAAAAGTTCTCCAAACATGGTCCATTATGGGTGAAAAATGGGAGTTCATGACACAGTTGCAATGAAGCCTTAAAATTAGTTTTTCATCAAACTTGACTTTAAATCGATGGAAATTCAACATTCTCAAAAACCGATAGAAAATAAAGGTTCTTAATAGTCATCTACAACACATTCCTAAATCAAAGTTCTCCAAACATGGTTGATTGTGGGTGAAAAATAGGAGTTTGCATGAACATCTGCAACCTAGCCTTAAAATAAGGTTTTTGTTAAACTCAACATTGAATCAATGGAAATTCAACATTCATGAACACTAATAGAAAATAAAGGTTATTAATAGACATCTACAAAACATTCCCAAATCAAATTTCTCCAAACAGGGTTGATTGTGGGTGAAAAATGGGAGTTTGCATGACACAGCTGTAACATAGCCTTAAAATCATATTTTCGTCGAAATCGACATTAAATCAATGGAAATTCAAAATTGACAAAAATGGATAGAAGATAAAGGTTCTTAATAATCATCCACAACACAATCATAAATTAAATTTCTCAAAACATTTTTGATTGTGGGCGAAAAATAGGAGTTTGTATGACACATTTGCAATGTAGCCTAAAAATCAGGTTTTCATCGAACTCGACATTAAATCGATGGAAATTTAACTTTCACAAAAGCCGATACAAAATAAAAGTTCTTAATAGTCATCTACAACACAATCATAGATAAAAGTTCTCCAAACATGGTTGATTCTAGGTAAAAATGGGAGTTCGCATGACACAGCTGCGATGTAGCCTTAAAATTTGGTTTTCGTTGAACTCGACATTAAATCGATGGAAATTCAAAATTCATGAAAATCGATAGAAAATTAGGGTTCTTAAGAGTCATCTACAACACAATCCTAAATCAAAGTTCTCCAAATATGGTTGATTATGGGTGAAAAATGGGAGTTCATGTGACAAATCTGCAACATAGCCTTAAATATAAGTTTTTGTCGAACTCGACATTAAGTCGATGGAAATTCAACATTCAGGAAAAACCCATAGAAAACAAGGTTCTGAATAGTCATCTACAACACTATCCTAAATCAAATTTCTCCAAACATGGTTGATTATGGGTGAAAAATGGGAGTTCATGTGACATACCTACAACGTAGCCTTAAAATCATGTTTTCGTCACACTCGACATTAAATTAATGGAAATTCAACATTCACAAAAATCGATAGAACATAAAGGTTATTAATAGTCATATGCAACACAATCCTAAATAAAAGTTCTCCAAACATCGATGTTTGTGGGTGAAAAATGTGAGTTCGTGTGACACAACAACAATGTAGCCTTGAAATAGGGTTTTCACTGAACTCGACATTAAATCGATGGAAATTCAACATTCACGAAAACTTATAAAAATTAAAGGTTCTTAATAGTCATATAAAAAAAAAACCTAAATAAAAAAATTTCAAACATGGTTGATTGTGGGTGAAAAATGGGAGTTCACATGACAAAGCTGCAATTTAGCCTTAAAATAAGGTTTTCGTCAAACTCAAAATTAAACAGATAGAAATTAACCATTCACGAAAATTGATAGAAAAAAAAGGCTCTTAATAGTCATCTACAACACAATCCTAAATCAAGGTTCTCCAAACATAGTTGATTGTGGGTGAGAAATATGAGTTCGAGTGACACAACTGCAATGTATTCTTGGAATCATGTTTTTGTAGAACTCGAGCTTAAATTGATGGAAATTCAACATTCAAAAAAATCAATAAAAAATAAAGGTCTTAATATTCAAATACAAAACAATAATAAATCAAAGCTCAACAAATATGGTTGATTGTGTGTGAAAAATAGGAGCTCGCGTGACATAGCTACAACGTAGCCTTAAAATTGATTTTCGTTGAACTCAACGTTAAATCGATGGAAATTCCACATTCGTGAAAAATGATAGAAAACTATGGTTCTTAGTAGTCATTTACAACACAATCCTAACTCAAAGTTCTCCAAACATGGTTGATTGTGGGTGAAAAATGGGATTTCATGTGACATAGCTGCAACGTAGCCTTAAAATCAGGTTCTCATCAAACTTGACATTAAATCTATAGAAATTCAACATTCACAAAAATTGATAGAAAAAAAGGTTCTTAATAGTCATCTACAACACAATCCTAAATCAAAGTTCTCAAAACATGGCTGATTATGGGTGAAAAATGGGAGTTCGCGTGACAAATCAACAAAGTAGCCTTAAAATTAGGTTTTCGTCGAACTCGACATTAAATCAATGTAAATTCAACATTCATGAAAATCGATAAAAAATAAAGGTTCTTAGTAGTCATCTACAACACAATCCTAAATCAATGTTCTCCAAACAAACATGGATTTTTGTGGGTGAAAATGCAACTTCACGTGACACAACTAAAATGTAGTCTTGAAATAGGGTTTTCATTGAACTCGACATTGAATTGATGGAAATTCAACATTCACGAAAACTAATAGAAAATAAAGGTTCTTAATAGTCATCTACAACATAATCCTAAATCAAAGTTATCCAAACATTGTTGATTGTGGGTGAAAAATGGAAGTTCACATAACACAGCTTCAACGTAGAATTAAAATCAGGATTTCATTGAACTCGACATTAAATCATTCAAAATTCAACATTCACGAAAACTCTTAGAAAATAAAGGTTCTTAATAGTCATGTACAACACAATCCTAAATAAAAGTTCTCCAAACATGGTTGATTTTCAGTGAAAAATGGGAGTTTGCATGACACAGCCGTAATGTACAACCATGTTTAGAGAACTTTGGTTTAGGATTGTGTAGTAGATGAATATTAAACACCTTTATTTTCTATCGGTTTTCGTGAATGTTGAATAATTGAATTTCCATCGATTTAATGTCGAGTTCGATGAAAACTTAATTTTAAGGCTACATTGCAAATTTATCACATAAAATCCCATATTTCACCCATAATCAACAATATTTGGACAAATTTGATTTAGGATTGTGTTGTAGATGACTATTTAAAACCTTTATTTTCTATAGATTTTCATGAATTTTCAATTTCCATCAATTTAATGTTGAGTTCAATGAAAACCTGATTTTAAGGCTACATTACAGCTGTGTCATGTGAACATCCATTTTTCACACATAATAAACCATGTTTGGAGAACTTTGATTTAGGATTATGTTATAGACAAAAATTAAGAGCCTTTATTTTCTATAAGTTTTTTTGAATGTTTAATTTCCATAGATTTAATGTCCAGCTAGACGAAAACCTAATTTTAAGGCTACGTTGCAGTTGTCTCAAACGAACTCCTTTTTTTCACCCACAATGAACTATGTTTGTAGCAATTTAATTTAGGATTGTGTTGTAGATGATTATTAAAGAACTTTATTGTCTATCGATTTTCATGAATGTTGAATTTTCATTGATTTAATGTCGAGTTTGAAAAAAATCTCATTTTAAGGTACGTTGCAACTGTGTCACGCAAACTCCCATTTTTCGCCCACAATCAACTATGTTTGGAGAAATTTGATTTTGGATTGTGTTGTAGATGACTTTTGATATTTGTGAATTTTGAATTTCCATCTATTTAAGTTTGAGTTCAATGACGAAAACCTAATTTTAAGGCTACGTTGCAACTTTATCAGGTGAACTCCAATTTTTCACCCACAATCAACCATGTTTGGAGAACATTGATTTAGGATTTTTTTGTAGATGACTATAAAAAACTTTATTTTCTATCGGTTTTCGTGTATGATTAATTTCCATCGATTTAATGTTGAGTTCGATGAAAACCTAATTTTAGGGCTATGTTGTAGCCGTGTCATGCAAACTCCCATTTTCACCCACAATTAACAATGTTTGGAGAAATTTTATTTGGGATTGTGTTGTAGATCACTTTTAAGAACCTTTATTTTCTATCGGTGTTTGTGAATGTTAAATTTCCAATGATTTAATATTGAGTTCAACGAAAACGTTAGTTTAAGGCTAAGTTGCAGATGTTTATGTGAACTCCTATTTTTCACCCACAATCAATCGTGTTTGGAGAACTATGTTGTAGATGAGAATTAAGAATATTTATTTACTATCAATTTTCATGAATGTTGAATTTTCATCGATTTAATTTCGAGTTCGACAAAAACCTGATTTTAAGGCTACGTTGCAGCTGTGTCATGAAAACTCCCATTTTTGACACACAATCAACTATGTTTGCAGAAATTTGATTTAGTAGTATGTTGTAGATGAATATATGAACCTTTATTTTCTATCAATTTTCGTGAATGTTTAATTTCCATAGATTTAATGTTGAGATAAACGAAAAACTTATTTTAAGGCTACGTTGTAGCTATGTCACACGAAATCCTATTTTTCATGCAGAATGAACCATTTTTTTAGCAATTTGATTTAGGATTATGTTGTAGATGAGTATTAAGAACCTTTATTTTCTATCATTTTTCGAGAATGTTAAATTTCCATTGATTTAATGTCGAGTTTGACGAAAATGTTATTTAAAGTCTCCCATGTATTTGTGTCATGCGAAATCCTCTTTTTCACCCACAATCATCCATGTTTGGAGAACTTTGAATGAGAATTGTGTTCTAGATGACTATTAAGAACCATTATTTTCTACCTTTTTTTTCTAAATGTTGAATTTCCATCGATTTAATGATGAGTTCGACAAAAATCTTATTTTAAGGCTTTGTTGCAACTGTGTCAGTTGAACTCCCATTTTTCACCCACAATTAGTTACCATGTTTGGGAATAGTTATGTTTAGGACTGTGTTGTAGATGACTATTAATAACCTTTATTTTATATCAATTTTTTGTGAATGTTGAATTTTCATCGATTTAATGTCGAGTTTCACGAAAATATGATTTTAAGGTATGTTGCAGCTATGTCATGTGAATTCCCATTTTTCACCCATAATCAACCATGTTTGAAGAAATTTGATTTAGAATTATGTTGTACATGAATTTTCTATCAGTTTTCATGAATGTTGAATTTCCATCATTTTAATGTTGAGCTCAACGAAAACCTGACTTTAAGCCTACATTGCAGCAGTGTCACACAAACTCCCATATTTTACCCACAATCAACCATGTTTGGAGAACTTTGAATTAGGATTGTGTTGTAGATGACTATTAAGAAACCTGTAACTTCTATCGGTTTTTGTGAATGTTGAATTTCCATCAATTTAATGTCGAGTTCAATGAAATCCTGATTTTAAAGCTACGTTGCAGCTACGTCATGCAAAATCCCATTTTCACCCACAATCAACCATGTTTGGAGAGCTTTTATTTAGGATTGTTTTGTAGATGACTATTAAAAACCTTTATTTTTTATCGATTTTCGTGATTGTTAAATTTTCATCGTTTTAATGTTGAGTTGATGAAAATTTGATTTTAAGGCTATGTTACAGCTGTGTGATGAGAACTCCCATTTTTGACGCACAATCAACTATGTTTGGAGAACTTTGATTTAGGAATGTGTTGTAGATGACTATTGACAACCCTGATTTTCCTTTTATTTTCGTGAATGTTGAATTTCCATCGATTTAATGTTGAGTTTGATGAAAACCTAATTTTAAGGCTACATCGTAGATTTGTCTTGCGAACTCCCATTTTTGACCCACAATCAACCATGTTTGGAGAAATTTGATGTACGAGTTTTTTGTAGATGACTATTAAGAACCTTTATTTTCTATTGATTTTTCGTGAATGTTGAATTTCCATCGATTTAATGTCGTCTTCGATGAAAACCTGATTTGAAGGCTATTTTGTAGCTGTGTCACGTGAACTCCAATTTTTTACCCACAATCAACCATATTTGGAGAACTTTGATTCAGGATTGTGTTGTAGATGACTATTAAGACCCTTTATGTTCCTCTAGTTTTCGTTAATGTTGAATTTACATCGATTTAATGTTGAGTTTGATGAAAATCGAATTTTAAGGCTACGTTGCAGCTATGTCAGGTGAACTCCCCATTTTTGACCTACAATCAACCATTTTTGGAGAATATTGATTTAGGATTGTGTTGTAGATGACTATTAAGAACGTTTATTTTGTATCAATTTTCATGAATCTTGAATTTCTATCAATTTAATGTCGAGCTCGACAAAATTTTGAGTTTAAGGCTACGTTGAAGCAGTGACACACAAACTCCCATTTTTTACCCACAATCAACCATTTATGGAGAACTTTGAATTAGGATTGTGTTGTAGACGACTATTAAGAAACTTTAACTTCTATTAGTTTTCGTGAATGTTGAATTTCCATTGATTTAATGTCAAATTTGATGAAAAATTGATGTAAGTCTACATTGCAGACTTGTCATACAAACTCCCATTTTCCACCCACAATCAACCATGACTGGAGAACTTTTATTTAGGATTATGTTGTAGATGACTATTAAAATTTTTTATTTTCTATTCATTTTCGTGAATGTTGAATTCCATTGATTTAATGTCGAGTTCAACAAAAACTTGATTTTAAGGCTACATTGTATTTGTGCATGCAAACTCTTATTTTTCATCGAGAATCGACCATGTTTGGAGATCTTTGATTTAAGATTGTGTTTTACATGACTATTAACAACCTTTATTTACTATCATGTTTTGTGATTTTTTAATTTTTGTCGATTTAATGTCGAGTTCGATGAAAGCCTAATTTTAAGGGATGTTCATGCGAACTCCTATTTTTCACCCAAATGAAGCATGTTTGGAGAAGTTTGATTTAATATTTTGTTGTAGATAACTTTTAGAAACCTTTATTTACTATCAATTTTCTTGAATTTTGAATTTCCATCGATTTAATGTAGAGTTCAATGAAAACCTGATTTTACTTAGGCTACATCGCAGTTGTGTCATGCAAACTCCCATTCTTATCCACAATCAACCATGTTTGGAGAATTTTTATTTAGTATTGTGTTGTAGATCACTATTAAGAACCTTTATTTTCTATCGATTTTCATGAATGTTGAATTTCCATCGATTTAATGTTGAGTTTGATGAAAACCTAATTTTAAAGCTACATTGCAGCTTTTACATGCGAACTTCCTTTTTTGACCCACACTCAACCCTGTTTAGGGAACTTTGATTTAGGATGATTTTGTAGATAGCTATTAAGAACCTTCTTTTTCTACCAGTTTTGTTGAATGTTGAATTTCCATCAATTTAATGTCGAGTTCGACGAAAACCTAATTTTAAGGCTACGTTCTAGCTGTTTCATGCGAACTCCCTTTTTTCACCCACAATCAACCATGTTTGGGGAACTTTGATTAATTATTCTATTGTATATGACTATTAAAAACCTTTAGTTTCTATCAGTTTTCATGAATGTTGAATTTCCATCAATTTAATGTCGACATTGACGAAAACCTAATTTGAAGGGTATATTGCAACTATGTCATGCCAACTCCAATTTTTCACCCACTATCAACCATAATTGAAGAACTTTGATTTAGGATTATGTTGTAGATGACTATTAAGAACCTTTATTTTCTATTGGTAT
Organism: Sequoiadendron giganteum; assembly: GCA_007115665.2. NCBI lineage: Eukaryota > Viridiplantae > Streptophyta > Pinopsida > Cupressales > Cupressaceae > Sequoiadendron > Sequoiadendron giganteum. The sequence goes on along the minus strand of CM021103.1, from coordinate 376,533,214 downwards.
TTGTGAATGTTTAATTTCCATCGATTTAATGTTGAGTTCGATAAAAACCTAATTTTAAGGCTACATTGCAGCTTTGTCACGTGAAATCCCATTTTTCACCCATAATCAACCATGTTTAGAGTATTTTTAATTAATAATGTGTTGTAGATCACTATTGAGAAACTTTATTTTCTATCAATTTTAATGAATGCTCAATTTCCATCGATTTAATGTCGAGTTCAACGAAAAACCTAATTTTAAGGCTACGTTGTAGCTCTATCACACGAACTCCCATTTTTCACCCATAATGAACCATGTTTGGATTACTTTGATTAAGTATTTTGTTGCAGATGATTATTAAGAACCTTTATTTTCTATCGATTTCCATTGACTTAATGTCGACATTCATGAAAACCTCATTTCTCACCCACAATCAACCATGTTTGGATAATTTAAATTTATGATTGTGATGTAGATGACTATTAAGAACATTTATTTTTTATTGATTTTCATGAATGTTAAATTTCCATCGATTTAATGTTGAGTTCGATGAAAACATGATTTTAAGGTGATGCTGCAGTTGTGTCACGCGAAATCTTATTTCTCACCCACAATCAACCATGTTTGGAGAAATTTAGTTTAGGATTATGTTGTAGATGACTATTAAAAACCTTTATTCTCTATTGGTTTTTGTGAATGTTGAATTTCCATCGATTAAATGATGGGTTTGACAAAAAACGTATTATAAGGCTACGTTGTAGCTGTGTCATGTGAACTCCCATTTTTCGCCCACAATAAATCATGTTTAGAGTACTTTGATTTAGTATTGTGTTGTATATGACTACTAAGAACCTTTATTTTCTATCGATTTTCGTGAATGTTGAATTTCCATCGATTTAGTAATGAGTTCGACGAAAACTTGATTTTAAGGTTATGTTGTAGCTCTGTCACAGGAACTCCCATTTTTCACCCATAATGAACCATGTTTGGATTACTTTGATTAAGTATTGTGTTGTAGATGATTATTAAGAACCTTTATTTTCTATCGATTTTTGTTGATTTAATGTCGACATTCACGAAAACCTGATTTTAAGGTAATGTTGCAGTTTTGTCACATGAACTCCCATTTTCCACCCACAATAAACCATGTTTAGATAGCTTTGATTTAGGATTGTGTTGTAGATGACTATTTAGAACATTTATTTTCTATCGTTTTTAGTGAATGTTGAAATTTCATTGATTTAAAGTCGGGATCAAAGAAAACTTTATTTTAAGGCTACGTTACAACTCTATCATTCGAACTCCCATTTTTCAACCATAATCAACCATTTTTGGATAATTTGGTTTGTTATTGTGTTGTAGATGACTATTAAGAACCTTTATTTTGTATCGGTTTTTATGAATATTGAATTTCCTTTGATTTAATGTCGACATTCACGAAACCCTGATTTTAAGGTTATGTTGCAGTTGTGTCAAGAAATCAACCATGTTTGGGTAACTTTGATATAGGATTGTGCTGTAGATGACTATTAAGAACCTGTATTTTCTATTAACTTTCATGAATATTGAATTTCTTTCGATTTAATGTTGAGTTCGACGAAAACCCTATTTTAAGGTTACATTGTAGTAGTGTCACGCGAAATTGCATTTTCACCCACAAACATCCATGTTTGGACAAATTTAATTTAGGATTGCATTTTAGATGACTACTAAGAACCTTTAATTTCTATCATTTTTCATGAATGTTGAATTTCGATCGATTTAATGTTGAGTTTGGCGAAAACTTGACTTTGAGGCTACGTTGCAGTTGTGTTATGCGATCTCCCATTTTTCACACACAATCAACCATGTTTGGAGAAATTTGATTTAGGATTATGTTCTAGATGACTATTAAGAACCTTTATTTTCTATCAGTTTTTGTGAATGTTGAATTTCTATTGATTTAATGTTGAGTTCAAAGAAAACATGATTTTAAGGCTACGTTGTGGTTGTGTCACACAAACTCCCATTTTTGACACACAATCAACTATGTTAGGAAAACTTTGATTTAGGATTGTGTTGTAGATAGACTATTAAGAACCTTTATTTTCTATTGGCTTTCGTGAATGTTGAATTTCTATCAATTTAATGTCGAGATTTTAAAAAACTTTTATTTTAAGATTACGTTATAGCTATGTCATGCAAACTCTCACTCTCCCTCTCACTCACCCACTCTCCCTCTCTCCTTCCCACTCTCCCTCTCCCTCTCACTCTCCCACTCTCCCTCTCGCTCTCTCACTCTCCCACTCTCGCTCTCCCTCTCCCTCTCCCTCTCCCTACCTCCCTCTCCCTGTCCCTCTCTCCTTCTTGCTCTCCCTCTCCTTCTCTCTCACTCTCCCACTCTCCCCCTCACTCTCCCTCTCCCTCTCTCCCTCTCCCTCAACCCTAAACCCTCTCTCTTCCTCTCTCCCTCTCTCCCTCTCACTCTCCCTCTTTCCTTCCCACTCTCCCTCTCCCTCTCTTCCTCAACCCTAAACCCTCGCTCTCTCCTGCTCACCCTAAACCTCTCCCTCTCTCCCTCTCTCCCTCTCCCTCAACCCTAAACCCTATCCCTCTCTCTGTCTCACTCACCCTCTCTTCCTCTCTTTCTCCCTCTCTCTCTCCCCCCTCAACTCTAAACCCTCTCTCTCCCTCTCACTCTAGACTCTCTCCCTCTCTCCTCTCACTCTCCTCTCCTCCTCTCCTCTCCTCTTCCCCCTCTCTCTCTCCCTCTCCTCTCTCCTCTCTCACCTCTCTCTCTCTCCCCTCAGCCTAAACCCTCTCTCCTCTCCTCTCCTCCTCACTCTCTCTCTCTCTCCCTCTCCCACTCTCCCTTTCTCCACCTCCTTATCTCCCTCTCCCTCTCTTCCTCTCACTCTCCCTCCCACTCTACCACTGTCCCTCTCTCCTTCCCACTCTCCCTCTCTCCCTCTCCCTCTCACTCTATGTTTCCCTCTCTCCCTCACGCACTCTCCCCCTCTCCATCTCCCTCTCCCTCTCTGTCTCACTCTCCCACTCTCCCTCTCTCCCTCTCCCTCTCACCCTCCACATCTCCCTCTCTCCCTCTTCTCTCCTCTCTCCTCTCCCTCTCCCTCTCCCTCCCTCTCCTCTCTCTCTCCTCTCCTCTCCCTATCCTCTCTCTCCCACTCTCCTATCCCTCTCCTCTCCTCCTCTCCCTCTCCCACTCTCCTCTCCCTCCTCTCCTCTCCCTCTCCCTCTCCTCTCCCTCTCTCCCTCTCTCTCTCCTCACCCTCTCTCTCTCTCTCTCTCTCTCTCTCTCTCTCTCTCTCTCTCTCTCTCTCTCTCCCTCACCTAAACCCTCTCTCTCTCCCTCTCTCCCTTTCCCCCTCTCCCTCTCATTCTCCCTCTCCCTCTCTCCCTCTCCCTCCCTCCCACTCTCCCTCTCCCTCTCCCCCTCAACCTTAAACCCTTAGGTCTATGTGGCCACAAATCGGATATCCGATTTGTAGAGCTAAAATTTTACCATTGCAAAATATTTTAAAATGATTTCCAAATCGGATATCAAATTTGTGGGCCATAGAAAAATCCCATGTGGATTGTTTTTGTGCATTCCAACGAACCCTACATTTTGTTTGCAGAAATTTATAGGTGAGAAACGTGCGGTTTCAGACAGGAAGAGTCAAAGATCAACTTTTTGGAACATCTTCTACTCAAATTTGTCATAAGCTATCATTTTTTAGCATCTTTTTTGAGGTATAATGGGGAGCAACAGTCGTTAGAAGAAAAAATGTAAGAGAAAGCTTACCAGGTCATAGGAAGAGAAGATAAGGTATGCTAAATATTGGTGAACCTGAGCCCTATGGTCTTTCAAGTGAAGAGGAAATTGAATATGTTCAAGGTGAAAATGTAGAACATGATATTGAAATTGGGAATGAAAATTTTTAAATTGATATTGAAAATGCTCAAGGTGAAATTGTTGAACATGATATTGAAATTGGGAATGAAAATATTGAAATGGATACTGAAAATGTTCAAGGTGAAAATTTTCGAATTGAAGATGTTGAACATGACATTGAAATTGGGAATGAAATTATTCAAATTTATATTGAAAATGTTCAAGGTGAAAATGTTGGAAATGAATATATTAAACATAATATTAAAGCAAGTGTAAATTATGTTTCACCAGATTACATGGGAAATAAAGAACCTTGTGTGGAAGAAAGACATATTCCAAATTGAAGACCTTCAAGAACCCGTAAATGGTTACTTGAAATTGATGATAACATTATAAACAATTTTGAAGACAAGAGGTCAACACGAACTGTTCGGTTGTGGGCTATAAGACTTTTCAACCAATATTTTAGAAATAAGACACTGACCAAGCAATGCAAAAGATGAGACCTTTGCTAGCCAAATTGAAGATTCGTGTGAACAAGAAGACCGAAAAAAATTCTATTATAGTAAAAAATCTTTTTAATTCTCTCAAGTATATTGGGAAAAATAAAAAGGAAAAAGATAAGAGAGTTGCTCGAAGAGTCATTACAATTGCCCTAGTAAGCCATAAATTGAAAAGGCTCGCTTTATGAGACAAACTTGTATTTATTTTGACATAAATCGTAAAACTTTGGATAGAGCACTTGCAAGAAGAGAAAAAATAGATGATCCTCTGAAAAATGATACATGGGCTTTTTCCAAGAGGCTTCCACATGTTGATAAGAAGCTAACTGATAATGCAAAGTAGGTAATTCAGCGATTTTGGCATGATAACTCTAGAGTATCACCCAATGCAAATAATGTTTTAAACTTAAGAATTGGCAATCGAGATCATACATCGCATCCTAAACATTTCTTGGAATCAAGCCAAACAATATTGTTCAACAAATTTATTGAAACACATCCAAATATGGAAATCTTGCAAAGGAATTTTGAAGGTTTGGAGCCATTTTATTGTGTGCCTCTTAAGATTCGTAATACTTGTTGCAAATACCATGTGGGGTTTTCAACATGTACCATGAACTATTATGCTATATTTGTTCTACTTTGCATACTAATGAAATGTTGCAGGAGTGTGGTGCAATGCATCTTCTGAAATCATCAAGGGACTTGCTAGATCTGTTTTTATGTCATAGAGATAATGGCTCCTTTTTCTATAGAAATGATTGTTTAAATGCGAAGTGCTCACAATTTGGTGGCTTGTCAAAGTTTGTTCAATTTTTTCATGAGGGTTTCGAACATGAATTTGGAAAGAAGCTTGTTGAGAAAAAAAGATATGATAATCAAATATACTTTGCAGAGTGGAGGTGAAGGTTCTAGATGCGAGTTGGTTACAAAAGAATGAAGTGTTGCTTATTTTATTTCAGATTTTAAGGAAAATATTTTCTACAAGTATGCAAGGCATAGTCATAGGTCTCATTGGTTAGATCAACAATTCAAGATGTGCAAGGACTTTTTTCCGATTGGCACTATTATATCAGTGGTTGATTTTCCAGAAAACTACACATTGCAACCACAAAACGAGGTACAATATTAGTATTACAATTCTATTCAAATTGCTATTTTTTTCCACATAATGTTTACACATGCACTTGATAGTACATAGGAGGATCAAAAGATAATAATAGAGTATCATTTTTATATCACTGGGTTGACATCTCATTTGGTCAGATAATTACACAGGTCAATTCAAGAATACATGTAGAGAGGAGTGTACCTAATATTTGGAGTTTTTTTTAAGTTGGGCATGGGAAAGGGGAGCATGATGGAGCAGGTGCATGTGTAAACAGAGCTCTAGTTAGGGAGCAATTGGATATTTCAGGAGGAAAAATCAATGATGCACGTTCTATTGTTCATTGGTGTAGTTTAGCATTGTCACAGGGAGAGACACTTGATTCAATAGTGCATAGATTCTTTTGGTTGGTTGAGGAGGGTACAATGGGATGCAGATTGGATTGTCATACAATCAAAGATTTTTCATAGATGAATTTGTTTTGAAGCTCAGATACAAGCACATGGACCATTTGGACACGACAATTGGCTTGTTTTTGTTAGAGTTGTATTAAGTGTGAGTGGGATCAATGCGACTCAAGTGAGTGGGTGCATACATGGGTTCCATAATATCTAGCTTCTTTATCTCAAACTATATCCATGACAAATGACACAATAGAAAGTTCACCTGATTACGATCGCCTTTTAGATCTACTACAACCAGAAAATGTTTTTGCAGTTGTTGCACCGCAAGGGAATGAATAGAGATCAGAATATTGGTTGGATCGAAGTGTTTAGGTAAAGCACAAGATAACACAACCAATGGAAAATGATGATGGGTTCGTGTATCCTACAGGTTCAGTTGTGTTTGTAGGAACGTAGTTGTCAACATACATGATTAGAAAGAATGGCATACCTGCATTTCAAGACTATGAGAAACACAAAACCATTCTCATGTATTCACACCTTATTATAGCAACAAATGTTAAGTTGTTGAAGCATCATGCCAAACCAAAGCCCAAACAACTATGGACATTTAATAATGTTGATCATGAAACAATATTGGATACTCTTAAGCAAAGAGATGATTTTGTAGGCACACTTGAATAGCATATTGAAGAATAAAAGGTACAATTCTTAGGTCCATTATGCTTAAGTTCATTAGTGTTCTTTATTTAATACTGATATTTGGTATACTATTGTAATGCAGGTGTCTTTAATAGTGATATTTGGTATGTACTTTTGAGATATTTTTGGCATGATTGATCATGGACCTATTGCAACAATAGCTAGCTCTGATCCTTTCAAATTATCTTTTATAGTTTGCATTACCATCTCATCATCAATTAGGTCATTTAGAATAATATAGATTGGATATTCTAAGCATTTTTATATTTTGCATTATCAATTCATCATCATTCAGGGTGTTTAGATTAATATAGATTTGTTAGTCTAAGCATCTTTTCTGTTGTGACAATATAGATTTATCATTAGACAAATTTTGTGGTATTCCTTGCACGATTGATCATGGTCCTGCTGCAATTATAAGTAGCTATGATCCTTTCAGAGAGGTATGCGACAGATTACAATAATATAGATTGCTTATTCTAAGCATCTTTTTTATTGTATGTAATTTAACTGCTACCTTAATGGTTTGTAGAGGTGTTTTTCACTCCAGAATGTCAACATACTACTGTTGTGGAAGACTGTGCCCTAAATGCCTCTAATAGGAAAATTTTGTAAAATTTGAATTTTGAAATGTGAAACAATGTAAAAAGGTCATAACTGTGTATAGGCATAATCTATATCGAGTGATGTTTTTGAAATATGGGTCAAATGTCTAGCATTGTATAAAGATATGATATGTTTAAAATGTACAAAGAGATTTTTGTACTTAATCGACCTACAATGAGAGGTTTTCTTCATGGTTCTTTCTTGTCGGTATGCTCGTTTGAGATAGGTTTTGTAATATCTCCTATCTATATATATAATAAATTACAATGGCTTACAACTTTTTCCAAAAACAAAAATCGCCTTTTCGCCTTTGGATTCTTAAGGGAAATCGTCGGTTGAATGTAGTTCGGAGTGATTCAGCATATTTGGGTGCAAAAGAGGACCATCCCTAGCATAAATGTACCCATCCAGACATGTTGGAATAGTCTGTTTGGTCATACGAGTTGGAGAATTAAAGTTGCACCACTTTGTAACTTTACACTGCTTGCATTTGGCAACTTTTCCCTAAACTGAAAACTCATGACCACGAGAAAATGCCTCAAAGATAGAAAAAATCAAGAGAGGTTATTGTAGATAGTCCCAACATGATCCATTAACTTTAGATGGAGAGTCTGTAAGCGTCACGATTTCTCAAAAATATCCCTTCAAAGATTGTTGTATTTTAGCTCTTTGGACTCTTAAGGGAAATCGTAGGTCCAATGTAACTCGGAGTGATTCAGCGTATTTGGGTGCAAAAGAGGACCATCCCTAATGTAAAAGTACCCATACAGACATGTTGGAACAGTTATTTTCATTGTATGAGTTGGAGAATGAAAGTTGCACCACTTTACAACTTTACACTAGTTGCATTTGACAACTTTCCCTCAACTAAAAACTCATCACCACGGGAAAAGGCCTTAGAGATAGAAAAAATTGAGAGAGGTTATTGTAGATGGTCCCAACATGATCCCATATCCTAATATAGATATTCTTTAAGCATCACAGTTTCTGAGAAATATCCCTTCAAAGATTGTTGTCTTTTAGAACTTTGGATGAGTTTAAGGGAAATCGTCGGTCCAATGTAGTTCAGAGTGATTCAGCATATTTGGGTGCAAAATAGGACCATCCCAAGTGTAAACGTACCCATGCAGATGTTTTGTTTTGAAACAGTCTATTTGGTCGTACAAGTTGGAGAATGAAAGTTGAACAACTTTGCAACTTTACACTGCTTGCATTTGGCAACTTTTTCCTCAACTGAAAAACTCATCACAACGAGAAAAAACATCCGAAATAGAAAAAACAAAAAGAGGTTATTGTAGATGATCCTAACACGATCCCATAGCCTTAGAAGAAGAGTCTATAAGCATCATGGTTTCTGAGATATATCATTTCAAAGATTGTTTCCTTTAACACTTTGGTCTCTTAAGGAAAATCAACGATTCAATGTATCTTGAAGTGATTCGACGTATTTGGGTGCAAAAGAGCACCATCCCTAGCGTAAACGTACCGATCCAAAAATGTTGGAATAGTCCGTTTAGTTGTATGAATTGGAGAATGAAATTTGTGCCACTTTGCAACTTTACACTGCTTGCATCTGAGAACTTTTCCCTTTTACACCTTTGACTCTTAAGGGATTTCGTCGATTCAACGTAGCTCGCACTGCTTCGGCCCGTTTGCGTGCAAAAGGGAACCATACCTATCCTAAACATACCCATTCAAATGTGATGAAACAACCAGTTTGCATGACGAGATGTAGAACAAGATTTATTGATGCCCTTACAAGTAGTTTTTAGCCTCCAACTGAACTTCAACGCTAATTTTCATTCGAAAAAAAGCCATGAGACCATAGCTTGTTGTGAAAAACTACTCAAACACCTTTATTTCAACCCTACCATAATTTATAGACTCCTATCTTGTAGTTCCCTTTACAATTTTAATAATTTGTCTTCAAAAGACTACATGGCGATTTTGACAATTTTGAAGCAAAAATACATTTTTATAACTTTTATTTTGACAATTTCGACGATTTTGGCAATTTTAATAATTTGTCTTCTAAATTGTGTTATAGATGACTATTAAGAAACTTTATTTTCTATTGGATTTTGAGAATGTTCAATTTCCATCGATTTAATGTCAAGTTTCACGAAAACCTGATTTTAAAACAACGTTGCAGTTGCATAACGCAAACTCTCATTTTTCACCCACAATCAACCATGTTTCCAGAAGTTTGATTTAAGATTGTGTTGTAGATGACTATTAAGAACCTTTATTTTCTATCGGTTTTTGTGAATGTTGAATTTCCATCTATTTAATGTCGAGTTTAATGAAAACCTGATTTTAAGGCTACGTTTCAGTTGTGTCATCCAAACTTGCATTTTTCACCCACAAACATCCATGTTTGGAGAACTTTGATTTAGAATAGTGTTGTAGATGACTACTAAAAACCTTTATTATCTATCGGTTTTAGTGAATGTTGAATATTGTTCGATTTAATGTTGAGTTCAATGAAAACCTAAAGTCAACGCTACATTGTCGATTTGTCAGGAAAACTCCCATTTATCACCCATAATCAACCATGTTTAGAGAAATTTGATTTAAGATTGTGTTGTAGATGACTATTAAGAACATTTTTTTCTATCAGTTATCGTGAATGGTGAATTTCCATCGATTTAATGTGAAGTTCAATGAAAACTTGATTTTAAGGCTATGTTGCACCTTTGTCACTCGAACTCCCATTTTCCACCAACAATCAACCATGTTCAGAGAGCTTTGGTTTAGGATTGTTGTATATGACTATAAGGAACCTTTATTTTCTATCGGTTTTTTATGAATGTTAAATTTTCATTGATTTAATGTTGAGTTTGACGAAACCCTGATTTTAACGCTACATTGCACCTTTGTCAAGCGAACTCCCATTTTTCACCCACAATAAACCATGTTTGGAGAACTTTTATTAAAGATTGAGTTATAGATGACTATTAAGAACCTTTATTTTCTATCAGTTTTCATGAATGTTGAATTTCCATCAGTTTAATGTTGAGTCCGACGAAATCCCTAGTTTAAGGCTACATTGCAGTTGTTTCACATAAAATCCCATTTTTTACCCATAATCAACCATGTTTGGAGAGCTTTGATTTAGGATTGTATTGTAGATGCCTATTAAGAACCTTTATTTTCTATCAATTTTTCGTGAATATTGAATTTGTTTTTATTTAATGTCGAGTTCGACAAAAATTACGATTTCAAGGCTATGTTGGAGCTATGTCACGTGAACTCCAATTTTTAACCCACCTTCAACTATGTTTGGAGAACTTTTATTTAGGATTGCATTGTAGATGACTATTAAGAACCTTTATTTTCTATCAATTTTTGTGAATGTTAATTTGCTTCATTTTAATGTCAAGTTCGATGAAAACCTAATTTCAAGGCAAAGTTACAACCGTGTTATGTGAAATCCCATCACCCACAATCAACAATGTTTGGAGAAATTTTATTTAGGATTGTATTGTAGATGACTATTAAGAACCTTTATTTTCTATCAGTTTGGTGAATGTTGAATTTCCATCGATTTAATGTCAAGTTCGATGAAAACCTGATTTTAAGGCTACATTACAATTGTGTCATGCAAACTCCAATTTTTCTCCCAGAATCAGACATGTTTGGAGAACATTGATTTTCTATCAATTTTTCGTGTATGTTGAATTTGCTTTGATTTAATGTCGAGTTCAACGAAAACCTAATTTCAAGGCTACGTTGCAGCCGTGTCACATGAACTCCAATTTTTCACCCACAATCAATAATGTTTGGAGAACTTTGATTTAGGATTGTGTTGTAGATGACTAGTAAGAAGCTTTATTTTCTATCGGCTTTCATGAATGTTGAATTTCCATTGATTTAAAGTTGAGTTCGACAAAAACCTGATTTTATGTCGACATTATAGCTTTGTCACGTGAAATCCCAATTTTCACCCACAATCAACCATGTTGGAGAACAGTTAATTAGGATTGTGTTGTAGATGAATATTAAGAACCTTTATTCTCTATCGGTTTTCGTGAATGTTGAATTTCCATCGATTTAATGTCAAGTTCGATGAAAACCTGATTTTAAGGCTACATTGCAATTGTGTCACCCAAACTCTAGTTTTTCACCCACAATAAGCCATGTTCGGAGAACTTTGATTTAGGATTGCATTGTAGATGACTATTAAGAATCTTTATTTTCTATCAATTTTTGTAAATAATGTATTTCGATCGATATGGATTTTCATGAATATTGAATTTCCATCGATTAATGTTCAATTCGACGAAAACTTAATTTTAATGCTATGTTGTAGCTGTATCACACGAACTCCCATTTTTCACCCACAATCAACCATTTTTTGAGAACTTTAATTTAGGATTATGTATAAGATGAATATTAAGAGCCCTTATTTTCTATCGGTTCATGAATGTTGAATTTCTAACAATTTAATGTCGAGTTCAACAAAAACCTGATTTAAAGCTACATTGCAGTTGTGTAACGCAAACTCCAATTTTCCACCCGCAATCAACCATGTTTGGAGAACTTTGATTTTGTATTGATTTTTGTGAAATTTGAATTTCCATCGATTTAATGTTGAGTTCAATGAAAACTTGATTTTAAGGCTATAAAAAAATTGTGTCACACAAACTTCAAATTTTCACCCACAATCAACAATGTTTGGAGAACTTTGATTCAAGATTGTGTTGTAGATGACTATTAAGAACCTTTATACCTTATCGGTTTTAATGAATGTTGAATTTCCATCGATTTAATGTCGAGTTCGATGAAAACCTGCTTTTAAGGTTACGTTGCAATTGTGTCATGCGAACTCCCATTTTTCCACTACAATCAACAATGTTCAGAGAACTTTGATTTAGAATTGTGTTGTAGATGACTATTAAGAACCCTTATTTTCTACCAATTTTTTGAATTTTGAATTTCCATCGATTTAATATCAAGTTTGAAGATAACCCGATTTTAAGGCTACGTTGCAACTGTGTCATGCAAACTCCCATTTTTCACCAACAATTAGCCATGTTTGGAGAATTTTGTTAGAGGATTGTGTTGTAGATGACAATTAAGAACCTTTATTTTCTATCGATTTTCGTTAATTTTGAATTTCTATCGATTTAATATTGAGTTCGACAAAAACCTAATTTTAAGGCTATGTTGCAGCTGTGTCACGCTAACTCCTATTTTCACACACAATCAACCATGTTTGGAGAACTTTTATTTAAGATTGTGTTGTAGATGACTAGTAAGAACCTTTATTTTCTATAGGTTTTCGTGAATGTTGAATTTCCATCGATTTAATATTGAGTTTGACCAAAACCTGATTTTAAGTTGACATTACAGCTGTGTCACGCGAACTAGTTTTTGTCACCCACAATAAACCATGTTTGTAGAACTTTTATTTAGGATTGTGTTGTAGATGACTATTAACAACCTTTATTTTCTATCAGTTTTCATGAATGTTGAATTTCCATTGATTTAATGTCTAGTTCAACAAAAACCTAATTTTAAGGCTACATTGTTGTTGTGTCACACAAACTCCCATTTTTCACCCAAAATAAACCATGTTCGGAGAACTTTGATTTAAAATTGTGTTGTAGATGACTCTTAAAAATATTTATTTTCTATCAATATTTGTGAATGGTTAATTTTGGTCGATTGAATGTCGAGTTTGACGAAAACCTAATTTTAAGGCTAATTTGCAGCTTTGTCACGCAAACTCCCATTTTTCACCCATAATCAACCATGTTTCGAGAAATTTGAATTAGGATTATTTTTTAGATGACTATTAAGAATGCTTATTTTTTATTGTTTTTCATGAATGTTTAATTTCCAACAATTTAATGTCGAGTTCAACGAAAAGCTGATTTTATATCTCTATTGCAGTTGTCTCCCGCGAAGTCCAATTTTTCACACACAATCAACCATGTTTGGAGAGCTCTGATTTAGTATTGTGTTGTAGATGACTATTAAAAACATTTTTTATCTATCGGTTTTCATGAATGTTGAATTTCTATCGATTTAATGTTGAGTTCAACGAAAACCTGATTTTAAGGTGACATTGCAGCTATGTGATGCAAACTCCCATTTTTAACCCACAATCAACCATGTTTAGAGAACTTTTATTTAGGATTGTGTTGTAGATGACTATTAAGAACCTTTATTTTCTATCATTTTTTTGTGAATGTTGAATTCCCATCGATTTAATGTCGAGTTTGATGAAAATGTAATTTTAAGGCTATGTTGTAGACATGTCATGCAAACTCCCATTTTTCACCCATAATAGACTATGTTTTGAGAATTTTAATTTTAAGAATGTTTATTTTCTATTGATTTTTGTGAAAGTTGAATTTCCCTTAGTTTAATGTTGAGTTAGACGAAAACTTGATTTTAAGGCTACGTTGCAGTTGTGCCATGGGTACTCCCATTTCTCACCCAAAATCAAGCATGTTTCGAGAAATTTGATTTAGGATTGTGTTGTAGGTGACTATTAAGAACCTTTATTTTTCTGTCGATTTTTGTGAATATTGAATTTCTGTCGATTTAATGTCAAATTCCACGAAATCTTGATTTTAATGCTACGTTCCAATTGTGTAATGCAAACTGCCTTTTTTCACTCACAATAAACCATGTTCGGAGAAATTTGGTTTAAGATTGTGTTGTAGATGACTATTGAGAAACTTTATTTTCTATCGATTTTTGTGAATGTTGATTTTTTATTAATTTCAAGTCAAGTTCGACAAAATCTTGATTTTAAGGCTACGTTGCAACTATGTCATGCGAACTCCCATTTTCACCCACATTCAACCATGTTTGGAGAACTTTTAATTAGGATTGTGTTGTAGATGACTATTAAGAACTTTTTTTTCTAACAGCTTTCATGAATGTTGAATTTCCATCAATTTAATGTCAAGCTCGACGAAAAGATGACTTTAAGGTTATGTTGTAACAGTGTCACACAAACTCCCATTTTTTACCCACAATCAACCAATTTTTGAGAACTTTTATTTAGAATTTTTTTGTAGATGACTATTAAGAACCTTAATTTTCTTTTAGTTTCATGAAATTTTGAATTTCCGTCGATTTAATGTCGAGTCGACGAAAACCTGATTTTAAGGCTACGTTGCAGCAAAGTCATGAGAAATTCCATTTTTGACACAAAATAAACTATGTTAGGAGAACTTTGATTTAGGATTATGTTGTAGATGACTATTAAGAACCTTTATTTTTTATCGATTTTTATTAATTTTAAGTTTACATCGATTTAAAGTCAAGTTCGACGAAAACCGCATTTTAAGGCTAAGTTACAGCTGTGTTACGTGAACTCCCATTTCTTAACCAGAATCAACCATGTTTGAAGAACTTTGATTTAGGATTATGTTGTAGATGACTATTAAGAACCTTTATTTTCTATTGGTTTTTCTGAATGTTGAATTTTGATTGATTTAATGTCGAGTTTCATGACACCTGATTTTAATGCTAGATTGCCACCATGTCACACAAACTCCCATTTTTCACCCACAATCAACCATGTTTGGAGAACGTTGATTTAGGATTGTATTAAGTACATGAATATTAAATACCTTTATTTTCTATCAATTTTTTTGAATGTTGAATTTCCATCGATTTAATTTCAAGTTCGACGAAAACCTGATTTTAAGGCTACATTCAGCTGTGTCACCCGAACTGCTAATTTCACCCATGATCAAACATGTTTGGAGAAATTTGATTTAGGATTATGTTGTAGATGACTATTAAGAACCTTTATTTTCTATTAGTTTTTGTGCATGTTGAATTTTCATCGCTTTAATGTCGAGTTCAACAAAAACCTGATTTTAAAGCTACATTGCAACTGTGTCATGCAAACTCTCATTTTTCACCCACAATCAACCATTTTTGGAGAACTTTGATTTAGGATTGAGTTGTAGATTAAACTTTATTTTATATCATTTTTCATGAATTTTTAATTTACATCGATTTATTGTTGAGTTTCATGAAAACCTGATTTTAAGGCCACATTGTCGCTATTCATGCGAACACCCATTTTTTGATTTAATGTTGAATTCAACGAAAACCAAATTTCACAGCTACGTTGCAGCTGTGTCGTGTGAAATCCCAGTTTTCACACACAATCAACCATGTTTGGAGAACTTTGATTTAGGATTGTGTTGTAGATGACTATTAATAAACTTTATTTTGTATCAATTTTCGTGAATGTTGAATTTCCATCGATTTATTGTTGAGTTTCATGAAAACCTGATTTTAAGGCCATGTTGCCGCTATTCATGTGAACACCCATTTTTTGATTTAATGTTGAATTCGATGAAAACTAAATTTCAAGGCTAAGTGGCAGCTATGTCATGCGAAATTCCATTTTTCACACACAATCAACCATGTTTGGAGAACTTCTAGTTAGGATTGTGTTGTAAATAACTATTAGGAACCTTTATTTTCTATCAGTTTTCGTGAAAGCTGTATTTCCATTGTTTTAATGTTGAGTTCAATGAAAACCTAATTTTAAGGCTGCATTGTTGTTGTGTCATGCGAACTCTCATTTTTCACCAACAATCAACTATATTTGGAAAATTTTGATTTAGGATTTTGTTGTAGATGACTATTAAAAAGATTTATTTTCTATCAGTTTTTGTGAATGTTGAATTTTCATCTATTTAATGTCGAGTTCGACCAAAACCTGATTTTAAGGCTATGTTGCGGCCGTGTCATGCGAGCTTCCAATTTTGACACAAAATCAACCATGTTAGGAGAAATTTGATTTAGGATTATGTTGTATATCACTATTAAGAACCTTTATTTTCTATTGATTATCATCAATTTTGAATTTCAATCTATTTAATGTCGAGTTGGATGAAAACCTGATTTTAAGGCTACGTTGCAATTATGTCACACGAACTTCCATTTTTCACCCACAATCAACCATGTTTGGAGAACTTTGATTTAGGATTGTGTTGTAGATGATTATTAAGAACCTTTATTTTCTATCGATTTTCATGACCATTGAATTTCAATTGATTTAATGTCGAGCTCGACGAAAACCTGATTTTAAGGCTACGTTGCAGCGATGTTAGGTGAACTCCCATTTTCCACTTACAATCACTAATCTTCAGAGAACATTGATTTATGATTTTGTTGTAGATGACTAAGAACCTTTATTTTCTATCGATTTTCATGAATGTTGAATTTCCATTTATTTAATGTCGAATTCGATGAAAACCTAATTTTAATTCTATGTAGCAGCTATGTCACGCGAACTCCCATTTTTCACCCACAATCAACCAGGTTTGGAGAACTTTGATTTAGGATTGTGTTGTAGATGACTATTAAGAACCTTCATTTTTTTTCAATATTCATGAATGTTGAATTTCAATTGTTTTAATGTCGAGTTTCATTAAAACCTAATTTTAAGGCTAGATTGGGTTAGGAAAATTCATAATTTTCACCCACAATCAACCAAGTTTGGAGAACTTTGATTTAGTATTGTGTTGTAGATGATTATTACAAACCTTTATTTTCTATGGGTTTTTGTGAATGTTGAATTTCCATGTATTTAATGTTGAGTTTTACAAATACCTAATTTTAAAGCTACTTTGCAGCTATGTCACATGAGATCCCATTTTTCACCCACAATCAACCATGTTTAGATAAATTTTATTTAGCATTGTGTTGTATATGACTATAAAGAACCTTTATTTTCTATTGATTTTCGTGAATGTTGAATTTTCATCAATTTAATGTCAAGTTTGACTAAAACCCTATTTTAAGGCTACATTGTAGTTTGTCACAAGAACTCACATTTTTCACCTACAAAAATACATGTTTTGAGAACTTTGATTTAGGATTGTGTTGTAGATGATGACTATTAAGAACCTTTATTTTCTATGAGTATTTCTGAATGTAGAATTTTCATCGATTTAATGTGGAGTTCAATTAAAACCTAATTTTAAGGCTACATTACAACCGTGTCATGGGAACTCCTATTTTTCACCTACAATCAACCATGTTTGGATAAATTTTACTTTGGATTGTGTTGTAGATGACTATTAAGAACATTTATTTTCTATTGGTTTTCGTAAATGTTGAATTTGAATCAAATTAATGTCGAGAGTTTGACAAAAACTTGTTTTTAAGGCTACGTTGCAGTTGTGTCATGTGAACTCCTATTTCTCTCCCACAATCAACCATGTTTGGAGAACTTTGATTTAAGATTGTGTTGTAGATAACTTTTAAGAACCTTTATTTTCTATTAGTTTTCGTGAATGTTGAATTTCCATCGATTTAAGCTTGAGTTTGATGAAAACCTAATTTTAAGACTATGTTGCAGTTTTGTCACGCGAAATCCAAATTTTCTCCCACAATCAACCATGTTTGGATAAATTTGATTTAGGATTGTGTTGTAAATAACTATTAAAAAAAATTATTTCTATCAGTTTTTGTGAATATTGAAATTCCATCGATTTAATGTCGAGATCGAAGAAAACTTGATTTTAAACCTATATTACAGTTATGTCACACAAACTCCTGGAGTTTTCACCCACAATCAACCATATTTGGATAACTATGATTTAGGATTGTGTTGTATATGACTATTAAGAACCTTTATTTTCCCTCAGTTTTTGCAAATGTTGAATTTTCATCAATTTAATGTCGAATTCGATAAAAACCTGATTTTAAGGTTGCATTGCAACTTTGTCATGGGAACTCCCATTTTTCAACGAGAATAAACCATGTTTGAAAAACTTTGATTTAAGATTGTGTTGTAGATGACTATTGAAAACCTTTATTTTCTACTGGTTTTCATAAATACTATATTTTAATCGATTTAATGTTAAATTCGAGGAAAACTTGATTTTAAGGCTATGTTGCAGCTGTATCATGCGAACTCCCATTTTCCATCCACAATAAACCATGCTTGAATAAATTTGATTTAGGATTGTGTTGTAGATGACTATTAAGAACCTTTTTTTTCTATCTATTTTCGTGAATGTTGAATTTCCAACGATTTAATCTTGAATTCAACGAAAAACCTAATTTTAAAGCTATGTTGCAGTGTGTCATGTGAACTCCCATTTTTCACCCACAATCAACTATGTTTGGAGAACTTTGATTTATGATTGTGTTGTAGATGACTATTAAGAAGCTTTATTTTCTATCAATTTTTATGAATGTTTAATTTCCATCGATTTAATTTTGAGCTTGACAAAAACCTGATTTTAAAGTTATGTTACAGTTGTGTCACGTGAACTCACAATTTTCACCCACAATCAACCATGTTCAGAGAACTTTGATTTAGGATTGTGTTGTAGATGTCTATTAAGAACCTTTATTTTCAATTGGTTTTCGTGAATGTTGAATTTCCGTCGACTTAATGTTGAGTTACAAGAAAACCTGATTTTAAGGCTACGTTGCATCCTTGTCATACGGATTCCCATTTTTCAGCCACAATCAACTAGGTTTGGAGAACTTTGATTTAGGATTATGTTGTAGATGACTATTAAGAACCTTTATTTTTGGTCAGTATTCATGAGTGTTGAATTTCAATCGATTTAATGTTGAGTTTCATGAAAACCTAATTTTAAGGCTACATTGGAACTATGTTAGGCAAATTCTCAATTTTCACCCATAATCAACCATCTTTGGAGAAATTTTATTTAGGATTTTGTTTTAGATGACTATTAAGAACCTTTATTTTCTATTAGTTTTCATGTATGATTAATAAAAAATTTAGATTAATTTAGTGTTGAGTTCGACAAAAAAATGATTTTAAGGCTACGTTGCAGATCTGTCAGGTGAACTACCATTTCCCCCCCACAATCAACAATGTTTGGAGAACATTTATTTAGGATGGTGTTGTAGATGACTATTAAGAACCTTTATTTTTTATCTATTTTTGTGAATGTTGAATCTCCATCAATTTAATGTCGTTTGACGAAAACTTGATTTTAAGGCTACATTTCTACTGTGTCATGCAAACTCTAATTTTTCACCTACAATCAACCATGTTTGGAGAACTTTGATATAGGATTGTGTTGTAGATGACTATCGGTTTTAATCAATATTGAGTTTTCTTTAATTTAATCTCGAGTTCGATGAAAACCTAATTTTAAGGCTACGTTACAGTTGTGTCATGCAAACTCCAATTTTTCATGCACAATCAACCATGTTTGGAGAACTTTGATTTAGTATTGTGTTGTATATCACTATTAAGAAACTTTATTTTCTATTTATTATCGTCAATTTTGAATTTCAATGGATTAAATGTCGAGTTCGACAAAAACCTGATTTTAAGGCTACATTGTAGCTGTGTCATGCAAACTTCAATTTTTCACCTGCTAGCAACAATATTTAGAGAACTTTAATTTAGGATTGTATTGTAAATGACTATTAAGAACCTTTACTTTCTATCGATTTTCATGAATGTTGAATTTCCATTGATTTAATGTTGAGTTCGATGAAAACCTGATTTTAGGCTAGGTTGCATCTGTGTCATGTGAACTCTGATTTTTCACCCATAATCAACAATGTTTGGAGAAATTTGATTTAAGATTGTATTGTAGTTGACTATTAAAAACCTTTACTTTCTATCAATTTTCGTGAATTTTTAATTTCTATCGATTTAATGTTGAGGTTGATGAAATCCTAATTTTAAGGCTACATTGCAACTATGTCACGCAAACTCCTAATTTTCACCCACAATCAACCATGTTTGGAGAAATTTGATTTAGGATTGTGTTGTTAATGACTATTAAGAACCTTTATTTTCTATCAGTTTTCGTGAATGTTGAATTTCCATCAATTTAATGTTGAGTTCTATGAAAATATAATTTTAAGGCTACGTTGCAGCAAAGTCAGCTAAACTCCCATTTTTCACAAACAATCAACCATGTTTGGAGAACTTTGATTTAGGATTATGTTGTAGATGACTATTAAGAAGCTTTACTCTCGATCGATTTTCTTGAATTTTGAATTTCCATTGATTTAATGTTGAGTTCGACAAAAACCTGATTTTAAGGCTACATTGCAGTTGTGTCACGCAAACTCCCATTTTTCACACACAATCAACCATGTTTTGAGAACTTTGATTTAGGATTTTTTTGAAGATGAAAATTAAGAACCTTTATTTTCTATCGCTTTTGATGAATGTTGAATTACGATCGATTTAATGTTGACTTCCATGAAAACCTGATTTTAAGGCTACATTGTATCTTTGTCACACAAACTTCCATTTTTCACCCACAATCAACTATGTTTAAAAAATTTTGATTTATGATTGTGTTGTAGATTACTATTAAGAACCTCTATTTTCTATTAGTTTTAGTGAATGTTAAATTTCCATCGATTTAATGTCAAGTTCATCAAAAATCTTATTTTTGGGGCTACAATGTAGCTGTGTCATACGAAGTCACATTTTTTACCCACAATCAACCATGTTTGGAGAACTTTGATTTAGTATTTTGTTATAGATAGAACCTTTATTTTCTATCAGTTTTTGTGAATGTTGAAGTTCCATCGATTTAATGTCGAGTTTGTAAAAACTTAAATTTAAGGCTACCTTTTAGCTATGTGACGCGATCTACCCTTTTTCAGCCACAGTCAACCATGTTTGGAGAACTTTTATTTAGAAATGTGTTGTCGATGACTATTAAGAACTTTTGTTTTCGTTCAATTTCTGTGAATGTTTAATTTCCATTGATTTACTATCAACTTCGACGAAAGCCTACTTTTAAGGCTACTTTGCAGTTGTGTCACACAAACTCCCATTTCTAACCCAATCAAGCATGTTTGGAGAACTTTGATTTAGGATTCTCTTGTAGATGACTATTAAGAAACTTTTATTTTGTATTGGTTTTCATGAATGTTGAATTTCTATCGATTTAATGTCGAGTTTCATCAAAACCTGATTCTAAGGCTGTGTTATAGATTTTCATTTAAACACCCATTTTTCACCCACAATCAACCATGTTTGGAGAACTTTTATTTAGGATTGTGTTGTAGATGACTATCAACAACCTTTATTTTCTATTGGTTTTTGTGAATGTTGAATTTCAATCAATTTAATGTTGACTTCCATGAAAAACCAATTTTAAGGCTACGTTACAACTCTGTCAGTTTCAACGTAGCCCTAAAATTAGGTTTTCGTCGAACTCGATATTTAATCAATGGAACAATAATATTCACAAAAATAGATAGAAAATAAAGGTTCTTAATAGTCATCTACAAAACAATCCTAAATCAATGTTATCCAAACATGATTGATTGTGGGTGAAAAATGAGAGTTTGCGTGACATAGCTGCAAAATAGCCTTAAAATTAGGTTTTTGTTGAAGTTGACATTAAAATCAATGGAAATTCAATATTCACAAAAATTGACAGAATATAAAGGTTCTTAATAGTCATCTACAACAAAATCCTAAATCGAATTTCTAAAAGCATGGTTGATTGTGGGTGAAAAATAGGAGTTCACGTGAAAAGGATGCAACATAGCCTTAAAATAAGGTTTTCTTTGAACTGGACATTAAATAGATGGAAATTCAACATTCACGAAATCCAATAGAAATTAAACGTTCTTAATACACAACTACAACACAATCCTAAATCAAAGTTCTCTAAACATGGTTGATTGTGGGTGAAAATTGCGAGTTAACGTGACCCAACTACAACACAGCTTTAAAATCATATTTTCGTCGAACTCAACATTAAATCAATGGAAATTAAACATTCACAAAAACTCATAGAAAATAAAGGTTCTTAATATTCATCTACAACACAATCATAAATCAAATTTCTCCAAGCATAGTTGATTGTGGGTGAAAAATGGGAGTTCGCATGACACAACTGCAACATAGATTTAAAAATCAGGTTTTCGTCAAATTTAACATTAAATCGATGGAAATATAATATTTATGAAAAGCGATAGAAAATAAAGGTTCTTAATAGCCATCTACAACACTATCTTAAATAGAATTTCTCCAAACATGGTTGATTGTCAGTGAAAAATGGGAGCTCACGTGACAAAGTTACAACACAGCCTTAAAATCGGGTTTTTATGGAATTCAACATTAAATCGATGGAAATTTAATATTCATGAAAACCGAAGTTCAAAAAACATGGTTGATTGTGGGCGAGAAATGGGAGTTCGCATTACACAGCTACAACGTAGCCTTAAAATCAGGTTTTTGTCAAAATCTCAGCATTAAATTGATTCAAACTGAACATTCAAGAAAATCGATAGAAAATAAATGTTCTTAATAGTCATCTACAACACAGTCCAAAATAAAAGTTCTCCAAACATGGTTGATTGTGGGTGAAAAATAGGAGTTCCCAAGACACAGTTGTAATGTAGCTCTAAAATCAGGTTTTCATCGAACTTGACATTAAATCGATGAAAACAAAGATTTTTAGTAGTCACCATCTACAACACAATTCTAAATCAAATTTCTCAAAACATGGATGTTTTTAGGTGAAAAAGTCGAGTTCGCATGACAAACAACAAAGTAGCCTTAAAATTGGGTTTTAGTCGAACTCGACATTAACTCGATGAAAATTCAACATTCATGAAAATCGATATAAAATAAAGGTTCTTAATAGTCATATACAACACAATCCTAAATAAAAGTTATCCAAACATGGTTGATTGTGGGTGAAAAATGGGAGCTCGTGTGACACAGCTGCAAAGTAGCTTTAAAATCGGGTATTTGTCAAACTCGACATTAAATAGATTGAAATTCAACATTCATGAGAACCCATAGAAAATAAAGGTTCCTAATAGTCATCTACAACACAATCTTAAATCAAAGTTATCCAAACATAGTTGATTGTGGGAGAAAAATAGGAGTTCACATTAAACAGCTGCAATGTAACCTTAAAATTAGGTTTTCGTTAAACTCGACATTAAATTGATTGAAAATCAAAATTCATGAAAACTGATAGAAAATAAAGGTTCTTAATAGTCATCTACAACACAATACTTAATCAAAGTTCTCCAAACATGGTTGATTGCGGGTGAACAATGGGAGTTTGTGTGACACATCTATAACGTAGCCTTAAAATTATGTTTTCTTCGAACTCAACATTAAATCGATTGAAATTCAACATTTACAAAAACCTATAGAAAATAAAGGTTCTTAATAGTCATCTACAAGAAAATCCTAAATCAAATTTCTCCAAACCTGGTTGATTGTGTGTGAAAAACGGGAGTTCGCATGATATAACTGCAACATCGCATTAAAATCTAGTTTTCGTCAAATTTGAAATTAAATCGATTGAAATTAAACATTCAGGAAAACCGATAGAAAATAAAGGTTCGTAATATTTATAACACAATCCTAAATAAAAGTTCTCCAAACATGGATGTTTGTGGGTGAAAAATGTGAGTTTGTGTGACACAATTGTAATGTAGCCTTAAAATAGGGTTATCATTGAACTCGACATTAAATCGATAGAAATTCAAAATTCATAAAAACTGATAGAAAAAAAAGGTTCTTAATAGTCATCTACAACACAATCCTAAATCAAAGTTCTCCAAAGATGGCTGATTGTGGGTAAAAAATGGGTGTTCACATGACAAAGCTGCAACGTAGGCTTAACATCTGGTATTCATGAAACTCGACTATAAATCGATGGAAATCAAACATTCACAAATATTGATAGAAAATAAAGGTTCTTAATAGTCATCTACAACACAATCCTAAATCAAATATCTTCAAACATGGTTGATTGCGGGTGAAAAAGGGGAGTTCGCATGACAAAGCTCAATGTAGCCTTAAAATCAGGTTTTATTCGAACTCGACATTAAATCAATAGAAAATTCAGCGTTCACAAAAATTGATAGAAAATAAACTTTCGTAATAGTCATCTACAACACAATCCTGAATCGAAGTTCTCCTAAAAAGGTTGACTGTGGGTAATAAATGGGAGTTCAGATGACATCATTGCAATGTAGCCTTAAAATCAGGTTTTCATCGAACTCAACTTTAAATCGATGGAAATTCAACATTCATGAAAACCGATAGAAAATAAAATTTTTGAATATTCATCTATAACACAATCCTAAATCAAAATTATCCAAAACATGGTTAATTATGGGTGAAAAATGGGAGTTCACGTGACACAGCTGCAACATAACCTTAAAATTAGGTTTTCAACAAACTCGATATTAAATCAATTCAAATTCAACATTCATAAAAACCGATAGATTATAAAAAAATTTAATAGTCATCTAAAATCTAATTCTAAATAAAAGTTCTCCAAACATGATTGATTATGCATGAAAAATGGGTGCTCACATGACACAACAACAACGTAGCCTTGAAATCAGGTTTTGTTGAACTCAACATTAAATCGATGAAATTTCAACATTCATGAAAACCGATAGAAAATAAAGGTTCTTAATAGTCATCAAAAACAAAATCCTAAATCAAAGTTTTCCAAACATGGTTGAATGTGGATTAAAAATGAGGGTTTTTTTGACAAAGTTGCAAAGTAGCCTTAAAATCAGGTTTTTGTCGAACTCAATATTAAATCGATGGAAATTCAACATTCATGAGAATTGATAGAAAATAATGGTTCTTAATTATAATTATCTACAACTCAATCCTAAACCAAAGTTCTCCAAACATAGTTAATTGTGGTTGAAAAATGGGAGTTCAGATGACACAGGTGCATGTAGCCTTAAAAGCATGTTTTCGTCGAATTCAATATTAAATTGAAGGAAACTAAACAATCACGAAAACTCATAGAAAATAAAGGTTCTTAATAGTCATCTGTAAAGCCAATCCTAAATCAAATTTCTCCAAACAAGGTTGATTGTGTGTGAAAAATGGGAGTTCGCATGACTCAATTGCAACGTAGCCTTAAATCAGGTTTTTATCGAACTCGACACTAAATCAATGGAAATATCAGCATTCACAAAAACTGATAAAAAATAAAGGTTCTTAATAGTCACCTACAACACAATCCTAAATAAATGTTCTCCAAACATGGTTCATTGTGTATGAAAAAGGGGAGTTCGCATGACTCAACTGCAATGTAGCCTTAAAATCAAGTTTTCATCAAATTTTACATTAAATCAATTAAAATAAAACATTCATGAAAATTGATAGAAAATACAGTTTCTTATTATTCATCTACAACACAATCCTAAATAAAAGTTCTCCAAACATGGTTGATTATGGGTGAAAAATGGGAGTTCGCATGACACGTCTGCAAGGTAGCCTTAAAATTACGTTTTCTTTAAACTCGACATTAAATCGATGCAATATCAACATTCACAAAAACTGATAGAAAATAAAGGTTCTTAATAGTCACCTACAACACAATCCTAAATCAAAGTTCTCCAAACATGGTTGATTGTGGGTGAGAAGTGGGAGTTTCCGTGACAAAGCTACAACGTAGCCTTCAAATCATGTTTTCGTCAAACTCGACATTAAATCAATGGAAATTCAACATTGACGAAAACTGATAGAAAATAAAGGTTCTTAATAGTTACCTACAACACAATCCTAAATAAAAGTTCTCCAAAAATGGTTCATTATGGGTGAGAAGTGGGAGTTCAAGTGACACAACTACAATGTAGCCTTAAAATCAGGTTTTCGCTGAAGTTGACATTAAATCGATCGAAATTTCAACTTTCACAAAAATTGATAGAAAATAAAGGTTCTTAATAGTCATCTACAACACAATCCTAAACCAAAGTTCTGCAAACATGGATGTTTGTGGGTGAAAAATGCATGTTTACATGACACAACTGCAATGTAGCCTTAAAATAGGGTTTTCATCAAACTCGACAATAAATCAATGGAAATTGAACATTCATGAAAACTGATAGAAAATAATGGTTTTCAATAGTTATCTACAACACAATCCTAAGTCAATGTTCTCCAAACATGTTTGATAGTGGGTTAAAAATCAGAGTCGTGTGACAGAGCTGCAACATAGTCTTAAAATTAGGTTTTCATCGAACTCAACATTAAATTAATGGAAATTCAACATTCACAAAAACTGATAGAAAATAACGGTTCTTAATCATTATCTACAACACAATCCTCAATAAAATTCCTTCAAATATGGTTGATTGTGGGTGAAAAATGGGATTTCACGTGGCAAAGTTGCAACGTAGCCTTTGTAAGCGTGGATAAGGTGTAAAGCACAAAACACACTTCTTAATATGACATTATATCAAAGCAATAATCTACTGAAAGCATCATATTGTTCTTTATTTCCAAATATTTATTAAACCACTATTGCTCTCAGATCGTGAGTCCAATATGATTGTTAAAATGACAATTCAAAGAATGAGATGGATGTTAATGCAATGATATGGAACTAAATGTGATAAAACTAGATGATAAATAAACTAAACTAGCATGAGTTGACATGAAACAGATAAATGCAGCTACAGGAGGCAACCATGATATGAAAGCTTGATTTTTGGATGCTGGATGCTTGAATGCTTGATGCTTGAATTCCTGCAGAGTAAGAGTGCATAAGTTAGATTATCTGGATCCTTTCTTGGTTGAATGAGGCTTTATTTATAGATTTCCTGGCTATAGAAATGCATAGGGATGGCATTGAGAGGCTTGGATTCAATCTAGAAGATTGAATGGTGAAATATGGAGGAGATTGAGAGAAATTTGGAGATTGTCTCTACCCATGATAACACCAGGCAAGAGAAGAGGAAACATTGATGGAGGAGGATTGAGAGAAGAATTTGGAATTGGTCTCCAATTTGTCTCCAAAACTTCTCGTGAAGTTTCAAAGCATTAATTGTGACATATTTTAGACATAAATTAGACATAGGATATCTAATTCATTTTTGAGGAAATATAGATGGAATACTCTTTATGCTTTTATTCAAATATTCTGATTTATTTAAATTAGCAAAAGAGGGATAAATAATTTAATAAAACGATCTATAGAAGTTGTTTATTAAATTAGACGGAAGAATACGACAATTAATCAATAAAGTGTTTTAATCTTTATTTAATTAATTTAAGATCTATGTGATAGAATAAAATAGGGATTTGATAATTAAATCAAACAAAGTATTTAATTTTGTTTATTTAATTAAGATGAATTTAAATGTGAACTATATAAATAAATATTTCTATTTATTCAAATAGTAGAGGAAATTAGGATAGTTAATCAAATAATTTGTATTTAATTAATCGGATGCTCCAGACCAATTTTAGGTGTATACATTTTGCCCCTCTTCGAAGTGATGTGTTTACACATTGCTTCGAAGAAAATTTTGCTACTACTGCTAGGATCGATGATATAAAAGAACAATTCTGTATGCCCCAGACATGCCCAAGACATTGATTTTCAAATGATTGTCGATAATATGTCCCCTCAGGAGATAAATTAATGATTTGATGATTTTTTAGAATTTTTGAAATTTTTTGATTTTCTGATGATTTAATGAATGATACAATGATGAAATAATTTATCTCCCGACAAATGATGAAGAAATATAGCCTGCAGATGAATTTCAATTAAATTTCATGAATAAAATAAATCAAAATATAATAAAACCCCTCAAAATTCCCTTTACAAAAATTATATATAGGCCAAAATGTCATTTTCAAAGTCATCCATCTGGAGCAGGATGTCAATCCCTTACCACACTCACCATTTTGAGTGCATTCGACATCATCGACGGTCGGCCGTGTATGGGCTTCTGATATGTACCCCTGATCCTCCTCCTATTTCGTGAAATTCTATTTTTTATGCATTTTATAGCTTTAGACGTGTTTTGTCTATTTTAGCACTTTCAAGCCGCGTTGTAGCGCTTTCACTCCGGTGTAGCACTTTTAGTAGGTAGATTAGCACTTTGAGATTTAGCGCTTGCGTGAAATTCTCTAGCGCTTCGATAGGATAATGTAGCGCTTTCGATGATATAGCGCTTAGGTTGTGAATTTTAGCGCTATGATGTCGGATTTTAGCACTTTGAGAGTTCTAGCACTTTTATTTGGTTGATTAGTGCTTTCCTGGTTTATTCTAGTGCTTCTAGTAAAGCGACGCTTTGATGGATTGTTTTTGTGCTTTGATGCGGTAAAACAGTGATTAGGGTAAATTAGCACTTTGGATGCCTGTTATAGCGCATCGGAGTGTTGAAATAGCACTTTTTAGATTTAGCACTTTGGGTGCCCGATTTAGCGCTTTTGACTAATAAAGTAGCACTTTTGGGATTTAGCACTTCAGGTGCCTGATTTAGTGCTTCCAAGTCAGAATTGAAGATTTTGATTTAACTAACCTTTATTTCGTCACTTCTGATCATGTCCATTCTTCATATTGGTATGATTGATAATCCAAATTCTTGATGTTGGATTGTGATGATTTAAATAAGACTAATTCTCATGATAGGCGAGAAGAAATCCTATTTTGTGATGATCCTCATGTTAGGTGAGGAAATGATTCAATATCTGATAAATCTCATGATAGGCAAGATTAGATAATGTTTGATGAACCTCATGATAGGTGAGGTTTGTTGATGTTCGCCCATGAATTTTGATCGAAAATTCATACCAAATTTTTGGAATAGACTTGATAGTAGAATGACTTTTGATTTCTTGACATAGTATACTGATTGTGGATTTTTCATTATGATGATAGGAGGATTTGGGTACTCTCCAGATGCGAGAGAGATTTCCTTGGACCACAGACTTGATACCTCATCTGACACTAGATGAGCTTCAAATTATATGCCGATGCGGCTTGACAAGTTTGCTTGATATGCCCCAAATTAGGATTAATCAGGGTCTATTGAAAGCTTTGGCTGAGAGGTGGCACAGTGACCACAACACCTTTCATCTATCCACTGGCGAGATGATGGTCACACCCGAGGATGTGTGGCGGATTTTACACATTTCGTTCATGTGGGAGATTGTATCGTATGATTCCCATGGGACCAGTGGTAGAGATGCTCTTCACAGAGTATTCCAGAATCAGGATATTGAGGGTCTGAGCATTTGATGGAGGAGGATGGCCGATTCATATGCGACACTACCAACAGTGCTTGCTGGATTTATTGGAGGTTTCCTTTGCCTTGATCATAGGTTAAAGGGATTCCTCATGGGTTGTTGAAAGACATTAGAGAGCATGATGGTACATGGTACTAGATATGCATGGGGGATGTGCATGTTGGCACATCTTTATCATGATCTTCATTCAGTGATGTACCTAGGGGCACAGAGCTTATCAGCAGGGATGACCTTGTTATAGGTGTGGGCGTCGGAGCATTTCTCTATTGCTCGGCCATTTACAGTGGTAGATAGACCAACAGGCAGACCCTATGTGTTCAAATATAGAGGTCGGCTTACCCAGGCCCGGATGGGTAAGTTAGAGCACTAGAGGCGAGGTTTTGATGACATAGAGAATGTTATTTGGTGTCCATACTTAGACTGTGAGCAGTGGGACAAGGATGATGCAGGGTTAGGATACCTCTATGATTCTATGTATCTAATCGGTTGGACATCATTTGTGTTAGAGAGATTTTTGCTTCGTCAAGTATATAGATAGTATCGCATTGTTCAGTGTATGCCACATGGGGTAGCCCACTATGCTAGGTGACAGAGTGATATTCTTGATTGGGGGCCTTGTTTATCGTATGGTGCTTTAGTAGAGGGATACAGGGCACTGCAGCCATCACCCTGGGACATGTGGAGAGACATTGCAGAGGCACCAGTCACAGAGGAGTATGTTGCCTTCCTGGCCTTGGTTCCACATTCTTGCATTACTATTCCAGATGAGCTAGCACCACTACCAGTAGAGGAGGATGTGGTAGAGGGTTCCGCAGAGAGTGAGGGTCGTACTCCGTCAGGTAGTAGCATGGAGAAGGGTGATGATGATAGCAGTAGTGATGACAACGATGGT
Organism: Sequoiadendron giganteum; assembly: GCA_007115665.2. Lineage (NCBI taxonomy): Eukaryota > Viridiplantae > Streptophyta > Pinopsida > Cupressales > Cupressaceae > Sequoiadendron > Sequoiadendron giganteum. The sequence goes on along the minus strand of CM021103.1, from coordinate 376,503,140 downwards.
GGCAATGGAGGGGATAGAGGGGTAGGGCCAGCCAGCAGTGGTCCATCATCTAGTAGGCCTCGCAAGAGGTGAGCAGTAACTGTACCACCTGTAGACCATCAGAGACAAATTGCCGGTCTCCAAACATAGGTCCAGACATTGCAAGGGCAGTTGGTACAGGCTCGGGGTTTGCTCATTCAGACCTAGACTCAGATGCAGGCCCAGGCTCAAGCCCATGCTCAGGCTTTAGCGCAGGTTTAGGGATAGTTGGCAGTTGTACAGACGCAGGTTGCTACTTTGACAGCCGAGCGAGACATTGCTCAGCAGATTGTTGAGAGGGCACAGGAGATAGCAGATACCCTCCAGAGAGTGGTTGATGGTAAATCAGTAGGAGATTATATGAGGGAGGTTATGTGGGATGGCCGAGAGGTAGAGTTTTATAGAGGCGGGTAGATCATGTTGCAATGCCTACTGATCGCAGAGTTAGTTATGCCTCGTCGAGATCTAGGCAGACACATACATGGATAGTGAGTGAGGGGGTGATGCAGCCTCCACGCAGAGATCCTAGAGATCCAGGTTCTTTCGGGGGTGGTGGTGGTACTGGTCCCGTTGGGCCCACACAGTCCGGCAGTAACAGATCGTAGATGCCTCCTGTGATTTGTCTTTTTGAGACATGATGTATATTACGATGTACCTCATTTTTTATGATGTATCTTTATGCTTAGACTTCATTGTATATTTGACATTGATGATATATATATGAGATGCAGTTGATATGATTTTATGATGGTTTATGATTTCTATGTGATGGATGCTTTTATTATGTGATGTTTGATGCAATATGTGATGATTTTATTTCAAATGTGATGATGTAATGATAAATGCTTTTATTTTATGTAATGATTCAATAATAAATGTATTTGTAGAATATATGATATATGGATGTATGATGTGATGTAAATGTATCGATGGATGGATAAATGCTTTTTATTTTTAAATACGATGATGATAAAAATGATGATCTTATGATGAATGATAATGGATGGATGTAATGAGAATAATGACATGACTTTGCATTTATTTTATATGTGATAAAATGTATGGATAAAAAATGATGTATGCATATGATTTTTGATGGATGATAATGTAATGAATGTTTTTTTATGGTGAAAATGAGCATGATGTACTTATGGTACAATGTAATTCATAATTTATCTTGATGTATGATGAAATGTATGAATGATGAAATGATGAAACTAAATGATACGATGATGAGTCCTACATGTTTTTGATGATTTTTTGAATTATGTCAAGTATACTCAGTCTTATTTGTAGATTAGATAATCATTGATTAGAATCCTTTATGCAAAAAATACTCTAAAGATAATAAATATGATGAATGCAATATAATTTTAACATGCAAAACTATATGCAAAAACAATTGTCATTTTAACAGTACCTTTGTGCTTTTTGTCATCATAGAGCTTTATTAAATGTTGAAAGTGAGTACAAGCATCAATGGTATGTGTTAGACCAATGACGACCTGAGTACTTCTTTCATATTTTTGATATTGCAAGCAAAAACAAGCATCTAGGTATGATTTAACCGAGATGACCTGAGCATTCATTGCGTAAACAGGCAGTGGTTAATCATTTCAATGTGTGAATTCTGAATGTCATCGGTGATACATTTGCATAGCACATCCCCCGACAATTCATACATTTATATGATTAACTTACAGAAAGCAGATAATAAAAACATCATTCTTCTTCCTTGTTTCTCTAGTTCAATACATCATTGGGTTACTCCAAAGAAATGATAAAAAAAATACAATTTTTCCATTGTTTACTTAGAGTGTTTCATTCATTATTCAGATTTTAGATCATCCATCCTGATATTGTGATGTTTTTGCAATTTTCAAAATTTTGACCAAAGACCTAACATACTAACCTATCCTAGAGGTCTCGGGGGTTGATCAAAGATTAGCCTTGGCTACGTTACACACACAGAGACCACGTAGTTTGACTGACATAGACCTATGTTTTTGGATTTTTCTTTTTCAGACTTAAATTTTTAACATGTTTTTGGATTTTCAAAATATGATATGGATGGTTGATGCCTTTCTGACGATGATTGATGTTGCTCTTTGATCCTTGCTTTCATTTTTCTACTATACTGTTGTTTTCCCTTCGGTGAAATTGATGTTTTTTGTGCCCCTAGTGATATCCTAATGTTGCCCCCAAGCTTTGGAGTGAGATTTGACTATTTGAAAATGATTTTGATATGGATGCAAAGATGGCTAAACTACTGACATGATATGAAATGGTACTGACTGCCAGACTAATGATCTTGATAAATATCAAAATAGATGGGAAAGTTGATCTTGGAATCACATATGACGCCTGTTTCTAGGTTTTCACCATATGTTTTGATTACACTCTTTGTGTTTTTGTATTTCTCATTTTTCTCTTTTCCTTTCTTTTTGTATTTTCTATTTTTTTTGTATTTTTGCGTTGCCAAGATGCCTGTTTGCCAGGTGTTCACCAAGGAAACCATTTTCAGAAGTTTGACTTGTGCACTAGGAGATTCAAGCATAGAATTTTTGGAGATGAATACTATTGATAGGTTCATCAAACAAATCCCCTTCTGATGTTGATAGCTGATATGCTCCTGATCCATACACTGATATGATGACAAAAGGACCAAGCCAGTTAAGCTCAAATTTTCCTTTCTTCTCTCTGTCTTGCTGATTCCTAGGGTTTTCTTTTAGTACCAAGTCACCAACCTGAAAGACCCTCGGTTTTACCCTGTGGTTGTAACTTCTTGACATCCTCTGTTGATAAGTCGTTAGATGATTAATAGAGCTTTTTGGCGATGCTCATCCAACAAATCCTGTTCCTGCAGTCTAGATACCTTATAGTCTTCATCTGAAATAATTCCTCTGAGTGATACATGAAGGGATGGAATTTCAACTTCAATGGGCAATATGGCTTTTAACCCATATACCAAGGCATATGGTGTAGCTCCTATTGGTGTTCTGATACTTGTTTTGTAGGCCCATAATGCAGGATTGAGTTGAACATGCCAATCACGTCCAACATCGTTAACTGTCTTTTTGAGAATTTTGAGTACTGTTTTGTTCGAGGCCTCTGGTTGGCCATTCCCTTGAGGATAGTACGGTGTTGAAAAACGATGTTGGATATGAAATTTATCACATAGTTCCTAGACATCTTGATTCTTGATAGGTCATCCATTATTAGTGATAATGGATTGAGGGATTCCATACCGACATATTATGTAATTCAAGATAAAAGAGGAGATCTGCTTCCTAGTGATGGTTGTAAGAGGTACTGCTTCTATCCATTTTGTGAAATATTTTGTAGCTGTTATGATGAACTTGTGTCCATTGGATGAAGATGGATTTATTTTTCCTACCAGATTGAGGCCCCATTGACAAAAAGGCCATGTCGATGTGAAGGGATGCAGTCCTTGTGCTGGTGCATGAATCACATTGCTGTGAATCTGACACTTTTGACATTTCTTAACAAACTGATAGGATTCTTTCTCCATGCATGGCCAATAATATCCCAAACAGAGGAGTTTATTAGCTAGAGTTATCCCACTCGAATGAGTGCCACAAATACCCTCGTGAACCTTACGTAGGGCTGTATTAGATTCGTCGTGTTCTAGACATCAGAGTAAAGTACCATCAAGACCTCGACGATATAGTATGTCGGTGATTAAAGTATGTCATGCGGATTGGCAGATGAAGTTTCATTTTTGGTTCCTAGATAGATTAGGAGGAAGGATATCATCTTTCAAGTAAGCATAGGTCTTTTCATAGATAGAGGTTTCAGTGGTTTCTATATGGTAGATGGTAGCAGATTCTGATTTATAATGGGAAGGACATGATACTTATTCTACCATAAACTCATAAAAAACACGCTTCTCAAGCAATTGTAGCCATAGTGTCCGCAACTTTGTTTTTCACTCTTGGAATTTGATCAAACTTGATACTGACAATGGACTGTTTCAGATCATCTATTTGTTGCTTGTAGGGCATCAAATTTTCATCTTTTATTTGATACTCATCATTTACTTGATAAATAACTAGTTGAGAGTCCCCATATACCTGTAAATCTGTGATCTTCCACTAAATTGCTATTTTGACCCCAATGATTAGTGCTTCATATTCTACCACATTATTTGTACACTGAAACATTAATCTATGATTTTGGAATGGTGTGTCCTTGTGGAGAGATGAACAAAATTCTTGCTCCTAATCCTTGATGTGTATATGATCCATCAAAATATAAAACCCTTTGTTGGGGCATCACTGTCAGAGTGTCTGCATCTAGAAACTCCATTGTCATTGGTCGATCATCTGGTAAAGGAGCCTCTGCTAATTGTTCAGTGATTGATTGCCTTTATCTCTATATATTGAATGTCAAATTCACTTAATAGCATGATCCACTTTGCCAGTCTACTTGTTAAGGCAGCTTTACTGAGTAGATATTTTAAAGGATCGATCTTTGCTATTAGCTTGATTGTATGAGTTAGCATATAGTGTCTTAGCTGTTGAGTAGCAAATACCTCTGTCAAGCAAAAATTTTCTATGAAAGTGTAATTGATTTCATATCCATTTAATGTCTGGCTAATATAGTAGATGGCATGTTCTTTTCCTTCATAATCCTCTTGCGCTAATAGTGCCCACAAAGAGATATGTCATAGCAATGTACAATATCAAAGGTCTACCTTCTGTTGGTGGTATGACAATGGGTGGTGACATTAGATACTATTTGATTTGATTGAACGTTGTTTCACACCCCTCATCCCACTTGAAAACTATATTTTTATGCAATAGATGATTAAAAGCATGACTTTTGTCCACCAGCTGGGAGATAAATCTTCTGATCGATTGGAGCCTTCCCTGTAGTGATCTGAGTTGAATGATATTTTTAGGAGGTGGCATCTCCATTATTGCTTTGAATTTTGTTGGATCCACTTCAATGCCTTTTTCCGAGACAATGTACCCTAATAATTTTGCTGATGTGACCCCGAAGACACACTTCTTGGGGTTTAACCTAACATTGAATTTCTCCATCCGTGTGAAGATTTTGTCTAGGATATGTAGATGTCCTTCCCTAGTACCAGATTTTGCCAAGATGTCATCCACATAATCCTCCATGAAGGTGTGCATCATATCATGGAAGATTGTCGTCATTGCTCTTTGATAAGTGGCTCCTACATTTTTTAGACCAAATGGCATGACGTTCCAGCAGAAGGTTCCCCATGGACATGTAAAAGCTGTCTTTTCCTAATATTCTGGAGCTATTTTTATTTGATTGTACCCAGAGAAACCATCCATGATTGATAACATGGCATGCCCTACTATCAAGTCCACGATGATGTCTATATTTGGTAGTGGAAAATCATCCTTCGTTCATGCTTTATTTAGGTCCTTGAAATTTGTACATATTCTGATGCTATTATCTGGTTTTGAAATAGGCACAATGTTTGATATCCACTCAGTGTAGTCTATAGACCTTATGAATCCAGCATCCAATAATTTCTTTAGCTCTGTCTTTACCATCAATGCGATATGGGGATGCATTTTTCTCAATTTTTGCTTGACAAGCTTGATTCCTACGAGCAAAGACAAGTGATGCATGAGCAGATTTGGTTGTAAGCCTGACATATCGGAATATGACCAAGCGAAGTTGATGCTTCTTTCTTTGAAGAATTTGATGAATTCTAGTCTTTCTTGATCTGTCATGGATTCCGCCAGATGTAGGATTCTTGTCTTTTCTTCAGTGTCAATGTTCATAGACTGTGTTGGTTCCACTAGGACTGATGATCACTCATGATAATGTTCCAAAAGAGTGTCAAATATTCCATCCTTCAGTGCCTTAGAAAGGTTTTCACCATTAGATGCATTCTTTATTTATTCTTTTTCTAGATCTAATGCTGCCATAGAATGGTTTTCACCATTAGATCTATTTTCCCTGTTTTCAGTTTTGCAACTGGAAGATTTGACAACCTCCTACCGAGTCATTTTGTTATGAGTATTATTGATAGAACTTGTACCAAGTTCACTATGACATAGGAAATTAATGATGGCATCATCATCTGTAAATATTGGTATAGTCAAAGATTCGACAGGTTCCCAGTTAATGAGTTCAGGATGGATTAATGGTATGAGGTCATCAAATTCATTTGGGTTGATGGATGTAAGGGTTCAGATAGCCATTTCATCATAGTTGTTGTTGGTATCATCAAGGTCAATGATGGTATTTTCTTCAATATCGTCTATCTCACTCGAGGTATGTTTGTCCCCACTTGAATCATCGATTTTTAATGACGCTGCCACGATTGGTCTAGATCCAGAGCCTTGGCCCTCCTCATGCATAGGTCTATATTGTTGTATGATGTCAATATGAATATCTATGAAAGATACATCAGAACATGAATCCCATTCATATTCATTTGAATCTATCTTAGAGCTATTTCTAAGTTGAAGAATTCTTTCTACAACCTTCTTTTCCAGTTCTTGTTTTTCTTCATTAGAGTATCCTAGTCCCAACTTTTCCTTTGAGTGGAGAGTTGGGGGTGTAATAGGCTCTATGATTCCATCCTTTCTTAATCCAGCTGGTCCTTGTCCTTCATACCCTATTGTTTCTAAAATAGCTTTTCCTTTTCCATATTTATCAGTGTTAATATTGACATTTTTGATACTGATATCTGATGTAGAAGGTTCCTCATCTTTGTATAGCTAATCCAGGATCACTTTGTTGTCTAATTCATCCTCTATTGTGCCTTTTTTGATAAACCTTTCGCCAAGAGTTGTGACTGGTAATGATGTTTGAGATTTGATCATATGGTTGACCATACGTCCTAGGACATGGCATTAACTCTGATAGGTTAAGTGATTGCTCCATAGAATATGTTCCCATTCCCTTGTCCATCAATTAAACTTGCTCTTGGAACTTTTGTGATAAAGAGGTTTGTTGATCCGGATTATCTGTTGATTGAGTTTCAATAGGACTTGTCTCTTTTTCTTTACCCTTCTTCTCTACCCACTTAGTAGTGATACTTGGACGTTGTTCTTCTTTGGATGATTTTGAACATGATGCTTCCTTGTTGTGTGGTACAAAGGTATCTTGAGAGATCCTAAGGGTGTCACAATGTTGAGGATGATTGTAATCAGTAGATATAGTCACCTCTCGTCCATTTATTGGGAACGTCAAACATTAATGATATGTCGAAGGTACAGCCTGCATTTCATGGATCCATGGTCATCCTAAGAGAATGTTGTACATGTTAACTCTTTCTCCAACACTTGACATGCTATATGTTTCATCATTGGCCCCACTTGAATGGGTAGCACAATCAAGCCTTTAGACGATCTTTCTTCCTCATCATATGCTTTGATAACATCATCTGAATACCCTAGTGCAGGGATTAACTTGAGAGTGCAAATGTTCAGATGAACACCCCCATCTATTAAGACTCTCTTGACGCGATGATTGTGGATTAAGACTTCAATATGGAGTGCAATATTATGCGGATGGTTTAGTGAGATATCATCCTATTCGGAGAATGATAGACAATGTGGGGTAGCCAAATGTCCCACCATAGCTTGGAACTGACAAACATCTAGATTCTTTGGTACCGTAGTGGCAACTAAAGCTTGTCCTAGAACATCCTTATGCGATGGTTATATTTTAAGGAGTTCTAGTATCGATATCTATGCAGGAATGTTTTGCAGTTGATTGACAATGTTATAGTGAGATGGAGGTGGAACTATATGTGTAGATCCAACTCCCTTTAACATGACCTTGGCTTGCCCCCTAGTCATTAAATTTACTGGTTGATGTTCTTGTCGGTCTCTGATTTTAAAGACATTGATTTGATTATCAGAGTTTTGTATGCTGGGGAGAAAGTCCAAAGGGGTATTGTTGTTGATTTTGGGTTCGTCAATGTTGTGACCAACTGTATGATCACTCTCTATTCCAGATAGACAGAGGATTGTTGTGTCAAATACATGGTTGAAATTCTTCCCTTTGTTGTTTGAAGATGATGGTGCTGCGTTGTCATAGTTTGGAAAAGGGTCTTTGAAAGCCGAATGATCGTTATTGTTTTGGGGTGTTTCCACATAGGCTTCATTGTTGTTGATCGAATCCTGTATTGCGTGCTTCAACTCCATACAAACGTTGGTTTTGTGGCCTTTGTTATTATGGAAGTTGCAGTAATCAACGTCATTCCACCATGGTGGTTTGACCTTTGGATCCCAGAATCAGTCTTCTCGTGTAGTGATAAGGCTGTAGAAGTTAAGAAAATACAACTTCACAAACCTTGAAGATCACCTACATGCAAATAACCTATCATAAAAGAAGAGATGGAGACAAACAAGCAAGGGTTATTTGAAAAATGAAAATGTATATATCAGAGAGAATGAGAGAATGAATTGATGTGTTAATACAATAAGATCAATCTTATAAAAGGAGATCGAGAAACCCTAAAGTGTAACCCTAAAAGGAGAACATTTAATAATTAATATAATTATTAATGTCACTTAATGCAAACTAAATTGAAATCTTAAGAAGGGAATAAAGGTAACTTAATTAACACAAATAAGTTAAAACCTTTACTCTAACACCCCCCCTTAAGATGAGCAAGAGTGTAGCTACAAACAAGTGCAAAAAAGCAAAGGTAACTACAATGCAAGAAGGCAAACATGGGTCCCGACAACTAGGTCAGATCAGGTACCCAAATACAACCAAATCTCTGTAAAGTGGAGAAATAGAGAAAACCTCATGGGAAAAACTCTACTCCAAACAAAGATGCAGAAAGCCAAGAAGAATATCACTGAAGCAGAAGAAACTGTAAACAACTGTCGAAAGATGATTGCTATCGTGTGGAAGAATCTCCTCTGAAGATAAGATGATCAGTATCAAGAAGACAACAATCTACATGAGTGCCCCAAATGACACTACTTGAATCAGATAGCAAACAAAGGCAAACACCTAGAACGAAGATACAAATGGCACAAGTACCAATCGTCTGAAAAACATTGATCAACTAAGAATGGAAGATTCCTTCCAAGGCGAAGCCAAGGAAGCATTAGTAGGAATAGTATAATACCCCCCCATAATGCTGAACTAGGAGAGCCTGACAGATCCACTAAAATGGTGTGTACCACCCTGTAGTGCATGAAGGAGAAGATACAACATCTGAAAGTGCGCAAGAAAACACCTGCAACTGAAAAAGTGGTGTGCAAAACAAAGCACACATGCATGAGGCTGGAATCATATAGATCCACTGTCATCATGGAGGGACACTCACTAGACAAAGGTGTGATGGAAAAAAAAAGGTACTACACAACCCCCCATGGCACTTTATAAAATAGTGCGAGTACAAAATATGGCACAACCTTATGTGCAAAATCCCCAAAAATGCATGTAAAATAGTGTGGCACTTTATCTCAGTGCGTTTACATAAAATATTGCTTACAAATGATGCTCAAAATGTCCATAAAAGCTCAAAATGCTAGAAATACATGAAGAATAGCCAAAAATAAAGTATCCATGCAAATGAGAAGTTCCCAAGAATGAATATGTTCAGGTAATCCACCAGATTGTGAAAACACAGAAAATTGAATAAAATATACCTGGAGTGAAATTTGGAAAAAGTGCATGGATGGAATTGAAGAGCTCTAAAATATGGTTCCAATGCCGCTAAGATCGAAAAAAATGGAGAAACTGATCAAAAGTTATGAGCTCGAGATTGAAAGCAACTCCTATGACTTCAACTGGTTGTAGAATGTACCAACAGAAAAATGAAGTGATGAAACCCACACCACCAGAAAGTTGAGAAAACCAGCTTTCTGATGATATCTTGTTTGCCAAAAAATGATATCGTATGCCCAAGTTACGGCCTCTGGAAGAAAACAACTCGAAAAGGGAAAAAAGTCAGTGCTGGATTAAATTTGACGATCATATGGCCGTCGCAACAAAAACACCAGCTTAAATTTGATGGCCAAATGACTATCATTGCATTTCTTCAATAGGGCTTATTACAAAAAAAATGTTTTTTAATAAAAAAAAAAACCTTAATTTATTTTTATTTTTCTTAAAATTAAATTAAAAAAATGTAGGTGGGGGCCACCGCCTGCGGCCACCAATGTACAGCCGTCGGTGGTATTGTCAGACCGCCGGTCGGCATTAAAGCTATTGTCGGTCGGTAGTACGCCGACCAGTGGGACAGAGGGCCCGCAGGCCTGCAGTCGTAGGTACCTACGGGTACCCTGTACCAGGCCCGCAAGCCTTTAAACTACAATTTTTTATTTGATTTTTTTTCGATTTAAAAAAAAAAAAACAATGACAGTACTTTTTTTGAAAAAAAATTTGACAAAAAAAATCGCGGAAACTTTTTTTTACTAGGCAGACACGACCGTATGGGCAAAATTTTTTTGCCTCTCAAATCAACTTTGTCCAAAATGGATGAATGAAGAGTCGATTTAGGGGTTTTGGACTGCTGCAGACGCAATGGAAAAGTCCGTTTGGGGTCAAAATGCTTTGAAATTGTAAGTATGCTCTAGATCAAAAAAGAAAACCCCAAACCCTTGAAACTCGAAAACCTTCAAAACAAGAACAGGAAGCAGCAGGTCTAGAGCTCTGATACTATGTAGAAGTTGAGAAAATACAACTTCACAAACCCCGAAGATCATCTGTATGCAAGTAACCTGTCACAAAAGAAGAGATGGAGACAAACAAGCAAGGGTTCTCTAAAAACTGAAAATGTATATATAAAAGAGAATGAGACAATGAATTGATGTGTTAATACAATGAGATCAATCCTTATAAAAGGAGATCGAGAAACCCTAAAAGGAGAATATTTAATAATTAATATAATTATTAAATGTCACTTTATGCAAACTAAAGTGAAATCTTAAGAAGGGAATAAAGGTAATTTAATTAACACAATTAAGTTAAAACCTTTACTCTAACAAAGGCCACTAGTGACTAATTATTTCATTGTTGATTCTATCGTTTGGCCTAAAAGTGTGAACCTACGCCGATTTGATGGTTTCTGATATGACTGTGTTTTTATGATCTCGTTGTTTTGTATGACATTTGACTTGATAATTTGATCATTGTTTTGATTCTTTGATGTCTATCTGTCAGGTTAAAAATCGGTTTGACATTTTAGGAATCACTTGTTTCATTTCTAGTTGTGTTTCGATTCTTTTGCCAAAATTTGGGCTTATCACTGCTTGAGTATTGATTGGAGGAGTTATTTGTGTTATTCATTTTATTGTTGAAATGTTTGATAACTCCTCTTTTGACTATTGATTCCTCAATTTTAAGACCATTTTCTACGAATTTTTCGAATGTGGGAGGACATTGTAATTCAAACCTATAACTCATTTCCTCTGTCAAGTTGTCAATGAATAACTCCATCTTTTCTTCCTCAAGAATGGATCGAGGATATCTAGCGAACAATCATCGCCATCTTTGTAGAGAAGACAAGAACGTTTCCCCTTTGTTTTGCTTTAGGTTATAAAGATCCTTTATTGTAACATCATGTTGGATGTTAAAGGAATATTGGGAAATGAACCTGTTGACTAGTTCCTCAAAAGTTCTGATACCTGGCTATAGTTTTGAAAACCACTCCATACAAGATCTTCCCAAGCTCCTAGGGAATAATCTCATTAAGTAAGTTTCCTCTTGGGAAAACTCGAGACTCATTGTTTTGAATTCCCTGATATGATCTATCGGATCCATTCTTCCATTGTACTGTTGCGTGGAAAGAATAAGGACAAATGTCCTATATCACATATCTTTTGGTACTCCCTTTCATCATATCCTATATCTGTTGTTGTAATGGTTGCATTTGAGATGTCAAAGTGGCCACTAGATCTATTATTTGTGTAGGTTGCAGTATTTCAGTCTCACTTGTTCCATGTGCTTCCTTCAGATGATTCACGTTAAAGTCCTTGGGATTTTTGGCACCTGATTCACCCAACATCAAAAGATACTTCTCCATATCTTGTTCTAAAATCTTCTCCATAAACTTATGAAACTTGGGATCTTGTTGAGCTGTTTGAATATCCTCTGGAGTTATTTCATTCTTATCGTTTTAGTTCACATTGTTTCAAGGATTTTCCTCTACCATTGTTTGGGATGTTTCATGTTCTTGCTCTAAGAGTCTCTGCTTTTGGGACCTAGTGAAGATTAGCATACAAATATTTTACCCTTTTTTCCAAAATGTTGATCTTCTATGCTGGGAAAATGTCAATTTGAACTTTTAACAAAGTTGAATAAGATGACTGATCTTATTGATGAGACTATGTTAAAAATTTGATTACTATACTTGGTTTCGTGATGAAGGATGATAGTATCTTAACGATGAAACTTCAGTGTAGTAATTGATTGTGTGTTTGATTTTGACACTTGTAATTTGCAAGATCTTGTTTCAATTGATAAGATTGGAAATTTGTATAAACCCCTCTATTTTCGGTTTTTAGACAGTGATTCTGATAAAAAGAAACTCGGTTCTGATAAAGACTGTGGATAAAATGACAGACTGATTGATTGGTAGGATTTTTGAACTCTCTATTTTGAAAGCGCTAAAATAGAGGACAAAGGTGCTATTTCACAGAAGCGCTAGAACAAAGTTCTGAAGCGCTGAAACAGGTGACAGAAGCATTATCTTGACAGAAGTGTTCTATTCCACCACTGAAATAGGTGACAAAAGCGCTATCTTGATAGAAGCGCTAAAATAGTGCACGAAAGCACTGCAGAAATTGATGGAAGCGCTATCTTGACAGAAGCGCTGAAACAGTGCCCGAAAGCGCGAAAAAATATGATGAAAGCGACGTTTGATGAAAGCGCTAAAATATCGACTATAAGCGCTGAAACAGTGCCTGAAAGCGTTATTTCATAAAAGCGTTAAAATAGTGACCCGAAGCGCTGAAATAGGTTTCCAGAGCGCTAAAAATAGGACTTTAAGACTCTCTATTGTAAAACCTGATCTAACCTTGTGGCATACTGTATCATGGATTGTGGAAGATAAGAACGATGTATGTGCTAACTACGGTTGTGATACTGAGTGAGAGCTCTTCGTTGGAAGAAGGCTCATGAATAGAGTGGTTCTACTACGTAATCTAAAGTGTGACCCCTAGCAAAATCGTGATATCTGTGGATGAATGTTCCATGTTGTAAAAAGAGTTTCCGATTTTGATATAGAAAACATTGTCTTCTTAATTTATCTCGATAACCGAAAGGTTTCTTGGGTTTTGTGATTTTGATTTTTCTCTTGACAAACATAGTGGACATCCACTTTTGCAGCATGGATTTTCTGATCTAACTTGACTTTGTTGGTTTTCAGGATGATCTTTAATCTGATTTTAATGAATTTGTGGAAACACAACAAGCAATTGTGAATAATTGTTTTAACTGAATAGATCGTGTATGTTCAAGATTCATGAATTATTCTTATTGATTTTGATGGATTGCTTTGACAATTGTATACAAATCAAACATACTCACACTTAAGAACAAATAGGTCATCATTATACTCACAACCCACATCTTGAATTGCGTTGATGCACATAGCCTTGTCACCCCCTAGAGGGCGCCCGTGTTTTTGTCGTTTCCAAGCACGTACTCAGAGTTGGATTTCTCGTCCCCTGAGCAAACGGTTCGTGACAATTATATGGTGAGTGTCTTGGGGGCAGATTCTTCCCTCCCCTTGCACCGTGAGTATGACAATGTATGGATACTGACTTGGCAGGACACTATTATATGGTTCGTAGATAGGGCTTTCGTGCATTGCGACAATTGATAAACTCCCTCGAGAGACCTCCCAATCTTTAGAAGAAAGATTTTGGGGATGGTTATCTTGCTCTCTACCATCAAGTTGGTCTTTTATCAACAACTTGCATTTTTTATTATAGTGGGTTGGAATTCTTGGCTTTAGGTGTTCCCACTTAGGTCGTTCCCGTAGGGTAAGTACTTTTTTCCACTACCGCAGGCCTTGTAAAGGATTTTAAAAAGCGTAAATAGCATGAAGTAAAAGTGAATCTGGCTCTTTGGTCACCCAGTTAAGGGGAGAGCATAAGCCTAATCACCACAAGCAGACAATATAAGTTGTTTTATTTTAAGCCCAAAAAAAAATTTTCTAATCTATGTGAAGGTGTTGCTTCACAGAAATCATATTTGTTCTTTTTAACTTGTACTGTAAAAATGTGATGACTATCCTAGGATTGATAAATTTGCTTTTAAGAAAAACAAAAAGTGGCTACCCTAGGATTGATATATTTTAGAAACCAAGAAATGACTATCCTAGGATTGATAAGTTTTAGAAAACCAGAAGTGACTATCCTAGGATTGATAAATTTTAGTCCAACTATGAAAAAATTAAAATCTGGTCGTGGCCGTGTCGAATCCAAACTGAAATTACAAAAGCACTAGAATAGTCCACCGAAGTGCTATCTTACCTGATGTGCTAAAACACGAAAGTGCCGAAACAGGACACCGAAGCGCTGAAGTTTGCCATGGAAGCGCTAAATCACCGATGCACTGAAACAGGTGATAGAAACGCTAAATTTGAAAGGGCTGAAATTTTTGATGGATGCGTTGTAGTAAAACGAAAGTGCCAAAACAGAGCATAAAAGCGCTGTAGTTTTCCAAGGAAATGCTATAGTATTTGACGAAAGCGCTAAAAGAAAACACGCTAGGAACCTGCATGACACTTTCCAGAAAAAATGATAAAAATTGGGGTTAATACCGCAAGGTGGGCACCAAATTGTAAGCGTGGATAAGGTGTAAAGCACAAAACACAATTCTTAAAAAGACATTATATCAAAGACAAAGCTGAATGAATCAAATCAAAGCAATAATCTACTGAAAACATCATATTGTTCTCTATCTCCAAAGATTTATTAAACCACTATTGCTCTAAGATCGTGAGTGCACTATGATTGTTAAAATGACAATTCAAAGAATGAGATGGATGTTAATGCAATGATATGGAACTAAATGTGATAAAACTAGATGATAAATAAACTAAACTAGCATGAATTGACATGAAACAGATAAATGCAGCTATAGGAGGCAACCATGATATGAAAGCTTGATTTTTGGATGTTGGATGCTTGAATTCCTGTAGAGTAAGAGTGCATAAGTTAGATTATCTGGATCCTTTCTTGGTTGAATGAGGCTTTATTTATAGATTTCCTGTCTGTAGAAATGCATAGGGATGGCATTGAGAGGCTTGGATTCAATATGGAAAATTGAATGGTGAAAGATGGAGGAGATTGAGAGAAATTTGGAGATTGTCTCTACCCATGAAAACACCAGGCAAGAGAAGAGGAAAGATTGATGGAGGAGGATTGAGAAAAGAATTTGGAATCGGTCTCCAATTTGTCTCCAAAACTTCTTGTGAAGTTTCAAAGCATTAATTGTGACATATTTTAGACACAAATTAGACATAGGATATCTAATTCATTTTTGAGGAAATATAGATGGAATACTCTTTATGCTTTTATTCAAATATTCTGATTTATTTAAATTAGCAAAAGAGGGATAAATAATTTAATAAAACGAACTATAGAAGTTGTTTATTAAATTAGACAGAAGAATACGACAATTAATCAATAAAGTGTTTTAATCTTTATTTAATTAATTTAAGATCTATGTGATAAAATAAAATAGGGATTTGATAATTAAATCAAACAAAGTATTTAATTTTGTTTATTTAATTAAGATGAATTTAAATGTGAACTATATAAATAAATATTTCTATTTATTCAAACAGTAGAGGAAATTAGGATAATTAATCAAATAATTTGTATTTAATTAATCGGATGCTCCAGACCAATTTTAGGTGTATACATTTTGCCCCTCTTCGAAGTGATGTGTTTACACGTTGCTTCGAAGAAAATTTTGTTGCTACTGCCAGGATTGATGATATAAAAGAAACAATTCTGTATGCCGCAGACATGCCCAAGACATTGATTTTCAGATGATTGTCGATAATATGCCCCCTTGGGAGATAAATTAATGATTTGATGATTGTTTAGAATTTTTGAAATTTTTTGATTTTCTGATGATTTAATGAATGATACAATGATGAAATAATTTATAGAAAATAAAGGTTCTTTATAGTCATCTTACAACACAACCCTAAACAAAACTTCTCCAAACATGGTTGATTGTGGGTGAAAAATGAGAGTTCTTGTCACAAAGCTGCAATGTAGCCTGATAATGAGGTTTTCGTCGAACTCGACATTTAATTGATGGAAATTCAACATTCCCAAAAACCAATAGTAAATAAATTTTATTAATATTCATCTACAACATAATCCTAAATGAAATTTCTCCAAACATGGTTGATTATGGGTGAAAAATGGGAGTTCACGTGACACAGTTGCAACATAGCCTTAAAATTAGGTTTTCGCCAAACTCAACATTAAATCAATGGAAATTCAACATTCACGAAAACTGATAGATAATAAAGGTTCTTAATAGTTTCCTACAACACAATCTGAAATCAAAGTTCTCAACACATGGTTGATAGTGGTAGAAAAATGGCATTTCACATGACAAAACTGCAACGTAGCCTTAAAATAAGGTTTTCGTTGAACTCGACATTAAATCAATGGAAATTCAACATTCACGAAAACTGATAGAAAATAAAGGTTCTTAATAGTTACCTACAACACAATCCTAAATCAATTTTTTTCAAACATGGTTTATTGTGGGTGAGAAATGGGAGTTCGTGTGACACAACTAATACATAGCCTTAAAATCAGGTTTTTGTCGAACTTGATATTAAATCGATGGAAATTCAACATTCATGAAAACAGATAGAAAATAAAAGTTCTTAATAGTCATCATACAACACAACCCCAAATAAAAGTTCTCCAAAGAAGGTTGATTGTGGGTGAACAATGGGCGTTCTTGTGACAAAGCTTCAACGTATCCTTAAAATCAGGCTTTCGTCGAGCTCGACATTTAATAGATGGAAATTCAACATTCACAAAAATAAATAGCAAATAAAGGTTATTAGCATTCATCTACAACATAATCCTAAATCAAATTTCTCCAAACATGGTTGATTATGGGTTAAAAATGGGAGTTCGCATGACAAATCTGCAACATAGCCTAAAAATTAGGTTTTTGTCGAACTCAAAATTAAATCAATGGAAATTCAATATTCATGAAAACTGATAGAAACTAAAAGTTGTTAATAGTCATCTAAATCACAATCCTAAATCTAAGTTCTCCAAACATGGTTGATTGTGTGTGAAAAATGGGAGTTCACTTGACATAGTTGGAACGTAGCCTGAAAATCAGGTTTTCGTGAAAGTCAACATTAAATTGATGGAAATTCAACATTCATGAAAACTAATAGAAAATAAAAGTTCTTAATAGTCATATACAACACAATACAAAATAAAAGTTCTCCAAACATGGTTTATTGTGGGTGAAAAATGGGAGTTCATATGACATAGCTGCAATGTAGCCTTAAAATCAGGTTTTCGTCGAACTCGACATTAAATTGATGAAAATTCTACATTCACAAAAAATGATAGAAAATAAAGGTTCTTAATAGTCATCTACAACACAATCCTAAATCAAAATACTCCAAACATGGTTGATTGTGGGTGAAAAATGGGAGTTCACGTGCCAAATCTGCAACATAACCTTAAAATCAGGTTTTCGTCGAACTCCACATTTAATCGATCGAAATTCAATATTCACGAAAATTGATAGAAAATAAAAGTCCTTAGTAGTCATATAAAACACAATCCTAAATCAAAGTTCTCCAAACTGATGAGGCCCAGTAAAGACCTCATAATTAATAAGTTTATATGTTTTTAAAAGTTTATATTTTGGCTTTACAACACATGATATTTTCCTTTATGTATACATTTATGAACTTAGTGAGGTATAAAGATTTAGAATATTAATGGTCAATGTGAATGCTTATTTATGTTAAATGCATGATTAATGTGGAGATTAACCTATGAATGTTTCATGATAAGTGCACCTTTATTATGCAATTGGACTGATATATATTTCTCAGTCGAATGCTAACTATTTTTTGTTTAAAAGTGATGAATGGTTGGATTGTTTGTGACTCATCCTTAAATGAGTTATTTATCCATTGATATCCTTTTGACTCATCATTTTGAATGAAGAACCTACCAACCACAACCATATAAGTTCTAGCAGAGAACATCCAGTTCAGAAATTTGGATTTCAATGCCAACTAAAAGATAGTGATAAGGACCCACACCAATTATGTTCTTGTGCAATAGGATATCTTTTAGACTAGGATTAAATTAGTTTCCTATTTATCTTTTATTTTTGAAATAAGCAGGATATTTATATCCAACCTCAACACAGATGGATGTTAGATTGTATCAAGTTTTTATAACTTTCTCATAAAATTTCTCTTTCTGTTTTAAGTGAGAATCATTTTATTTGTACTTCATCCCTATCTAATCACATTCTATGGAAATAAAAAGAAATTGATCTCAACTATGTGCTTAATTTTTCAAAAAATAGAATAGTCCACCTTTGAAAGGAATGTGATCCTTAATTGTTGAGTTAATTTGTTATTGCTATGTTTTGTTTTCTATTCCATCTTAAGATTAGAATCATTTTATTGGTTGTATGTTAGAGTGAATTTTAGATCAGATCTACATTTTACTGTTTAAGTTTTCTATGGTTTATTTCTTGAGTTCAAAGTCATTTCTAAATCATTATTTTAATGGATTTTGTGCACAGAGGAATAATTACTTGTCAATTTAGTGAAGTGAGGAATGGAATAGTTTATTTCTATAGAAATTAATTAAGTTTTAAATAGATTTCAAGATTCAGAATAGTAGAGAAAGTTAATCTTCCATTCTTTCATAAGTCTAAATTATCTTGGAACGAAACCTCTCTATTTAAATTCCATTTTGAAGATTATTTAGAATAGAATCAGAAAATAGAAGAATAGAATAAGAATCACTTCCGATTAAATAGGTATAGCACATAAACGCTCTTGATCGAGCAAAAATAACTCAAAAATGCTCCTAATCAAGCTGAAACCAACAAAACCCCCCCAAAACTGATCCAACTCGTGCTGCAAATAGTTTCAGACACCCCTAGGTTGACATTAAAAAAATTAAATGAGTAGGAATTGTGATAGCAACGACATACTACCATCATCCAAAAGGTAAAACCCTATAAGCGAAGGTACTCCATGGACATGTAAATTTCATTTTATCTTGATCCTCTAGAGCTACCTAAATCTAGTTGTAGCCACTAAACCCATCAAGAAAGGAAAATAACTACTTCCAGATAAATTGTCCAATACCTGATCTATGAAGGGTAATGGAAAAAAATCCCTTTTTGTAGCCCTATTTAGTTCTTTGTAGTCCACATACACCCTCCATCTACAATTTTTCTTAGGTACAACATGACTAATGGATAAAACCATTTACTATCCGAAATAGGATAAATAAATCCTTCTTGGAGTAATTTTTCTATCTCTAATTTCACAAAATCTCTTAGTGCAGGATTGATTCTTTTCTGAGGCTGTCTTATGGGTTTGACATCCTCAGTGTAGATGTGGTGTGTACATATGTTTGGTTGGATTCCTTTCATATCCTTATAGTCACAAGTGAATGCTTCTGTATTTTTCTCCAAAATTCCTTTTAAACCTTCCTCTTGTTTTACTGTTAAGGAATTGTTGATAAGTAGAGGTTTATCTACTTGTACTAGAATTTGTTTTGTCTTTTCCTGAAGATTCGAGAAGTCACCAATAAAAGTTTTCAAAGGACAAGGATGTGGTAGAAGTTGATCAAGTAACTGACTCTCATCAAATTTTGTGTTATTAGCAAAATGATAACACGGTAAAGTTTTAGAATTACTACATTCTCCCATATCTTCCTCTTTTATGTCTACATAATCTTGATATTCCTCAACATGCTTTGCCCAGGTCATCATTGCAAAGCCCCTTATTTCCTCATCTTCATAATTAGGATCATCAATCTAGATTTGATTATCAGATGTTAGAGAAGGTTTTGTTGGTGGATACAGAGTCAATTCCTTTTTTCTAATCCCATTAGAAATATCCATACTACCAGATCTACAGTAATTTGTGTTATTGTTGAAAAACCATGTTGAATGGTCAGCTAGGATGGTAGAATACAGGAAAATACAACAAACATATGGACTACCAATTAGGCCAGAATATCCAGAGGCAATATATTACATCAAGAGATTTAGATCCATTGCAAGACTCAATGAAGTAACCACTATCTATGTCACCAATATGTTGAATAGTATTGCAACTTACCAGGATGTTGAAGGAGATCTTCCTCCCTTAGCTCTGCAAGCATGTGAAGAAAGGTTCAAATCACTTCCAGCTCCACTAAAAAGAAGGGAGCCAATAACACCAAAAAAATATCAGATGGAGTCTAGTACGGGTAAGACATGTGATATTTTTAATTCATCAACAACAAGAATTTTGGATTGGGATGAGGTTCAGAATGCCTATGATAATCATGCCTCCGCCAAAGATAAATGCACCTACACAAATACCATTTGAAGTCATAAAAATCTACTATGATAAGCTAGAAAAGAATAATGGTGTTGCTTTGTCTACAAAAACTACTACAAAGTATAGAGGAGGTGTTTTTGACTATGCTCTTTGGATGGGAACACTCAACAGGGGTATTCCTACTCCATCTAATTGGTAACCATGAGGACATGGTTAGAAAAATGAGGAGGAGAATGATGAGGCCCAGTAAAGACCTCATAATTACTAAGTTTATACCTTTTTAATAGTTTATATTTTTTCTTTAGAACTCATGATATTTTCCTTTATGTATACATTTATTAACTTAATGAGGTATAAAGAATTAGAATATCAGTGGTTAATGTGAATGCTTATTTCTTTTAAATGCATGATTAATGTGGTGATTAACCTATGAATGTTTCATGATAAGTGCACCTTTATTATGGAATCGGAGTGATATTTATTTCTCAGTCGAATGCTAACTGTTTTTGTTTAAAAATGATGAATGGATGGATTGTTTGTGACTCATGCTTAAATGAGTTGTATATCCGCTGATATCCTTTTGACTCATCATGTCGAATGAAGGACCTACCAACCACAACCATAGTTCCAGCAGAGTACATCCAGTTCAAAAGTCTAAAATTCAATGCCAACTAAAAGACAGTGGCAAGGATCCACACAAATTATGTTCCTACATGCTAAGATATCTTTTAGACTAGGATTAATTTAGTTTCTTTCTTATTTTTTATTTTTGAAATAAGAAAGATATTTATATCCAACCACAACACAATTGGATGTTAGATTGTATCAAATTTTGGAAACATTCTCATGTAATTTTTATTTTTTTTAAGTTAGAATCATTTTCTTTTTAATTCGTTTCTATCTAGGCACATTCTGTGGAAACAAAAAGAAGTTGATCTCAACTTTGCCGTTAATTTTTCTAGAAGTAGAATAGTCCGTTTTCGGAAGGAAGGTGATCCTTTAGTTGTTAAGTTCATTTTTTATTGCTATGTTTTGTTTTCTATTCCATCTTAAGATTAGAATCATTTTACTAGTTGTATGTTAGAAAGAATTTTAGATCAGAGTTACATTTTACTGTTTAAATTTTCTATGGTTTATTTCTTGAGGTCAAAGTCATTTGCAGATCTGAAATAGTCTAAATCGTCATTTTAATGGATTTTGTGCACAGAGGAATAATTACTTGTCAATTTAGTGAAGTGAGGAATGAAATAGTTTATTTCTAAAGTAATTAATTAAGTTTTAAATAGCTTTCAAGATTTAGAAGAGTAGATAATGTTAATCTTCCATTCTTTCATAAATCTAAATTGTCTTGAAATGAAACCTCTTTGTTTAAATTCCAGTTTGAAGATTATCTAGAATAGAATCAGGGAATAGAAGGATATAATAAGAATCACTTTTGATTAAATAGATATAGCACATAAATGCTCCCGATAGAGCAAAAATAACTCCAAAATGCTTTTAATCAAGCCGAAACCAATAAAACCCCCTCAAAACCGATCCAACTCTTGTCGCAAATAGCTTCAAACACCCCTAGGTTGACATTAAAGAAATTAAATGAGTAGGAATTGTGACACCAATGACATCTTACCATCACAAACATGGATATTTGTCGGTGAAAAATTGAGTTCATGTGACAAACTACAATGCAGCCATAAAATAGGGTTTTAGTGAAACTTGACTTTAAATTGATGGAAATTCAACATTCATGAAAACTGATAGAAAATAAAGGTTCTTAATAGTCATTTACAATACAATCCTGAATCAAAGTTATCCAAACATGGTTGATTGAGGGTGAAAAATGGGAGCTCATGTGACACAGCTACAGCATAGCCTTAGAATCAGGTTTTTGTCGAACTCAACATTAAATTGATGCAAATTCAACATTCATGAAAACCAATAGAAAACAAAGGTTCTTAATACTCATCTAGAACACAATCCTAAATGAAATTTCTCCAAACATGGTTTATTATGGGTGAAAAATGGGAGTTCGTGTGACAAATCTGCAACATAGCCTTAAAATTAGGCTTTAGTCAAACATGACATTAAATCGATGGAAATTCAACATTCATGAAAACCCATAGAAAATAAAGGTTTTTAATAGACATCTACAACACAATCCTAAACCAAATTTATCCAAACATGGTTGATTGTGGGTGAAAAATAGGAGTTTGTGTGACACAGCTACAATGTAACCTTTTAAATCAGGTTTTCATCAAACTCGACATTAAATTGATGAAAATACAACATTCACGAAATCGATAGAAAATAAAGGTTCTTAGCAGTCATCTACAGCTCAATGTTAAATTAAAGTTATCCAAACATGGTTGATTATGGGTGAGATATGGGAGTTCGTGTGACATATCTGTAACGTAGCCTTAAAATAAGGTTTTCGTCGAACTACATATTAAATCGATGGAAATTCAACATTCATGAAAACTTATAAAAAATAAAGGTTTTTAATAGTCATCTATAACACAATACTAAATCAATGTTCTCCAAACATGGTTGATTGTGGGTTAAAAATGTGAGTTTGCGTGACATAGCTGTAATGTAGATTTGAAATCAAGTTTTCTTTGATCTCAAAATTAAATCGATAGAAAATAAATGTTCTTAATAGTCATCTACAACAAAATCCTAAGTCAAAGTTCTCCAAATATGATCCATTATGGGTGAAAAATGGGAGTTTGCATGACAAATTTGCAATGTAGCCTTAAAATTAGGTTTTCATCGAACTCAACATTAAATCAATGGAAATTAAACATTCATTAAAACTGATATAAAATAAATGTTCTCGATAGTCATCTACAACAAAATCATCATAAATCAAAGTTCTCCAAACATGGTTGATTGTGGGAGAAAATTGGCATTTCACGTGACAAAACTGCAAGATAGGCTTAAAAGTAGGTTTTCATCGAACTCGACATTAAATCAATGGAAATTCAACATTCACAAAAATTGATAGAAAATAAAGGTTCTTAATAGTCACATAAAACACAATAATAAACAAAAGTTCTCCAAACATGGTTGATTGTGGGTGTGAAATGGGAGTTCGCATGACAAAGTTGCAAGGTAGCCTTAAAATCAGGTTTTCATCGAACTCGACATTAGATCGATGGAAATTCAACATTCACAATAACTGATAGAAAATAAAGTTTCTTAATAGTAATCTTACAACACAACCCTAAATAAAAGTTCTCTTAACATGCTTTCTTGTGGGTAAAAAATTGGAGTTTACATGACAAAGTTGCAACATAGCCTTAAAATTAGGTTTTCATCGAATTCAACATTAAATCAATGGAAATTCACCATTCACGAAAACCAATAGAAAAAAAAGGTTCTTAATAGTCATCTACAACACAAAACTAAATCAAAGTTCTCAAAACGTGGTTGACTATGGGTGAAAAATGGGAGTTCATGTGACACAACTGGAACATAGCCTTAATATCAGGTTTTCGTCAAACTTGACATTAAATATATAGAAATTCAACATTCACGAAAACCAATAGAAAATAAAGGTTCTTAATAGTCATCTACAACACAATACTAATTCAAAGTTCTCAAAACATGGTTGATTGTGGGTGAAAAATGGGAGTTTGCATGACACAACTGCAACGTAACCTTAAAGTCAGGTTTTAATCGAAGTCAACACTAAATCGATGGAAATTCAATATTCACGAAAACCGATAGAAAATAAAAAGGTACTAATAGTCATCTACAACATAATCCTAAATCAGGCTTTCGTTGAACTCAATAACAAATCTGTCATGCCCACATTTTAATGTGGCACTAACAGAAATGGCACCATTTTTTTTGCTTAAACATAGGTTTGCAGCTTCACCTACTCTTGAAAGGCCTCCCTCTCGCAACACAACTACTAAGGTCTAACATTATTTAACATAATTGTAATGGCACATAACTTAATTAGTTGTAGGTTCTTGTTGATCCACTCCCTAAATCGAGCTTCATATGATAGCCGAATCTGAATTCTTATAGGAGTCACAAAGAGATAGTGATATCAATAATGTTGTTACTCAAGTAGTATTGATTTACAACATTGAATATTTAGATACTCATATCTTTATTTCACAAAATTAATTCTTATAAACTATTTCCCTCATAAAATTAAATCATTTTACGAATTTTCTTTTTTTTAAAGAAATATAAATTAATTAATAATCACTAACATTTTATTAAAACATTTATTATTGATAAATTAATAAGTACTAACATAATACTATCTTTAGTAATATTTAATTAACTTGAATATAAAATCATTAGCAATTCATGTACATTAACATCTCTATTAACTTCACTAAATTTAGTCATATTTTATATCTTTATCAATGAAAATACTAGGGGCTTGGTTTAAATATTAAATTCCCTTAAATAAAGACAAGAATTCATTTTATTGAATTTTTTTATTTCCTAATCTTAAAATACTATTTACACCACTAATTTTGTCTTATATGAACTCTTCTTCCCAACCCACTTTAAAGAAAAGGAATTTAAAAGGTTTAGGTGCGTATATGAAGATATTAGCTTGTATGTATTTTTATGCCGAAGGCGTTCCCTCACTGAGCTTTTCCAACTTGTTTTTACACCGAATGGTTCAGATTGGCGCACACGGGGTGGACAACGATGAAATGAATCTCATTCTTTCATCATTTTTCGCCATTTTCCCGGTCAAAAAAATCAATTAAAATAAAAAAATATTAATTGCGTTCCCTCTATGAGTGTCTTCGGCAAAATCTTTGCACAATCTTTAAATCTAACGTTTCAAATTTAAGCAGCAAGTATGAGGACCATTCAATTAATTTGGACGGTTAAATACAACTGTCATTTTCACTGATATTTTCCCCTTCACGTGGCTTTACTTGTACAGTCTGCTCATTGTTCGAGGCTTATCATGTATTTAATCCGGCAACCGGTAAGTAATAAAATTCCAGCAAACTGAAAATGTGTTTGATTGTTTTTAATTTTTTTTATCAATTTTTTTGTTTAGATATATTTTATTTTTAATACTATTTAATAATTAATTCTAATTTATAGTTTTAAATATAATTAATATTTTTAGTTAGTATATTTACTATTTTGAGTTAGTATAATTGAGGTAAAATTTTCACCTCTAAATAATTATATTTGTTTTTACAAGCAGTTGCAATTGTGATCAAATTACAAAAATCTTTAATTTGAAAATAGAGTACATAATTATTAAATCCAAGTATGCTTATTTTTAAAAAAACTGATTTTTACATATTCTTTCCAATTTTTAGTAATAATAAACTATCAAATTTTGTGAACCATTAATTTTTCCGAAATCATATAATGATTAATTATTATGGGATTAAATTATTTAATTAAAAATGATACTTTAATAAAAACATATTTAACACAGAGTTTTGAAAGTTTAATTTTAAAGACAAGTAAGATTTAATCTTAGGTTTAACATTTATTGTATATTTTTATTTTTATATTCTTTTTTTTTTAATTATTAATTTAAAAAGAAATTAACATTTATTATATATTTACATTTTTATGTTAAAATTTAATTTTAAAATTAGTAATTTAAAAAGTACAAATAATAATAAATAAAAAATCCGTAATTTAAAAAAAAAAATACTAGCAATGTCTTATGGTAAATTTTGTAAATGTCAAATTAATTATAAAATAAAATAAAAATTAATACTAAAGTGGAATTAATTATAATTATATAACAAGTACTATATTTATATTATCATACTTTTATATTGTACAAGTAATTTAAATGACATGATATATGTTATTAAACTATAAATATAATAAATAAACTATTACGATAAATAGTAATAATTTTATGAATCATGTTTGGATCCTTGTAAGTGAATGCATAGTTGATTTGAAGCTATAACTTCTCCTTTGAGACCTTTGTTTCATAAATAACATTATTTGTTGAATGGTCTATCAATTGACCAAAATTAGTAATTAATAAATGTATGCAAAAAATAGACCAAAATTTATCCTAATTGACCTTCCACACTTCTTCGACGTACCCATTGCACACTAAGGTGCGATTGCTAGTATAGGTCCACGTAAAAGGGAGAGTGGTATTGTGGTGGCTTAAGATAAGGCTACGCATACATTTACTTATGTAGTTTTAGTTTTCTATTTAAACTTTAACATGAAGCCTAGGTCGCACTTCATTCACCACTCACGACGGAGGGATAACATAAACAAGTAGCGTCGATTAGGTATTTGATCTTATTTATTTTGGAAGTAATTTAAGATCATGCCCTTTGTTTTTCTACACCATTCTGACCCTAACCCTAAAAGAAGCGGATAGAAATGAACGGCCATAGCAGACTTGGCTGCACAAGAAGAGGAGAATGGAGGCGTGACGATCAGAGGGGACGCTGGTTCAGGCCCTCAAGCAGCATGAGGGAACTTATAATTTTGCATTCTTTCAGCTGTGTTTGAAGCTTATTTTTTATTTATTTTCTTTTGCCTTCTGAATATTGTATGGTGATGGTTGTGCATTCACAGATTTTTCGTATCGCCCCTTATATCGTGGTTATTCATGGTGTTTTTTTTCTTTTTCTCTTCTTTTTTTTTGCCAGGCTCCATGCTAATGACAGTTCGTGGAGCAGAGGCCACTGGGACAGAGGCACAGACTGAAGAAGAACAACTTCCCTCTCCCTCTTTTCCTTGCTTTTCTGATTACACATTTTATTGGGTTATGCTTAGACAAGTCTGTTCGCCAGGGTTTGGCTACAGCTCACCAAACCCTCATTCCCTATTGTCTTCAACACTCCATTTTCCCGTCAGGGGTTTACTAGCTGTATATATATAATTTTATTTTATTTTTAACTGGGATTTGGGAGAGTTTTACACTCCTATCTTCTATGAAGTGGCATCTAACGGCCCTACCCACTTACTGTATTTCATCCCCAGGATAATGGAATATAAACTCGATGTTTCTCTGCTTTACTCCATTTTGTTCTAGATAAAATTTAGAGTCTTTTACATTCTTTACAAATGACAGATTTCTTTCATTTATTTGGATAACCCAGATTTTTTTATTTTTTTTATCTAACGTACAACATCTAGTTCATGAACCTTTCTAGCCTGAGCTATGGATCAAAATCTTGTTTGTATGACAACTTGTTTTGACAAGGATTCAAGTCTTATTTTTCTCCATTATCCGTGTGTTGCCTTCACACAATCTTCAAATTTACTCTATTCTACAAATCTGGGGATCGGTACAAGCTCCTCAAGGGAAAACAATTTAATTTCCTTTCCTTTCTGAAGTAAACAAATTCATTGAGAGTTATTTTGAGCTATTTCATCCATAATCGCGAGTCCACCAGCCCAGCGAAAGCACAAAGCCTGCGAGCATAGCGGTCCAGCGGGGATTTGAACCTTGGTGGCAGCGTCACCAAGCAAGTGTTTCAATGCTGCGTTATACGGGTCACCCCTTCATTCAGGCATTTTAACTATAAAAACCACATTTCAGTTTTTTTTTCTTTTTTTTAAAACCCATAAGCACAGATATAGGAATATCAAAGAAAGAAGATAGGAAACAGTATACACTTATGGAATTTGGTTTAGTTCTGTAACTAAACATTGAATACATTCATTCTCTTGATTTTTTTTTTAAATAACACTTTCAAATATGTTCATATTCAGAGGACACGCAAGAACAGAAATATACGGTTCCATCATGGCAAATTTTCACATACATAAATCTTGGGAGGCTATCAACTGTAGTTTCACACAATGGTAGATTAGCATACATAATGCATTTACAACTTTTTGGATATAGCATACATTACTTCTTAACAGAACACATTCCTGAAATGAAGCTAACTATCTCTCTTTTTTCTTTCTTTTAAACAGAAACGATTTCTGGTTGAAACATAACACACATCTATATATATATATACTTTTTCCTTTCTTTCACAGTCCACACTTCTTCAACAGATACATTTCCTTTTGGAAATGGAAAACATAACTTTAAGAAAATATAGCCTTTGGCAACACAAGCCCTTCAACTTCTGCAACTCCTTCAAGTATCCATCTGCACATTGAGACAAGACTTTTTCCAAGCCATGGGGTGCTCACCACCCAACCATAGGGTAGAAAACCAGCCACCCCCGAGCTGGGAGGCTGCTAGACGAACCTGGGTGACACCCAAAAACAACCCTTT
The DNA here is from genome assembly GCA_007115665.2 of Sequoiadendron giganteum. NCBI lineage: Eukaryota > Viridiplantae > Streptophyta > Pinopsida > Cupressales > Cupressaceae > Sequoiadendron > Sequoiadendron giganteum. Next base: position 376,474,374 of record CM021103.1, on the reverse strand, counting down.
CCAAAAAAAAAACAACACAGTTTACTTAGTCACATACTCAACAAGCATTCATAAGGCAAGTGGAAGAACAACACAAGAACCAAATCAATTGTCTCATGGGGAGAGGCTTGGAGGATCACAGCCATGGGGAAAACTACTCATTTAATGATTCACAGAATTCAATTCAACAATCTTCTCCTTCCACATATTTCTTCATTTTTTTAAAATCATTCATAGAAAGGGTACTCTTACCCTCCTTTCCACAATTGCAACACCACATTTTCACAATGAAAGCAATTGTAGATGCCCTCACGGGAATCTCTCCCCCTCAATCCCCCACTTGGGTTGCTCACTACCAATGCTGGGGAGCCAACCCTACAACTTACACAAGTTCTGAGACACCAACGATAGAAAACACAGCTAAACAAGGGAATGCAACCAAACACCCAAATATAAACACAGCTAAACAGTTCCAAGAAAACACAGCTAGACAGTCAAACAAAACACAACTAAACAACCAAATGAAACACAACTAAACAGTCAAATAACAAGGCACAAGATGGATTTAAACACACATACATTCCACCAAATGAGAGGGTGAAAGTCCTACCTTTAACCCTGAAAATAGGTGGTTGTTTGCTCTCTTCCAATCCAAGTCTTTTCAGCTCCTCCAACTCTCCTTCTCCCTTCCTTCTTAGCAAAAACAAGAATGCACAACACTTAACCAGATCTCCTTCAAATCCTTCTCCCAACCACCCCATCTACCATATCCTCCTTCCTTTTATGAGGCATGGCCTTCACATGGGCTGCCTGCACTCATTTTCGTCACCCCCCCTTACAAGCAATGTAAGAGGGGTCATTAATGAGATATGACTATGTTTACAGCCTAAGAATACCCCCCAACCTCAAGTTCATAGATCTAGGGTGTAAAATAGGCAACCATTAACTCAAAATCAAGACAAAATTGACTCTCAAAATTGCATTAAATAGGAAATCCGAATTTACTATTTTATTTGAAAATTAGATTTGGTTTCCAGCAATTCAATATTTACACACTACCCCAACAAGCATATCACAAATTACACAACTTTTAACACAACACATGATTCTGACTTAACAAGGCGACACAACAAGGTTTGTTTAGGAGTTGGATTTACCTACAAGCTTCATGAACACATTAGTCCATTTGGCAACAAAATTAAATACAAGTAAATAACATAATATAATGGAGTACATTATAAATCACATTATTTGTACACATAAGCATATGCATTCTTTATATTTCCTTTTCAGATGTCTAATTTCATGTTACAATCCATACTCATATTCATTGTGTAGTCATTTCATTATTCACTTGAAATCACATAATGTCAAATATGCATTCACATTGCATGGTAATTCACAGATTCACCTAATTCACACAATCTCACATACTCTAGTCTAAGCATGTTATTTCAATTCTCATATAATTCAGTAAAATCAATTAATCAAAATCAGCATAACCATTAAATTATGGTCCATAAAGGTAATTAATCTAACATGCATCATAATATATGAGTTCAATGTTTACGAATCACAATCATCCATCATTAAATGTAAAGTAAGAGAGTAATGTATCAAGGTACGATCATACAATAACAACAAAACATAATATCCATAGGTCCAACTAACGATGGGCCTCACATCCTCCCCTGCTAAGAATGAACTTCCTCCTTGAAGTCATCAAAGAGGTGGGGATATAATGCCCTCATACGCGATGCATCCTCCCATGTGGTAGAGACCTCATCATAATGGTCCCACTGAACCCTGACCTGGTCCAACTCTCAACCTCAAAGGGCCAATTTCCGGCGAGCTAAGATGCGGATGGGCTCTAGCGCCAACTGCTCATCCGCCTCCACCTGCAAAGCATCCCAATCTAAAACATGAGAATCATCATGGACATATCTCTGTAAAACTGACACATGAAACGCATCATGGATGCATGACAGGCTAGGTGGCAAGGCTAGATGATAAGCTACTGGACCTATCTGCTCCAAAATCTCAAATGGTCCCATAAAATGAGGTGCAAGCTTAAAGCCTTTTCCATAACAGATTGGACTCTTATGCGGTCGCACTCTCAAGAACACATGATCTCCCACTGAGAAGCTTCGATCTGTCCTCTTAGCATCAACATACTTCTTATGACGATCCTGAGCCTCCTATAAACACTATCTGATCAAAACCACCTGTCGCTCCATATCCTGTAACATCTCTGGACCAATGATACGACTGTCTAAGATTGGTGTGCATTTTCTTCACCCCTGGATGTGTTGCATATGGTGCCTTGTGTGCGTTTGATAATACCACTATACGAAGATCGCCTGCACTAGGTACATAGATGCTACCTCTGTGTCGTAGTAGCCCATCAGACTCAAGTGTGTATCCTGAAAGATTTCCCTTAAGGTCCCTCTGTGACTGGATCTCTCGTTGTACTGCTAGGTACCACTTATCCTCTGGTAAGTGCTTTAAGATCTTACCCCTAAGGTCAATGCTCACTGACATGGATGATATCTCATGAGGCTTCCTACTCAATGCATCTGCTACCATATTCTCCTTCCCTTTAATGTAATGCTCATCAAAATCGTACTCGCATAAAAACTCCATCCAACGGCTCTAACGAGCATTTAGATTTGGCTGGGTGAAGATATACTGAAGGCTATGATGATCTAAATGCAACTCGAAGTGATGGACCAAAAGAAAGTGCCTCCAATGGACTAGAGAATGAACCACCGCTGCTAACTCCAAGTCATGTGTAGGGTAGTTTAGCTCATGGGGCTTGAGCTTTCGTGACTCATATGCGATCACCTTACCCTCCTGCATGAGTACCGCGCTTAAGCCATCAATCGAAGCATCTGTGCAAACCATAAACTCTGCTGAACGATTAGGCACTGCTAAGATAGGAGCAGTAGTGAGATGCTCCTTGAGGGTCTGGAAGGCCCTCTCACACTACTCAGTCCACTCAAACCTCTTCCCTTTTTGTCGAAGGGAAGTGATAGGATGTGCAATCCTGGAAAAGCCCTCCACAAAATGGCGATAATAACCAACTATTCCCATAAAGCTCCTGACCTCTGTCACTATAGTAGGTGCTGGCCAATCCATGATGGCCCTAATATTTGATGGATCTATAGAGATACCATCACTGGATATAACATGACGAAGATAGTGAACCTCTGAACGGAAGAAAGCATACTTCGACAGGCTACCATACAACTGATGCTCCCTCAAACACTGCAAAACTTGTCGTAAGTGCTCCTCATGCTCCTCCTCAGTATGTGAATATATGAGAATATCATCCAGAAACAAAATCACAAATCTGTCCAAGAAGGTGCAGAATACCCCGTTCATGAGACTCATGAACACTGCGGGGGCATTCGTCAAACCAAAGGGTACCATTGTGAACTCATAATGACCATACCTGGTACGAAAAGTTGTCTTATGTATATCTGCCTCAGCAATCCTCAACTGGTGGTAGCTTGACATAAGATCTATGTTCAAAAACACCCTAGCACCCTGCAACTGGTCAAACAAATTGTCAATCCTCGAAAACAGGTAATGATTCTTGATGGTCACCTTATTCAGTTGTTTGTAATCTATGCATAATCGAAGGGATCCATCCTTCTTCTTAACGAAGATGACAAGAGCGCCCCAAGGTGAGATGCTAGGACGAATATGACCCTTCTCTAACAACTCCTCCAATTGAAGCTTGAGCTCGCTAAGCTCACGAGTGGTCATCCTATAGGGTGCCCTTGAAATTGGCTCTGCTCTTGGTATCAAACCAATATGAAAGTCAATCTCTCGGCGAGGTGGTATCCCTAGAAGCTCTGAGGGAATCATGTATGCAAACTCTCTCAAAATGGGATGATCATCCAACGATGCCTCTGGCTCCTCCTCCTCTTTGTCACTGATCGAAATGGCAAACAACTCACACCCCTTTCGTAAGCACCGATTCAACTGCATAGTGGAAATCATGCGAAGAGAAATAGGTCTCTGAATCCTTGTAATCACCATAGGAGCACCCTGATCATCTACACACTCTATTGCCTTCCAACGATAGTCCATCTTAGCCCGATGTCCATCAAGCCAATCCATACTAGTACCACTCCATAAGAACCCAATGGTGTGACGAAGATCCACTGAAGTAGTCCCACTTCCAAGCTGTAGCGAACAACCTCTCACTATAGATTCTACTGACACCTTAGCCCCTGAGGCCAACTCAACCTCCCACCTATTGTCCTGCCTAGATGCCACCAGCCTGGTATGCTCCACTATAGATGGGGAAATAAAGGAATCTGATGCCCCATAATCAAAAAAAATAGAAACATGCACATCACCAATCATACCTGGGGCCTCAATAACTGTGGCTTGAGACTCGGCTTGGTGGTTCTCGACCGCCGCAAAGACTCAGTGGGATTTACCCACATCACCTACTGTTGGCTCGGACCTTGCTGGATGTTGTACTCTAGAAGCAAAACCCTGGGGGCACTCCCTAGCCAAGTGTCCCATTGCACCACATACATAACATGGTCCACGTGTCTGAACCTGTACCACCTGAGTCCTGTTACCCTGTTGACCTCCAGTCCTACTAGACCCACTGAATCCTCCTCTAAAACTCTGTTGTGAACGTGTAGGAGTAGCACCTTGTGTCTGAGGACGTTGATCATGTCATGATCCCTGTGCCTGCCATCCTCTACTAGAACCTCCCTAGAAACCTGGTTAAGGCCTAGGCCTCTGACTCTGCTGCTGTTGTGGTGGTCTAGGTGGCAGTGATGAAGGTCTAGATCCTCCCTTAGGAGAGAAAGGTGGTCTCTGAAATCCTTGTGAATGAGAAGCCCAGTTGTGGTTTTGAAACTGCTCACGTGCCTCCTAGGACTTGCCCTGAATCTCCTTTGCAATAAGGGCCTTTTCCACAACAATTTGAAGGCTCTCTGGAGCAGCCATACGAACGGGACCTGAAATGCCCGCATTCAGGCCCCTATTGAAATGATTGACTAGAAGTTTTTCATCCTGGATGTAGTCAACATACTGGAGCAAATCAAGAAACTTGCTCTCATACTGAGCAACGGTCATCCTACGCTGATGAAGGTCATGAAACTCATCTATACGACGTTGCTTGAAGTGCTCTGATATGTAACAGGCTATGAATCTCTCTAGAAAAGTCTCCCAAGTAAGGGTGTCAAGAGAGAGGTGATGTTTTTGTTCCTCTTGATGCCACCACATGGATGCATTCTCTCTAAGCAAATGTATTGCAAAATGTGCCTTTAGGTTGCTCGTATAGGTACGAAACCCAAAGCACCTCTCAAGCTATATAAGCTATGCCTTAGCCTCTGCACCATCTGTGGCTCCAAAAAAATTAGGTGGCAACAATCGAAGGAAGTCGCGAATCTCCCCTCCTGCATCTCTAGGTGCCCTAACATCGTCAAATCTCTCTGGCGGTGGTATCTCTGGGGGTACCTCCAAATGCACTTACTCTAACTCCCTCTCTCTATCCTCATGATGCTTGGCACGACCACGAGGGGGAGACCTGATACACTTGCAATACTCGTCTCTACGTGCCTGAGAAGAGTGGTGTGAATGCTCTCACTAATGGTCCTTTGCTACTGACGGTAGTCTCGCATGAATAACTCCTATCAAATCCTCTATGGCATGGAGGATTTGGGAGTTAATGTTCGGTGGAGGATTTGAATGACTTGCCTCAGAAACATGGGTCCCTACTGGTGATGAATCTACTTGCCCCCTTCCTACACCATGTCCACGACCACGACCACGACCACGTCCTTGAATTCTCCTCGTTCTAGCCATCCTGCACAATGTCCTGAATGAATAAATACTCATACACAATTACATGCCTAGAGTTCCCAGTGTTGGAGCCTAGGCTCTAATACCAAGATGTCATGCCCACATTTTAATGTGGCACTAACACAAATGGCACCAATTTTTTTTTCTTAAACATAGGTTTGCAGCTTAACCTACTCTTGAAAGGCCTCCCTCTCGCAAAACAACTACTAAGGTCTAACATTATTTAACATAATTGTAATGGTTGATTATCAACACATAACTTAATTAGTTGTAGGTTCTTGTTGATCGACTCCCTAAATCGAGCTTCATATGATAGCCGAATCTGAATTGTTATAGGACTCACGAAGAGATAATGATATCAATAATGTTGTTACTCAAGTAGTATTGATTTACAACATTGAATATTTAGATACTCCTATCTTCATTGCACAAAATTAATTCTTATAAACTATTTCCCTCATAAAATTAAATCATTTTACAAATTTTCTTTTTTTAAAAGAAATATAAATTAATTAATAATCACTAACATTTTATTAAAATATTTACTAATAAAATTATTGATAAACTAATAAGTACTAACATAATACTATCTTTAGTAATATTTTATTAACTTGAATATAAACTCATTAGTAATTCATGTACATTAACATCTCTATTAACTTCATTAAATTTAGTCATATTCTATATCTTTATTAATGAAAATACTAGGGGCTTGGTTTAAATATTAAATTCCCTTAAATAAACACAAGAATTCATTTGATTGAACTTTTTTATTTCCTAATCTTAAAATACTATTTACACCACTAATTTTGTCTTATATGAACTCTTCTTCCCAGTACTGGGATAGGTGACCTCCAAGGATGGACCAATGCTTCACCTCTGTGAGCATCACCTAGATGCAATGAGTGCTGAGTGGACCATTCATTATCATGAGAGATGGGTTCTTGTGAACCACTACTCATGAATCATGGGTCAATGAGTTTGACTCGAAAACTACACAGTTGAATCCTGATAGCAATGTCATAATCTGACACGTTGTGGAAGAAACCTCCTACTTATCAATTAGGAATTAAAAGGTTTAGGTGCATATATGAAGATATTAGCTTGTATGTATTTTATAGGTCCACATAAAAGGGAGAGTGGTATTGTGGTGGCTTAAGATAAGGCTACGCATACATTTACTTATGTAGTTTTATTTTTTTATTTAAACTTTAACATGAAGCCTAGGTCACACTTCATTCACCACTCACGAGGGAGGGATAACATAAACAAGGAGTGCCGATTAGGTATTTGATCTTATTTATTTTGGAAGTAATTTAAGATCATCGCCTTTGTTTTTCTACACCATTCTCACCCTAACCCTAAAAGAAGCAGATAGAAATGAACGGCCATAGCAAACTTGGCTGCACAAGAAGAGGAGAATGGAGGCATGGCGATCAGAGGGGACGTTCATTCAAGCCCTCAATTAGAATGGGGGAACTTATAATTTTCAATTCTTTCAGCTGTGTTTGAAGCTCTTTTTTTTTGCCTTCTGAATATTGCATGGTGATGGTTGTGCATTCACAGATTTTTCGTATCGCCCCTTATATTGAGGTTATTCATGGTGTTATTTTTCTTTGCCAGGCTCCATGCTAATGACAGTTCGTGGAGCAGAGGCCACTGGGACAGAGGCACTGCCTGAAGAACAACTTCCCTCTCCCTCTTTTCCTTGCTTTTTTTATTATACATTTTATTGGGTTGTTCTTAGACAAGTCTGTTCGGTAGGGTTTGGCTAGAACTCACCCAACCCTCATTCCCTATTGTCTTCAACACTCCATTTTCCCGTCAAGGGTTTACTAGTTGTATATATATAATTTTATTTTATTTTTAAATGGGATTTGGGAGAGGTTTACACTCCTATCTTTTATGAAGTGGCATCTAACGGACATACCCACTTACTGTATATCAAGGTACGATCATACAATAAGAACAAAACATAATATCCATAGGTTCAACTCACAAAATCAATGTAAATTAAACATTCACAAAACCAATAGAAAATAAAGGTTCTTAATAGTCATCTACAATACAATCCTAAATCAAACTTATCCAAACATGGTTGATTGTGGGTGAAAAATGAGAGTTCTTCTGACACAGCTGCACCATAGCCTTAAAATCAGGTTTTTCACAAACCCGACAATAAATCAATGTAAATTAAACATTCACAAAAACCAATAGAAAATAAAGGTTCCTAATAGTCATCTTTAACACAATCCTAAATCAAATTTCTCCAAACATGGTTGATTGTGGGTGAAAAATGGGAGTTTGCATGACATAGTTGCAACATAGCCTTAAAATCAAGCTTTCGTCAAACTCGACAATAAATCAATGTAAATTAAACTTCATAAAAACTAATAGAAAATAAAGGTTCTTTATAGTCATCTACAACACAATCATAAATAAAAGTTCTCCAAACATGGTTGATTGTGGGTGAAAACTGGGAATTCGTGTAACACAACTGCAACATAGCCTTAGAATGAGGAGTTCGTCAAACTCAACATTACATTCAAGCCTTAAAATTATGTTTTCGTCGACCTCGACATTTAATCGATGGAAATGTAACATTCAAGAAAACCAATAAAAAATAAAGGTTATTAATATTTATCTGCAACAAAATCCTAAATCAAAGTTCTCCAAACATGGATGTTTGTGGGTGGAAAATGTGAGTTTGCGTGACACAATTGCATTGTAGCGTTAAAATAGGGTTTTCGCCGAACTTGACATTAAATCAATTGAAATTCAACATTCACGAAAATTGATACAAAATAAAGGTTCTTAATAATTATCTACAACATAATCCTATATCAAATTTCTCCAAACATGGTTTATTATGGGAGAAAAATGGGACTTCGTGTAACATAGCTAAAACGTAGCCTGAAAATCATGTTTTGGTTGAACTAGACATTAAATCATTGGAAGTTCAACATTTACAAAGACCAATAGAAAATAAACGTGTTTAATAGTCAAGTACACTACAATCCTAAATTAAAGTTCACCCAAACATGGTTTATTGTGGGTGAATAATGGGAGTTTCTATGACACAGTTGCAATTTAGCCTTAAAATAATGTTTTCGTCGAACTCGACATTAAATTGATGAAACTTCAATATTCACGAAAATTGATAGAAAATAAAGGTTCTTAATAGTCATTTACAACACAATCCTAAATCAAAGTTCGCCAAAAATGGTTGATTGTGGGTGAAAAATAGGAGTTCGCGTGACACAGCTGCTACGTAGCCTTAAAATCTGGTTTTCGTCCAACTTGACATTAAATCGAGGGAAATTCAACATTCATGAAAACCAATAGAAAATAAAGGTTGTTAATAGTCATCTACAACACAATTCTCAATAAAAGTTCTCCAAACATGGTTTATTATGTGTAAAAAATAGGATTTCACATGACACGTTTGCAACGTAACCTTAAAATTAAGTTTTTGTCAAACTTGACATTAAATCGATGGAAATTGAGCATTCATTAAAAGAGATAGAAAATAAAGGTTCTGAATAGTCATCTACAACACAATCCTAAATAAAAATTTCTCCAAACATAGTTGATTATGGGTGAAAAATGGGAGTTCGCATGTCACATCTACAACATAGCTTTAAAATTAGGTTTTCGTCGAACTCAACATTAAATTGATGGAAATTCAATATTCACAAAAACCTATAGAAAATAAAGGTTCGTAATAGTCATCTACAACACAATACTAAATCAATTTCTCCAAACAGGTTGATTGTGCTTGAATAATGGGATTTCGCATGACATATCTGCAACGTAGCCTTAAATGCAGGTTTTAATCGAACTCAACATTAAATCGATGGAAATTCAACATTCACGAAAACTGATAGAGAATAAAGCTTCTTAATAGTCATCCACAACACAATCCTAAATAAAAGTTTTGCAAACATGGTTGATTGTGGGGGAAAAATGGGAGTTCACATCACAAAGCTACAACGTAGCCTTAAAATCAGGTTTTCGTTGAACTCGACATTAAATCAATGGAAATTCGACATTCACGAAAATCGATAGAAATTAAAGGTTATTAATAGTCATTTATAACTAATCCTAAATAAAAGTTCTCCAAACATGGTTTATTGTGGGTGAAAAATGGGAGTTCGCATGACAAAGCTACAACGTAGCCTTTGATGAGGCCCATTAAAGACCTCATAATTACTAAGTTTATGCCTTTTTACTTGAGTTTATATTTTACCTTTAGAATTCATAATATTTTCCTTTATGCATCCATTTATGAACTTAATGAGGTATAAAGACTTAGAAAGTGAATGGTCAATAGGAATGCTTATTTCTGTTAAATGCATGATTGATGTGGTAATTAACCTATGAATGTTTCATGATAAGTGTATCTTTATTATGCATCTGGACTAATAAAGCTGGATATTTATACCCAGCCCCAACACGGTTGGAAGTTAAATTGTATCAGGTTTTTGAACTTTTTCATGTAATTTTTTTTTCTATTTTAAGTTAGAATCATTTTTTTTGTACTTCGTCCTTATCTGGGCACATTCTATGGAAACAAAAAAAGAAGTTGATCTCAAATCTGCGCTAGATTCTTCCACTACGATTTTTGAATGAGGTGATCTTGTTAGTTGCTAAGTTCATTTGCCATTCCTATGTTCTATGTTCTATTTTCTATTCTATTTTAAGATTAGAATCATTTCATTTATTGTATGTTGAAAAGAATCTTAGATCAGAGTTGCATTTTACTGTTTATGTTTTCTATTGTTTATTTCTTAGTTAAAAGTCGTTTGCAGATCTGAAATAGTTTAGATCATCATTTTAATGGATTATGTGCAAAGAGGAACGATTACTTGTCAATTTAGTAAAGTGATGAATGGAATAATTTATTTATAAAGCAATTAATGAATTTTTAAATAGATTTCAAGATTCAGTAGAGTAGATAAAGTTAATCTTCCATTATTAAATAAATCTAAATTGTCTTGAAATGAACCCTCTCTATTTAAATTCAATTTTGAAGGTTAGTATAGAATCACATCTGATTAAATAGATATAGCACAAAAGCGCTCTCAAATAAGTAAAAATAACTCCAAAACGCTCCTAATTGAGCTGAAATCAACAACCCCCCCCTCCTTAAAAAAATGATATGACTCTTACCGCAAATAGCTTTAGTCCCTGGGTTGACATTCAAGAGATTAAATGAGTAGAAATTATGACAACAACAAGATCGTACCATCATTTTTTGTGTTGTTGTCGAGGACCATCTGGCTTCAAAAGAAAAAATAAGCTGTGTCGGTAAGAATTTCTCTTTCAGTTAATGAACAGGCAAAAAGATCTGTTTGGAAGATTTGTAAGAGGAGATTTAGAAATTCCTCATGAAGGATCCTTGTCTAGTAGTACGAGTTAATTCTCCACTAGGATAGTTTCCACCCAATGAAAAAATATGGGAGGAAGATAAGAGGAGGAGGACGTTCCTAACAATTTTTTTTCCTTTCCCATTTCTTTAAATGTCTAGGCAAATGAAGCACCAATGAAAAATATCTCACCTTCTATTTTACCTACATTTCATGGGAAATCTTTGGAAGATCCTGATAAGTTTTTATTCTAGTTCAAAGTGTTGTGTCAAACTTATGATTATACATATGACAATGAAAAATTGAAATTATTTCCATCCACTCTTAAAGAATCAGCTTTATGATGGTTTATGGTATTGAATGCAAATTCAATAAACACTTGGGATGAAATGGAAACAGTTTTCCTTGATAAATACCAGGATTATTGTAGAGTCCGGGATAGGAAGGAAAAACTAGTTAAAATGAGGCAGTTGGAAGATGAGAGTCTAGAGGGCTATGTAGATATATATCAATTGGTTTTGCAAAGGTGTGGAAATGGATTAGATTCAGAAATCACTAAATCTATCCTTCTAAAAGGTATTGATGACGATTGTTGAGATGCCTTGAATTTGATAGGAAAAGGAGATATTAATAAACAAACCTTTGAGGAAATCATTGAGATTTCTAGGAATTACTCTAGAATAAGACCAAGTTATAGGAGAAGGAACAAGGATTCCTTAGCTAATGTCTCCAAAGTTATGGAAGAACTTGCAAACTTAGAAACAAATATTCTCCTTCACCTTAGTTCTCAGCCAGATATTTAAGAATAGTTGAACCTTTATCTGTTTACTATCCTAAATGTAGGGATAAACATCCACTGAGAGAATGTCCTCTTAATCAAGTAGATCTATGTGAGATATGTGAAATAAACACTCTACTAGAAAATGTAGACTCCTCCCGGAAATTAGGAACCAATTCAAGAAACCAGTAGAAGAGGAATTGAATTTTGTAGGACAAAGACAATTCAACACTGCCTTTTGTCAACCTATAAATAATCCTAATTGGGGCTCAAATCAGTGGACTAAACAATGAAATTCTTCTGGTCAATGGAACCCCCAATCACAGTCGAATACTCAGCAAATGAAAATTCCCCCTCCATCCATGACAAACCCTTAGGTACCACCATGGGGACAATCTAAATATCCACAATGGAACCAGCCTCAGTGGAATCCAAACCAATCTCAATGGCAGCCTAACCAGTGGCAACCTAATCGAAACCTGATGAAACTAAGGAAGATCAGCACAAAAATTTAGTGAAGGAGATAGAACAAGGAATCAAGGATGATCATTTTAAACAAGCACTGTTTCCTTCACGATTTCAGCAGGAACCATTAGTTGAACATGTTGATAAATTATGATTTGGTTGATCCCCCGATTATTGATGAGCTGAGGAAAATAAAATTTGAAATTCCCCTTTTAAGGGCTATTCTTGATATACCGAAAATGAACCAGATAATCAGAACTTTGTATTTTAAAACACCAGGGAGGAAAAATAAATTGTCCCCTACAATTCAAGTTGGAGGGAAGTTAATTCCATAGAAGTATGGTAATCTAGGAAGTCCTGTGGTTACCCTTAGCATTAATGGTGTTGAAATTCATAACGTTCTAATTGATTTGGGAGCCACCATTAATGTTATTACTACTGAAATAACTGAAAAGATAGGAATTATGAATGTTAAGCCAATGACTACAGTTTTACAATTAGTTGACCAGTCAATTGCAAAACTTGAAGGAATTCTTGAGGATGCGATTATCACTATTGACACCTGGGATTATCTTGTTGACCTCCTTGATTTACAAACTAAACAAAGAAAAATAGGCTATCCTATTATTTTAGGAAGACGCTAGTTACCAATAGTTTCCACACTCATTCATTCTAGATCTGGTAATATGGCTATTTATAACACGATTAGATGAAAGGAATTGAATCTGTATCCACCAACAAAAGCTTCTTTAACATCTAATAATCAGATCTAGATTGATGATCCTAATTTTGAAGATGGGGAAATAAGGGGCCTTACAATGATGACCTTGGCAAAGGATGGTGAGGAGTATTAGAAAGCTATAGACATAAAAGAGGGAGATTTGGGAAGTTTCTTTGATTCTGAAACCCTACCATGTTGTCCTTTAGCTAAAATCATAGGATCTGATGAAAGTCCATTACTTCACCAATTTCTATCACCTCCTTGTCCGTTGAACACTTTAATTGGTGATACCTCAAATCTTCAAGAAAAGACAAAACAAATTCTAGTACAGGCAGATAAACCTCTACTTATCAACAATTCCCTAACAGTGAAACAAGAGGAAGGTTTAAAATTAATTTTGGAGAAAAATACAGAACCCTTCGCTTGGGCCTATAAGGATATGAGAGAAATCCATCTGGGCATCTGGACACACCAAATCTATATTGAGGATGTGAAACCCATAAGACAAACTCAGAGAAGAATCAACTTTGCACTAAGAGATATTGTGAAATTAGAGATAGAAAATTTACTCCATGTAGGATTTATCTATCCTATTTCGGATAGCAAATGGGTTTCTCCATTAGTCATTGTACCTAAGAAAAATGGGAAATGGAGGGTGTGTGTGGACTACAGAGAACTAAATAAGGCTATAAAAAGAGATTATTTTCCATTACCCTTCATAGATTAGGTATTGGACAATTTATCTGGAAGTAGTTAATTTTCCTTTCTTGATGGGTTCAATGGCTACAACTAGATTTGGGTAGCTCTAGAGGATCAAAATAAAACAACATTTACATGTCCATGGGGTAATTTTGCTAATAGGGTCTTACCTTTTGGATTATGTAATGCTCTTGCAACCTTTCAATGTGTTGTCCTTGCTATTTTGATGTTTTTAAACCATGAGAAGAGTTTACTAATGATGACAAAAGGAATTGTCTTGGGTCATCACGTATCAAAAAAAAGAATTAAAGTAGACCCAAAGAAAGTCGAAATAATTTTACAAATACCCATACCTCAGATTGAAATGGATGTAAGGAGTTTTTTAGGACACTCTGGTTATTATAGAAGGTTTATAGAGGGATTAAATAAAATTGCAGGTCCAATCTTTACTTTTTAAAAGAAAGACTCTGAATTTTTGTGGACTTCATCATGTTAGGAGCCATTTGATCAAATCAAACAAAATTTAACAACTTTACCTATTATCGTTGTTCCAGTTTGGGGTGAACCATTTCACATTAATACTAATGCCTCCAACTTTTCAATTGGAGCATTTCTTGGGCAGAAATATGAACCTAGAGCAATGCATGCTATATATTATGTAAGAAAAAACCTCAATCCAACAAAACTAAATTACATTACTACTGAGAAAGAATTCTTAGCGGTTGTGTTTGCTATAAATAAATTTTGACATTATATCACTCGATATAAGACTTTTGTGCATACTGACCATGCAGCTATTCATTATCTTATGAATAAAGTTGTTGTAGGATGACATATAATTATATGGTTGTTATTCCTATAGGAGTATGATATAACCATCGTTGATAAGCCAGGTAGATATAATGTTGTAGTTGAATTCATGTCAAGAGTGGTTTTGCAGGGTAATAATGAGCCTATGGAAGATGTGTTTCCTGATGAACATCTATTTTCAATATCTATTCAGTCACCATGGTTTGCTGATATTGCAAATTACATAGTAATTGGGAAATGTCCCTTTTTTTCAGTAAAATAAAAAAAAGATTGATTAGAGAAAACTCTCGCTTTGAATGGATTAATGGTTGTTTGTTTAAAATGTGCCCAGATCATGTAATGTGGAGATGCGTGCAGGAAACTAATTTTTATGATATATTGAGAGCATGTCATCATACATCTCATTGCATTGTGATTAGTGTTAAAGAATGAGGAGACGTACAAGATCAACAGATATGCCATTGTAGACACAAGTGTCTTTTGAACCATTTGAAAAATGGGGTATTGATTTCATTGGACCAATAGATCCTCCCTCAAAGGGAAATCATTACATACTCGTATGTGCTGATTATGTTACAAAATGGGTGGAAATCAATGCATTGCCAGCTGCTAAGGAGGAGAAAGTTGCAGATTTCATATACAAGAACATTCTACAAAGATATGGAGCACCTAAAATACTCATGTCAGATTAAGGACCACAATTCATGTCTTTGATGCTTCAAGCATTTGTAGCTAGATATCAAGTTCAACACATGAAGTCATCACCCTACCATCCTTAAGAAAATGGATAGATAGAGGTGACTAATAGAGAACTAGAAAATATTCTCAAAAAAATAGTCTCATCTAGAAAGAATGACTGATCTGATAGGTTAACCAAAGTTGTATGGGCATAAAATACAACATGGAAGATAACTACTAGATTTTCACCATATGAGTTGGTTTATGGAAAACTCTTATCTTTCCTATCTAGTTTGAGTTAGAAACACTTAGAAAAACTATAAATGTGGGGATAGATCTTATTGAAGCACGAAAGAATAGAACAATGCAGCTAAATAAGTTGGATGAAATAAGAATTGAAGTTTTGCACCAAACTGAAATGATAAAAATATTTGCAGTAAGAAATTTACTACAAGTGATTGGGCTTTGTTGTTTGATTTAAGGTTTCAGGAATTTAAAGGGAAACTACACACCAAAATGTTTGGGCCATATGAGATTACACAAGTATGTGATAATGGAGTTGTTCAATTAATACCTATAGATGGTGATAGGAAAAAAATGTTGGTAAATGGGCATAGGCTCAAGCTTTATCATAAACCAACATCGAAGGGGTAATTTTTCATAGAGCTTCAAACAAGAATTGAGCATTTTATTAAGGAATATTTTTCTTCTTTAGGTGAAATGATCAGTCTTTAGATCCATTATAGATGGCCACAAATAAACTAAGTAAATTGAAAACCAAAAATGATGGTTTACTTTGCAAACAAAAAAAAAGGGAAAAAAAATTTCTCCTCTCTTAGGAATAAATATGAATAGTTCTAATAGAGCCTAATAAGGCATGATAGGTCATCATAGCTCCTAATCATGCTTGATTGGAATGAAAACAAAGCATTGTTTCTCGATAGTTCATAAATAGCTCCTAATCATGTTTGAATAGGATGGAATTCAAATGATGTAAATTATGATCATCTTCCCATCATGCTTGATCAGAATAAAGATTGAAGAGACTCAAGCTTATAATAGCTCTTGATCATGCCTAATCAAAACAAAGTCCAAATGATTGAAGTTTTCATAATAACTCTTGATCGCTCCCGATCTCTTCTGATCAGTTGTTCTTGATGAATCAAAAAAGAAAATAAAAATTGAATGATGACTGCAATAATTCATGACAATCAGGAGCATGAAGAAATAATCATGTGATGTCAAAATCTTTTAGCTTCATTTATTACTAATTTGTTTGTGTAAATGTGTAGGTATAGGGTTATTTAAAAATTCAAAATTAATGTCATAACACGTCGAAACAAGTGGGCTCCCACAAGGGTTGAGCTCAACGTGTCTTGCATTAATTGATGTTGATTTTTTTAATATCAAGTGCTTGTTGCGGATCGCACAAATTAAGTGGGCACGTACTATCATTATTCACCATCATTTGTATTGTTTATCATTGAGAGGTAAGAATTTCTATTGTCATGCATTTTTTGAAGTTTCAAGTACATTAATTATTGTTTAAAAATTTTTCTTAAGAGATTAAAGGATGAGACGTACTTTACACGCTTGTGTCAGTACATTGATGAGACAAAGATAGGCATGCAAGTACAGGCAGTTAATATTGCATTCATTGCTATATATTTTTATTCATTTAGAAGGAAATTTAATGCCATCATTTCAAAAACAAAAGAGAATTTGTAATTTCTGAAAAAATTAGTTGCAGACATTGCTAGCGAAACTTTGAATTTTCTGAAGTTTTAGTCTTTCAAAAAAATGGGATACAAAAGAATGGCAGAACCAAAGGGAATCACATTAGATGTCGAGTCAAGGAAATATTTGCAGTAGGCAAGATGGTTGGATTTCATCCTTAAATATGAGGGATACAAATAGGATATAGTGTTGGAGTTTATCAGAAATTTCCAAATCAATTTCACTATGGTAAGAGGAGAACCCATAGAATTATCCACTGCTATAATCAGTTCTTTGTCCGGGATTCCAGAAGAAGGTGATATAATTCAGCCTCGACTATCTAACTTGCAAGAGTTGCTGGAAATATTCCATGTTCCACCAGAACCTTTGTCAGTCTTTCATATACACAAAGTAAACAATAAGGGCATTCGGCAGGGAAGTCTACAAGAACCCTAGGCATCTATTGCACTCTGCATTATGATTTCTTTTACCTGTGATGGTGAATTTTCCACAGTTTTAGGGCCCCCACTCAAGTTGTTGAATCGTGTCCAACACAGTGCATCCAAACCAGAAGTAAGAGTTAATTTACCTACTTTCCTTTTATCTCAACTTACTGAAATGGCTGTGAAATGCAAGGAAAAAAAAATAGAGTAACTCATCCTGGATTAATGCATTTGATAGTTAAACATAATTTTATGCAAAAACCTAATTGGGAAGAGGAATGGAGAAAATTCTTGTTAAATGCTAAGAGGAAAGAGGAAAAACCCAAAACTTGTGAGGGAAGAACACTTAAGATAGAAAAAATAGAGGGTTTGACGAAAAACCTAGTCAAACCAATAGGGAGACGTAAAAATTAAAAATCAGAAAGTTCTGCTTTGGCGAAGAAAATAAAAATAGAGGTTTTGATGGAAAACCTAGTCAAACCAGTAGGGAGACCTAGAAGGAAAAAATTAGAAAGTTTTGCTTTAGGAAAGAAAAGAAAAACAAAGGAAGAAGAAGCCTCGAAGGGTTTTGAGACTAAAAATGAGTTCCAAAAAGAAGAAAAGTGGAAAGATTGAAAAACCTAAAAGAAAAACAAGGTTTCAAACAACGATTAAGCAAGAAAAGGAAGAATCTCAAAGGATTCCGCCTATCATCAATCTTGATGAAACGGTAGATGAAGAATTTGAAAAAGAGGAACCTGAAAAAAGAGGAGCCTGAAAAGGAGGTATTTGAAAAAAAGGATCCTGAAAAGAAAGAGTTAGAAAAAGGAGGGTCACAACCTGCAATGCAAAGCCCAAAATGTACTTCTCAGGAAGAGCATTTGTCAGCTACTAGTTCCCCTTTTCAGGAAGTTGATTTTTCAGCTCTTGTTCCCCTTTTCAGGTAGTTGATATTCTGAATATGGAAGTTGATGTTCCAACTATGGAAGTTGAATAGGAAATTGATGTTTCAACTATGGAAATTGAATAGGATAAACACAGTGAAGAAACATTCATCCACCGTGAAGGAAAGCGGCCCATAAAAGAGGAAGAAACACCATCAGATAATGTAAATTTAGAAGAAAAAGAGGAAGAACAGATTCAGTTTGCACTTAGAATATCTAAGTTAGAAAAAGAATTGGAGGAGTTTAAAAAATCAAAATCTAATGTTAGAGGTTAATTTAAAGCAAAAAGATGAGGAAGCATTGAAATTTCAAATAGAAACAAGAGAGTTAAAAAGAAATTTGATAAAGAAATTAGTCAACTGTCCTCACAATTGGAGGAAGCAAAAGAAAATATGACTAAAATAACTATTTAAAATCAATAAAAGGATAGTGAGATTCAAAGGTTAAAGGTATAAATGGAAATAAGGTCTCAGACTTCTGAGGTAGAGGAAAAAAAACAACCACTCAATAACATGTTATTGCTTCTGCCTCCACCTAAGGAGGAACATAAAGAACAACCTACAGGGCTTAGATACCTTTCTCTGACAGCTATGAAGTATAAGTAGCTTAATAAAGAACTTCAAGAAAAACTAGACAAAGTCACAAAAGAAAAAGAAGAAGCAGAGGAAAGGATAAACAAGACAGTAGATATAGTATTTGCATTAGTTTGCACCAGGAATCCTTCATGGGTATATGGATTATTTCTCAGAGATTTATTTCTGAAATAGAAATAAAATCAAATTGTACTGAAAAGGCCTACTAATTTCTGGACTGATTATGACTTTATGGATTGTTACTTTAATAGTTAGCCAGACATCCATAATCAAATGTGTGAATTTTTCTAACATGGTTTTCTCATGGGTAATAACGATGATTCATTGCTTAATGTCTACATTGGTGAACTCTAGATCAAATCATTTGTTTCATTGTTGAAAAACCAAGTTGTATGGTCAGTTAGAATAAAAGAATACATGAAAATACAACAAACATATGGATTACCAATGAGGCCTTGAATATCCAGAGTCAATATATTACATCAAGAGATTTAGATCCATTTCAAGACTCAATGATGTATCCCCTATCTATGTCAATAATCTATTGAATAGTATTGCAACTTACCAGGATGTTGAAGGAAATCTTCCTCCCTTAGCTCTACAAGCATGTGAAACAATGTTCATAACACTTCCAGAACCACTAAAGAGAAGGTAGCCTATAACTCCAAACAATATTAGATGGAGCCTAGTACGAGTAAGACATGTGATCAATTTAATTCATCAACAAAAAGAATTTTGGATTGGGATGAGGTTTAGAATGCCTATGACCATCATTCCTACACCAAAGATAAATGCATCTACATAGATACCATTTGAAGTCATAAAAACCTAGAATGATAAGCTAGAAAAGAATAATGGTTTTTCTCTGTCCACAAGAACTGCTATGGAATACAGAGCAAGTGCTTTTGACTGTGTCATCTGGATGGAAACACTCAACAAAGGTATTCCTACTCCATCTACTTTGTAACAATGAGGACATGATTAAAATAGGAGGGGGGGATTGATGAGGCCCAATAAAGACCTGATAATTACTAAGTTTTTACCTTTCTAATACTTTATATTTTGGCTTTAGAACTCATAATTTTTTCCTTTATGTATCCATTTATGAACTTAATGAGGTATAAATATTTAGAATGTCAATGGCCAATATGAATGCTTATTTATGTTGAATGAATGATTGATGTGGTGATTAGCCTAAGAGTGTTTCATGATAAGTGCATCTTTATTATGCAACTAGACTAATAAAGATGGATATTTATACCTAGCCCCAACACAGTTGGAGGTTAGATTGTATCAAGTTTTTGAACTTTCTCATGTAATTTATTTTTATGTTTTATGTTAGAATCATTTTCATTTTATGTCATCCCTATCTGGGCACATTCTAAGGAAATAAAAAAAAGTTGATCTCAAATCTGCATTAGATTCTTCCAGTACGCTTTCTGAATGAGGTGATCATGTTAGTTTTTAAGTTCATTTGTCATTGCTATGTTTTTTTTTTGTTCTATCTTAAGATTATAATCATTTCATTTGTTGTATGTTTAAAAGAATCTTAGATCAGAGTTACATTTTATTTTTTATGTTTTCTATGGTTTATTTCTTAGTTAAAAGTCATTTGTATATCTGAAATAGTCTAAATAATCATTTTAATGGATTTTGTGCAAAAAGGAACAATTACTTGTCAATTTAGAAAAGTGAGGAATGAAATAGTTTATTTCTTAAGCAATTAATTAATTTTTAAATAGTTTTCAAGATACAACAAAGTAAATAAAGTTAGTCTCCCATTCTTTCAAAATGTAAATTGTCCTTAACTAAACCCTCTTTGTTTAAATTCCATTTTAAAGGTTACTTAGAATAAATCTGGAAATACAAGGATAGTATAGAGTCACATCTGATTAAATAGATATAGCACATAAACGCTCTTGATAAACTAAAAATAACTCCAAAATGCTCCTAATCGAGCCAAAACTAAGAAAACCCTCCCAAACCTTGATCCGACTCTTACCGCAAAAAGTTTTAGACTGGGTTGACATTCGAGAGATTAAATGAGTAGGAATTGTGACAACAATGGCATCCTCCCATCACCCTTAAAATTAGGTTTTCATCGAACACAACATTAATCCAATGGAAATTCAACATTCACAAAAGCCAATAGAAAATAAATGTTCTTAATAGTCATCTACAACATAATACTAAATCAAATTTCTCCAAACATGGTTGATTGTGGGTGACAAATGGGAGTTAGCATGACACAACTACAATGTAGCCTTAAAATCAGCTTTTTGTCAAATTTGACATCAAATCGTAGGAAATTGAACATTGTCAAAAACCGATAGTAAATAAAGCTTATTAATGGTCGTCTACAACACAATCCTAAATTAAAGTTCTCCAAACATTGTTGATTGTGGGTGGAAAATGGGAGTTCACATAAGATAGTTCTAATGGAGCGTTAAAATAAGGTTTTAATTGAAATCAACGTGAAATCGATGGAAAATCAACATTCATGAAAACCGATAGAAAATAAATGTTCTTAATAGTCATCTGCAACAAAATCCTAAATAAAAGTTCTTCAAATATGGTTGGTAGTGGGTGAAAAATGGGAGTTCACTTGACACAATTGCAACGTAGCTTTAAAATCAGGTTTTCTTCAAACTTGTCATTAAGTCGATTGAAATTCAACATTCATGAAAATCGATAGAAAATAATCTTTGTTAATAGTCATCTACAAGAAAATCCTAAATCAAAGTTCTCCAAAACATGGTTGATTTTACATGAAGAATGGCAGTTCGCATAACAAAGCTGCAATGTAGCCTTAAAATCATGTTTTCACCGAACTTGACATTAAATTGATGGAAATTCAATATTCAAGAAAACTGATGGAAAACAACTGCAATGTAGCATTCAAATAGGGTTTTAGGCGAACTCAGCATTAAATTGATGAAAATTCAACATTCAAGAAAACTGATTGAAAATAAAGGTTCTTAATAGTCATCTACAACATAATACTAAATCATAGTACTCTGAATATTGTTGATTGTGGGTGAAATATGGGAGTTCACATGACAAAGCTGCAACATAGCCTTAAAATCAGGTTTTCATCGAACTCGACATTAAATCGATGAAAATTCAACATTCACGAAAACCGGTAGAAAATAAAGGTTTTTAATAGTAATCTACAACAGAATACTAAATCAAATTTCTCCAAACATGGTTGATCGTGGGTGAAAAATGGGAGTTCGTGTGATAAACCTACAACATAGCCTTAAAATGAGGTTTTCGTTGAACTAGACATTAAATCATTGGAAGTTCAACATTCACGAAAACTAATACAAAATAAACATTGTTAATAGTCATCTATAACAAAATCCTTTATAAAATTTCTCCAAACATGGTTGATTGTGGGTGAAAAATGGGAGTTCGCATGGCACAATTGCAATGTAGCCTTAAAATTAGGTTTTCCTTGAACTTGACATTAAATAGATGAAAATTCTACATTAACAAAAACTGATAGAAATAAAGGTTCTTAATAGTCATTTACAACACAATCCTTAATAAAACTCTCCAAACATGGTTGATTGTGGGTGAAAAAAGGGAGTTCACATGACAAATCTATAACGTAGCCTTAATATCAAATTTTTTTTGATCTCGACATTAAATCTATGGAAAATGAAAATTTATGAAAATCGATAGAAAATAAAGATTCTTAATAGTCATATATAATACAATCCTCTATCAAAGTTCTCCAAAAATGCTTGATTGTGGGTGAAAAATTTGATTTCACGTGACACAGCTGTAAAGTAGCCTTGAAATCAAGTTTTCTTCGAACTTGAAATTCAATCCATGGAAATACAACATTTAGAAAAATCCAGAACACAATCCTAAATCAAATTTTCCCAAACATGGTTGATTGTGAGTGAAAAATGGGAGTTTGCATGACACAATTGCAACGTAGTGTAAAATCAGGTTTTCATTGAACTCGACATTAAATCGTTTGAAATTCAACATTCACGAAAATCGATAGAAAATACAGTTTCTTAATAGTCATCTACAACTTAATCCTAAATAAAAGTTTTTCCAAACATGGTTGATTGTAGGTGAAAAATGGGAGTTTGTGTGACATAGTTGCAACGTAGCCTTAAAATTAGGTTAAATTGATGGAAATTCAACATTCACGAAAATTGATAGAAAATAAAGGTTCTTAATAGTCATATACAGCACAATCCTAAATGAAATTTCTCCAAACATGGTTCGTTATGGGTGAAAAATGGGAGTTTGCATGACACAGTTGCAACGTAGCCTTAAAATCAAGTTTTCGTCGAAATCGACATTAATGTGATGGAAATTAAACATTCAGAAAAATTGATAGAAAATAAAGGTTCTTAATAGTCATCTACAACATAATATGAAATCAAAGTTCTCCAAACATGGTTGATTGTGGGTGAAAAATGGGAGTTCGCGTGACACAGCTGCAACGTAGCCTTAAAATCAAGTTTTCGTTGAACTCGACATTAAATCGTTAGAAATTCAACATTCACAAAAAGTGATAGAAAATAAAGGTTCTTAATTGTCATCTACAAAATAATCCTAAATCAAGGTTCTCCAAACATGGTTTAATGTGGGCAAAAAATGGGAGTTCACTTGATACTGCTGCAACGTAGCCTTAAAATTAGGTTTTCGTGAAACTCGGTATTAAATCAATGCAAATTCAACAATCGCGAACATCGATAGAAAACAAAGGTTCTTAATAGTCATCTTCAACACAATACTAAATAAAATTTCTCCAAACATGCTTGATTGTGGATGAAACATGGGAGTTCGCGTGACAGAATTGCAACATAGCCTTAAAATCGGGATTTTTTTCGAACTCGACATGAAATTGAAGGAAATTCAACATTCACAAAAACCAATAGAAAAAAAGGTTCTTAATAGTCATCTACAAAAAAATCCTAAATCAAATTTATCCAAACATGGTTTATTGTGGGTGAAAAATGGAAGTTCACATGACACAACTGCAACGTAGCCTTAAAATTAGGTTTTCGTCAAACTCGACATTAAATCAATGTAAATTCAACATTCAAAAACACTAATAGAAAATAAAGGTTTTTAATAGTCATCTTTAACACAATACTAAATCAAAGTTCTCCAAACATGGTTGATTGTGGATGAAAAATGGGAGTTCCCATGATAAAGTTGCGAGATAGCCTTAAATTAAGTTGTCGTCGAACTCGACATTAAATCGATGGAAATTCAACATTCACGAAAAATAATAGAAAATAAAGGTTCTTCATAGTCATCTACAACACAATCCTAAATAAAATTTCTCCAAACATGGTTGATCATGGGTGAAAAATGGGAGTTCACATGACAAAGCTGCAACATAGCCTCAAAATCAGGTTTTCGTCAAACTCAACATTAAATCAATGGAATTCAACATTCATGAAAACTAATAGAAAATAAAGGCTTTTAATAATCATCTACAACACAATACTAAATCAAAGTACTCCAAACATGGCTGATTGTTGGATAAATATGGGAGTTTGCATGACACATCTGCTACGTATCTTTAAAATTAGGTTTTCATTGAACACAACATTAAATCGATGGAAATTGAACATTCACGAAAACTCATAGAAATAATTTTTCTTAATAGTCATTTACAACACAATATTTAATCAAATTTCTCCAAATAATGTTGATTAGGGGTGTAAAATGGAAGGTCGGGTGACACATCTGCTACGTAGCCAGGTGATCCCACAATAGTGGTTTACAATTTTTGGCCAAACTAGACACAACAATTATTATTTTTAAATAAAACTTTCATATTCGGGCACCTGTAGTGGCTAAACCATGAGGAATTTGAAGATGATGCAAACTAGAGTCTCAACACATTTTGTCTGTAGATTCTAAAAATATTTTTTTCAAATTTTTTGGAATTAGATTGCACTTATTTTTCCATCTTCCACGAAAACTGGTTTTTTTGAAAAAACAACATTTTTAAAAAGTGATGCTCACCATAAAACATAACTTTTTATGTTTGGAGGATAAAATTCTAATTTTTTCAAATTTAGATTTGTAACTACGATATCTAGCAGTTTCATTTGGTCTCATACTTTTTTATTGAATATTTTTTCCTTAATAAAGTTTCGAAGTCAAACCAATTGCAATTCAAACATAGGCGGACTGTATACAACATAACTTTTTTTATATGTATCAAAATTCAAAAAAATAAGATTTAATGGATCAAAGACATCAATACCTAGCATGAACATATTTTAAAAAAATTATTTTGATAATTTGCTATTTTTCCACATGTGCAAAACAAAGAGCTTGATTTTCATTGAAAAACCTATGTTTAATAAAATTAAAAAAACACATACATAATAAAAATAAAACATATTAAAATTATATTCATTGGATAGCTCATTCTGAGGACTACCATCTTCTAGTTGGGTCTGTGAAGTCTCCTCCATTTTCATCGTCAACCTGAGCTTCGAAGGGCAAAAATATGGAGTCTTTTTGTGCCAGAGGGTGGGAAGGTGGGAAAAAGAGGGTTCAAGCGAACCTAATGGGTTCGCTTGAACCCTCAGGAGTACACTCAAACACTTGTTCAGTTGAACCACCTTTCCACAATGGGAAATGTGGGTTCCTACATACAAATTGGTTCGCTTGAACCCTGGTTCGACCAAACCCTTTTTTGGGTTCGTTCAAACATTGAGTTCGTTGGAACCCTCAAAATGAATTGTTTTTACATGGGTGAGGTTTTTGGAAGTTTTCTTCCTCACTGGAATTGTAAACCACTTTTTTTGGTTCACCCAGCCTTAAAATTTCTTTTTTATCAAACTCAACATTATATCGATGGAAATTCAACATTCAAGAAAACCTATAGAAAATAAAAGTTCTTAATAGGCATCTACAACACAATCCTAAATCAAAGTTCTCCAAACATGGTTGATTGTGGGTTGGAAATGCGAGTTCCCATGACATAGCTACAACATAACCTTAAAATGAGGTTTTCGTCAAACTCGACAATAAATCGATGGAGATTCAACATTCATGAAAATTGATAGAAAATAAAGGTTCTTAATAGTCATCTAAAACACAATCCTAAATCAATGTTTTGGTGGATTGTGGGTGAAAAATGGGATTTCGTGTGACACAACTGGAACGTAATCTTAAAATAAGGTGTTTGTCGAATTTGACATTAAATCGATGAAATTTCAACATTCAGGAAAACCCATGGAAAATAAAGGTTCTTAATAGTCATCTACAACACTCTCTTATATCAATGTTCTCCAAAAAAGGTTGATTTTTGGTTGAAAATGGGAATTCATGTGACATAGCTGCAATGTAGCCTTAAAAACAGGTTTTGGTCAAATTCAACATTAAATTGATGGAAATTCAACATTCACAAAAAATGGTAGAAAAATTAAGGTTTTTAATAGTCATCTACAATAAAATCCTAAATCAAACTTGTCCAAACATGGTTGATTGTGAGTGAAAAATGGGAGCTCACGTGACATAGCAGCAATGTACCCTTAAATTTAGGTTTTCGTGAAACTCGACATTAAATCGATGGAAATTTAATATTCATAAAAATGGATAGAAAATAAAGGTTCTTAATAGTCATCTACAACACAATACTAAATCAAAATTCTCCAAACATGGTTGATTGTGGGTGAGAAATAAGATTTTGCATGACACGGCTACAACATAGCCTTAAAATTAGGTTTTTGTCAAACTCGACATTAAATCGATAGAAATTCAACATTCACGAAAATTGATAGAAAATAGAGGGTCTTAATAGTTATCTACAACACAATCCTAAATAAAAGTTCTCCAAACATGGTTAATTGTGTGTGAAAAATGGGAGTTCGCATGACAAAGCTACGAAATAGCCTTAATTGTCATGTACAACATAATCCGAACTCAAGGTTCTCCAAACATTCTTGATTATGGGTGAAAAATGGGAGTTCATGTGACACGTTTGCAACATAGCCCTAAAATTAGGTTTTTGTCAACTTCCACATTAAATCGATGGAAATTAAACATTAATGAATATCGATACAAAATAAATCTTCTTAATAGTCATCTACAACAAATAACTAAATAAAATTTCTCCAAACATTGTTGATTGCGGCTGAAAAATGGGAGTTCACGGGACAAAGCTGCAACGTAGCTCTAAAATCAGGTTTTCATCGATCTCGACATTTAATTGATGGAAATTCAACATTCACAAAAAGCAATAGAAGAAAAAGGTTCTTAATAGTCTTCTACAACATAATCCTAAATAAAATTTCTCCAAACATGGTTGATTATGGGTGAAAAATGTGAGTTCTTGTGACACATCTACAACGTAGCATTAAAGTTAGGTTTTTGTTGAACTCAACTTTAAATTGATGGAAATTCAACATTCACGAAAACCAATAGAAAATAGAGGTTTTGAATAGTCATCTTCAACATGTAATCCTAAATTAAATCTCTCCAAACATGGTTAATTATGGGTGAAAAATGGGAGATTGCATGACAGCTGCAATGTAGCATTAAAATCAGGTGTTCGTCGAACTCGACATTAAATCGATGGAAATTCAACATTAACAAAAATCAATAGAAAATAAAGGTTCTTAATAGTCATCTACAACACAATCCTAAATAAATTTTCTCCAAACATGGTTGATTGTGGGTGAAAAATGAGAGTTCGCGTGACAAAGTTGCAACGTAGAATTAAAATCAGGTTTCGTCGAACTCGACATTAAATGGATGGAAATTCAACATTCATGAAAAACTGATAGAAAATAAATATACTTAATATTTATCCAAAACAAAATTAAAAATAGAATTTCTCCAAACATGATTGATTGTGGTTACAAAATGGGAGTACACTTGATATAGCTACAATGCAGCCTTAAAATTAGGTTTTCATTGAACTCGACATTAAATCGATCGAAATTCAACATTCACGAAGATGTATAGAAAATAAAAGTTCTTAATAGTCATTTACAACATAATTCTAATTCAAAGTTCTCCAAACATAGTTTATTATGGGTGAAAAATGGGAGTTCGTGTGACACATTTGCAATGTAGCCTTAAAATTAAGTTTTCATCGAACTTGAAATTAAATCGATGGAAATTGGACACTCACAAAAATCGATAGAAAAAAAAGGTTCTTAAAAGTCATCTAAAAAATTTAATCCTAATTCAAAGCTCTCCAAACATGATTAATTATGGGTGAAAAATGGTAGTTCACACGACACATTTGCAACGTAGCCTTAAAATTAGGGTTTCGTCGAACTCGAGATTAAATAGATGGAAATTGAACTTTCACGAAAACATATAGAAAATAAAGGTTCTTAATAGTCATCTAATACACAATACTAAATCAAATTTCTCCAAACATGGTTGATTGTGGGTGAAAAATGGGAGTAAGCATGACACAGTTGCAACATAGCCTTAAAATCAAGTTTTCATCGAACTCGACATTAAATCGATATAAATTCAATATTCACGAAAACTGATAGAAAATAAAGGTTTTTAATAGTCATCTACAACAAAATCCTAAATAAATTTTCTCCATGCATGGTTGATTTTGGTTGAAAAATGGGAGTTCATGTGACAAAGCTGCAATGTAGTCTCAAAATCAGGTTTTTGTCGAACTCAACATTTAATCAATGGAAATTTACATTCATGAAAACGAATAGAAAATAAAGGTTATTAATAGTCATATAGAACAAAATCCTAGATCAAAGTTCCCCAAATATTGTTGATTATTGTAAAAAATGGGAGTTCGCGTGACACGTCTACAACGTAGCCTTAAAATTATGCTTTCGTCGAACTCAACATGAAATCGATGGAAATTGAACATTTAAGAAAACTGATAGAAAATAAATATCCTTAATAGATGTTTATAACACAATACTAAATCAAAGTAGTCCAAATATGGTTGATTGTGGTTGAAATATGGGGGTTCGCGAGCCACATCTGCAACGTAGCCTTAAAATCAGGTTTTCTTCTAACTCAACATTTAATCGATGGAAATTCAACATTCACGAAAATTAATAGAAATAAAAGGTTTTTAATAGTCATTTATATCATAATCTAATATCAAACTTTTCCAAACCTGGTTGATAATGGGCGAATAATGGTAGTTTGCATAACACAGCTATAGTGTATTCTTAAAATGAGGTGTTAGACGAACTTGGCTATAAATCATTCAAAAATCAACCTTCACCAAGGCGATATAAGATAAATATTAATAGTCATCGAAAACTTAATCCTAAATAAAAGTATTTCCAAACATGGTTGACTGTAGGTAAAAAATCAGAATTCATGTGACAAATTTGCAATGTAGCCTTAAAATTAGATTTTCGTCGAACTCGACATTAAATCAATGGAAATTCAACATTCATGAAAATTCATAGAAAATAAAGTCTTTTAATAGTCATCTACAACACAATCCTAAATTTAATTACTCCAAAAATGGTTGATTGTTGCATAAAAATGGGAGTTTAAAGCTGCAACATAGCCTTAAAATCAGGTTTTCATCGAATTTGACGTTAAATCGATGGAAATTCAACATTCACGAGAGCCAATAGAAAATAAAGGTTCTTAATAGTCATCTACAACATAATCCTAACTCAAAGTTCTCCAAACATGGTTGATTATGGGTGAAAAATGGGAGTTCATGTGACACATCTGCTACGTAGCCTTAAAATCAGGTTTTCGTTGAACACAACATAAAATCAATGAAAATTGAACATTCACAAAAATTGATAGAGAATAAATTTTTTTAATAGTCATTTACAACACAATCTTAAATCAAATTTCTCCAAACATGGTTTATTATGGGTGAAAAATGAAAGTTCACATGACACATTTGCTACGTAGCCTTAAAATTAGGTTTTCGTTGAACTCGACATTATATCGATGGAAATTCAACATTCATGAAAACTGATAGAAAATAAAGGATATTAATAGTCATCTACAACACAATCATATTTCAAAATTCTCCAAACATGGTTGAATATGGGTGAAAAGGTTAGTTTGCGTGACACAACTACAACGGAGCCTTAAAATCAGGTTTTCGTTGAACTTGACATTAAATCGTTGGAAATTCAACATTGATGAAAATTGATAAAAAATAAAGGTTCTCAATAGTCATCTACAACATAGTCCTAAATCAAAGTTCTCCAACCATACTTGATTGTGGGTGAAAAATGGGATTTTGTGTGACATATTTGCAACGTAGCCATAAAATTTGGTTTTCGTCAAATAGGATATTAAATCGATGGAAATTCAACATTCACAAAAACTGATAGAGAATAAAGGTTCTTAATTGTCATCTACAAGATAATACTAAACAAAATCTCTACAAACGTGGTTTTTTGTAGGTTAAAAATGGGAGCTCGCATCACACAATTGCAACGTAGCCTTAAAATTAAGTTTCTATTGATCTTGACAGCAAATCAATGAAAATTCAACATTCAAAAAAACTGATAGAAAATAAAAGTTCTTAATAGTCATTTAGAACACAATCCTAAATCAAAGTTCTCCAAAGATGGTTGATTGTGGGTTAGAAATGGGAGTTCGCATGACATAGCTACAACATAGCCTTAAAATGAGGTTTTCATCAAACTTGACAATAAATTGTTAGAAAATTGAACATTCACAAAAACCGATAGAAAATATAGGTTGTTAGTAGTCATCTTTAACGCAATTCTAAATCAAAGCTCTCCAAACATGGTTGATTGTGAGTGAAATATGGGAGATCCCATGACACAGCTGCAACGTAGCCTTAAAATCAGGTTTTCATCGAACTCTACATTAAATTGATGGAAATTCAACATTCATGAAAACTAATAGAAAATAAAGGTTTTTAATAGTCATCTACAACACAATCCTAAATAAAATTTTGCTAAACATGGTTGGTTGTGGGTGAAAAATTGGGTGTTCGATTGACAAAGCTACAACGTAGTCTTAAAATTAAGGTTCATAATATTCATCTACAACACAATAGAAATTCGAAGTACTGCAAATATAGTTGATTGTGGGTGAAAAATGGGAGTTCATGTGACACAGCTGCAACACCATAGCTTTAAAATCATCAGGATTTCATCGAACTCAACATTAATTCAATGGAATTCCAACATTCATGAAAACTAATAGAAAATCAAGGTTCTTAATAGTCATCTACAACACAATCCTAAATGAAATTTCTCCAAACATTATTGATTGTGTGTGAAAAATGGGAGTTCGTGTGACAAAGCTACAACGTACCCTTAAAATTAGGTTTTCATCGAATAGCATTTAGTCGATGAAAATTCAACATTCACGAAAAACAATTGAAAATAAAGGTTTTTATTAGTTATTAACAACATAATCCTAAATTAAAGTTCTACAAAAATGGTTGATTATGCGTGAAAAATGGGAGTCCACATGACACATCTGCAACATAAACTTAAAATTAGGTTTTTCGTCCAACTCGACATTAAATCGATGGAAATTGAACATTAACAAAAACCGATAGAAAAAAAAGGTTTTTAATAGTCATCTACAAAAAACTCCTAAATCAAAGTTCTCCAAAAATGGTTGATTGTGGGTGAAAAATGGGAGTTCACGTGACATGGCTGTAAGGTAGCCTTAAAATCTAGTTTTCTTCAAACTTCACATTCAATCGATGGAAATTCAACATTCACAAAATTCGATAGAAAATAAAGGTTCTTATAGTCATCTAGAACACAATCCTAAATCATGTTTTTCCAAACATGGTTGATTGTGGGTGAATAGTGGGAGTTCGCATGACACAACTACAATGTAGCCTTAAAATGAAGTTTTTGTTGAACTTGACATTAAATCGTTGGAAATTCAACATTCACGAAAACTGGTAGAAAATAAAGGTTCTTAATAGTCATCTACAACTTAATCGCAAATAAAAAATTTCCAAACATGGTTTATTATGGGTGAAAAAAGGGAGTTCATGTGACACAAGTGCAACGTAGCCTTAAAATCAGATTTTCGTCAAACTCGACACTAAATCGATGGAAATTCAACATTCACGAAAATTGATAGAAACCAAAGGTTTTCAATAGTCATTTATATCATAATCTAATATGAAAATTCCCCAAACCTGGTTGATTATGGGTGAATAATTGTAGTTTGCATAACATAGCTATAATGTAGCCTTAAAATGAGGTGTTAGACAAACTTGGTTGTAAATCATTCAAAAATCAACATTCACGAAGGCGATATAGGATAAATCTTAATAGTCATCTAAAACTTAATCCTAAATAAAAGTTTTTCCAAACATGGTTGATTGTAGGTAAAAAATGGGATTTCATGTAACATAGTTACAATGTAGGCTTAAAATTAGGTTTTCGTCGAACTCGTCATTAAATCGATGGAAATTCAACATTCACAAAAATCAATAGAAAATGAACCCATTTAATAGTAATCTACAACACAATCCTAAATGTAAGTACTCCAAACATGGTTGATTGTTGGATAAAAATTGGAGTTTAAAGCTACAATGTAGCCTTAAAATCAGGTTGTCGTCGAATTTGACATTAAATCGATGGAAATTCAACATTCACGAGAGCCAATAGAAAATCAAGGTTCTTAATAGTCATCTACAACATAATGCTAACTCAAAGTTGTCCAAACATGGTTTATTATGGGTGAAAAATGGGAATTCACATAACACATTTGCTACGTAGCCTTAAAATTAGGTTTTCGTCGAACACCACATTAAATCGATTGAAATTGAACATTCATGAAAACTGATAGAAAATTAATTTTCTTAATAGTCATTTACAACACAATCTTAAATCAAAGTTCTCCAAACATGGTTTATTTTGGGTGAAAAATGAAAGTTCACATGACACATCTTCTACGTAGCCTTAAAATTAGATTTTCGTCGAACTCGACATTATATCTATGGAAATTCAACATTCACGAAAACTGATAGAAAATAAAGGATCTTAATAGTCATCTACAACACAATCATATTTAGAAGTTCTCCAAACATGGTTGATTTTGGGTGAAAATGGGTAGTTCACGTGAGACAGCTACAACGTAGCCTTAAAATCAGGTTTTCGTTGAACTCGACATTAAATTGTTGGAAATTCAACATTGACGAATATCGATAGAAAATAAAGGTTCTCAATAGTCATCTACAACACATTTCTAAATCAAAGTTCTCTAACCATACTTGATTGTGGGTGAAAAATGGGAGTTTGTGTGACACAGCTGCAACGTAGCCATAAAATTTGGTTTTCATCAAACAGGAGATTAAATCAATGGAAATTCAACATTCACAAAAACTGATAGAGAATAAAGGTTCTTAATAGTCATCTACAACATAATGCTAAACAAAATCTCTACAAATGTGGTTTATTGTGGGTTAAAAATGGGAGCTCACGTTACACAACTGCAACGTAGCCTTAAAATTAAGTTTTTGTCAATCTTGACATTAAATCAATGAAAATTCAACATTCAAAAAAATTGATAGAAAATAAAAGTTCTTAATAGTCATCTATAGCACAATCCTAAATCAAAGTTCTCCAAAGATGGTTGATTGTGGGTTTGAAATTGGAGTTTGTGTGACACAGCTACAACATAGCCTTAAAATGAGGTTTTCGTCAAACTCGATAATAAATTGTCAGAAAATTAAACATTCACAAAAATTGATAGAAAATAAAGGTTGTTAGTATTCATCTTTAACTCAATTCTAAATCAAAGTTCTCCAAACATGGTTGATTGTGGGTGAAAAATGGGAGATCCCATGACACAGCTGCATCGTAGCCTTAAAATCAGGTTTTCATCGAACTCTACATTAAATCAATGAAAATTCAACATTCATCAAAATTGATAGAAAATAAAGGTTTTTAATAGTCATCTACAACACAATCCTAAATAAAAAGTTCCCAAATATGGTTTGTTGTGGGTGAAAAATGGGTGTTCAATTGACAAAGCTACAATGTAGTCTTAAAATCAAGGTTCATAATACTCATCTACAACACAATAAAAATTCAAAATACTGCAAATATGGTTGATTGTGGGTGAAAAATTGGAATTCACGTAAGACAGCTGCAACAACGTAGCTTTAAAATCATCAGGATTTCATCGAACTCGACATTAAGTCGATGGAAATTCAACATTCATGAAAACCAATAGAAAATAAAGGTTCTTAATAGTCATCTACAACACAATCCTAAATGAAAGTTTTGCAAACATTGTTGATTGTGGGTAAAAAATGGGAGTTCGCATGACAGAGCTGCAACATAGCCTTAAAATTAGGTTTTCATCGAATAGACATTTAATCGATAGAAATTCAACATTCATGAATTTTTTTTGAAAATAAAGGTTTTTATTAGTCATTACGAACATAATCCTAAATTAAAGTTCTACAAAAATGGTTGATTATGCGTGAAAAATGGGAGTCCATGTGACACATCTGCAACATATCCTTAAAATTAGGTTTTTTGTCGAACTCGGCATTAAATCGATGGAAATTGAACATTAACAAAAACCGATAGAAAAAAAAGGTTTTTAATAGTCATCTACGAAAAACTCCTAAATCAAAGTTCTCCAAAAATGGTTGATTGTGGGTGAAAAATAAGAGTTCACGTGACACGACTGTAAGGTAGCCTTAAAATCTAGTTTTCTTTGAACATCACATTCAATCGATGGAAATTCAACATTCACAAAAATCGATAGAAAATAAAGGTTGTTATAGTCATCTAGAACACAATCCTAAATCAATTTTTTCCAAACATGGTTGATTGTGGGTGAAAAGTGGGAGTTCGCATGACACAACTACAATGTAGCCTTAAAATGAAGTTTTCATTGAACTCAACATTAAATCGTTGGAAATTCAATATTCACGAAAATCGGTAGAAAATAAAGGTTCTTAATAGTCATCTACAACTTAATCCTAAATAAAAAATTTCCAAACATGGTGTATTGTGGGTGAAAAATGGGAGTTCATGTGACACAGGTGCAATGTAGCCTTAAAATCAGGTTTTCATCGAACTCGACACTAAATCAATGGAAATTCAACATTCACGAAAATCGGTAGAAAATAAAGGTTCTTAATAGTCATCTACAAGACAATCTTAAATCAAAGATCTTGAAACATGGTTGATTGTGGGTGAAAAATGGGAGTTCATGTGACAAAGCTGCAACGTAGCCTTAAAAATAGGTTTTTATCTAGTTCAACATTAAATCGATGGAAATTCAACATTCACGAAAATTGATAGAAAATAAATTTTCTTAATAGTCATCTACAACACAATCCTAAATCAAAGTTCTCCAAACATGATTGTTTATGGGTGAAAAATGGGAGTTCGCGTGATAGCTCAAACATAGGTTGAAAATCAGGTTTTATCGAACTCGACATTTAATAGAAGAAATTTAAACATTCACGAAAACCAATAGAAAATAAAGGTTCTTAATAGTCATCTACAACACAATCCTAAATCAAAGTTATTCAAACATGTTTCATTGTGGGTGAAAAATAGGAGTTTGCATGACAGAACTACAAATTCAACATTCACAAAAATTGATAGAAAATAGAGATTCTTCATAGTCATCTACAACACAATCTTAAATGAAAGTTCTTTAAAAATGGTTAATTGTGGGTGAAAAATGAAAGTTAGCGTAAAGAGCGAAACTCTTGAAAATAAACATCGACAAGTACTTTAAATAAAATCATTTATATTTAAAATAAAGTCGACAACTCATTCATTTAGACATCAAAGAAACTAGGCGATTGCAAAACAATGACATAAAGTCAATAAGGTAGAATTCAATAAATAATTCCAGTTTAAATAGATACATGTGTCAACATACACTTCAATGATAATCAAACATAAGATGTTGTAATATAAGTTACAAATCGAGACTTAGGAATTCAGTCGCCTTAAGCTCTTCAATACATAATAAAGAATACATAAAGCATAAAAGAAGATGCCATCCGTTGATCTTCCATCCAATAGCAAATCTTCATAAAGAAGACGAGAATAAGGATCAAGCGCTTTTTCTGCCCAACCTTGAAGCTTACGCCTCCCCGGAATTCTTAAATCATTCAAAGAATATCCGACGCTACACTAATTGTTTAGCAAAAAGTAATCTATGACCAAGATGGAATCTGGTGTGTGCCTAGTATAACTAGTAAAACCACAAGCATTTTCATTTTTCTAAATCATTTAAGAAATAAGCAAGTTCGATACTAGGATATGGTAGAGAGGTCAATAATTCCATCTATTTCAATGGTCCTTAAGTTACTTGGCCAAGTAAAATGTCATGCACAACAAATAAAGCAGTTTTGGAAAAGCAAAACTACACTCTCTATTAACCCATATTCGACACCCGTCCCGGAAGGTAACTTTCCCAAAAACATAACATGCACATTCATTTATCAAGCATGCCTGGTCTAAACAGTCAAATACAATCTTTCAAAACAATAAAACTGAAAACTTGTTTGAAGCGAAAACAGTTAAAAATTGTTTCTTTTTCATTGTTTAACTCCATAAAAGACATAAAATCAATATTTAAATTGAGTAAATTTAATAATCAAGAATAATGAAGGTGTACCTCCAGTTTGCAAATTAAATACATATTAAAAATAGTTATAAAAGAGCACACGTTCATTCGTTATTGTACTCATCTATTTGATATTGTTCAAGTTCGTTTTTGCTATTTAATTTAATTGGTTTATTTTCTATTTTAAATACTTTCAAAAAAAAAAAAAATTTCAAACAGATTTAAAATAACTCATTTTTATTTCTGTTTTGACTGTTTTGAGTTTCAATGGCTAAAATTTACTGTTTTAAAAAAAAAAAACCACTGTTTTGAAATAATGATAAAATTTAGAAGTTATACTATCAAATTATTTTCAGTTTGAATTCTTTTCAATCCAATTTCAACTAAAGTTTTATGTTTAAGATCCTTTTTGAATCTAAATTTTCAAGATGTTTTCTGTTTTGAATTTCTTCCTAAAGAAATCAACTGTTTTATTTCATGATTTCAATCAAAATTTTCCTAAAAAACTTTTGTTTCTAAATTCAATAATATTCTAGAAAAATTACAATTTGATTTGTTTGAAAGTGTAACGCCCCACCACGCAACCCTAGAGGAAGATCCAATTAACTACTTAAACAGACTAATTTTTTTTTTTGTTAAAGAACAATTAACATGCAAGTTCACTACCCATTGCAAACAACACCTAGGGTTACGAGACAAAGGTTATTTAGAACCTCAACAAAAAACATGAATTGAAACCACAACATTCATTTACTTAATAATTTAGAAATACATACATTCCATACATGATAAATTACATCAAAGCATACGAGATACCATGAGATCCCAAAGTACAATAAGGAGTTTACATCTCTCATTCCCCGAATGAGGTAAATCTAATGAGCACGATTACAATTACAGCCTTCCACCTCAATAATAAATGAGGGGTAATAAATCACAAGAACAACTGAAATGAAATAAAACAAGAACTGAGATTAAATCCCACGAGCTCTCCAACAGGAAATCTCATCCACACGAACATGAAGAAAGCCCAACGGATTAAGGTGCATGCCACCCAACCAAGTGGAACCCAAAGGCCCACCCCTGGTGCTAGGAGATAGTAAAAAAGAATTCTAGCCAAGGCCATCTACCTCTAGACACAGACTAACACATAACTGAACCAAACTGACACAACCAATCACATGTACCACATAAGTATGACACAAGCACAACACAAGTACAACTCAAGCATGGTCACATTGCTTCAAGATTTAAAATAGATCAAGAATGTTAAGAGAATCATACTCACAAAATGAAATACCAATTGTTGTCCTAGATAGAGTGTCATCACATAGCTCGTCATGGGATTACCTATGAGAATCTTCATAGGCTTTGGCGCCCACTAAGGGTTATCCTAGTGGCCTCAATCGAATCCCAGCCCTCATACTCACTCATGCGGAATCAAATACCTTTCATATAGACAAGATAGATGACCTTGCCATTCCAGGCCTTCCCACTCATCCCAAGTCTAAATGAGCCCTTGTGTCTATGAGTGAGGCAAAATTATCTTGTTTAGTGAGAAGCTAGCCCTAATCTTCTAAGTATTGTTTTAGTTATCACTTGACTAACCACCTTCGAAGGTTATCCAGTTTACCTCTTTGGGCTCTGATGCCTAACAGAAGCCACTCTTCTACTTGACATCATACCAACAAAACCAATCACCAAGGGAACCCAAGTGCAAACAAACAAGATATCACGACCACCCCTTTCTGAGGAGGGGACATAAGTCAAAACCCTCTCCAAACACTGGAGGTAACAAAATATCATAGCCACTCCTTACAAGGAGGCATAAAACAGATAATCCACTCCTAACCCAAGGAGACACAAAACATCCTCGTTCGTGGAAACTGGGTAAATAACTGACACGTACCATGCACTACCCAAGGGATTCAAACATGTTGACTACACAAATTGACAACCCCCAACCTCTAGGGTCCTCTGGAAGACTTACATATTAAAGACACTTAACCCATTTCCCCAAACCTGAACACAGAGGAATTAATCACATGAAGCAATTGCGAGGAAATAAACTAATTTCGGATATATTAAATCCACTTCCCTTACTTAACATTCAGTACTTTATTGCTTTAATAAAACTAAATTGAATAATGAATCTTTTGGACAAATATGATATTTAAACCAAATATTTCATTCTCTAATTGTTCACAATAATTATAAAAATAAACGTTTACTCCAACCATTCAAAAACTAACATTATAAAGTAAATAAATGTTTTCTTTTCATGACAAAATCATTTCTACAATAATTAACTTATCTTAATATCCATTTTATTTAAAACAAATATTTTGTTTCGTCAAAATTGTATTATTTTAAATTAAAGTCCGTAATTTGACTAAAAACACAATAATATAGATTCCTTAATTACCTGCAAAACCTATCTTTAATCAAATCAATATTTTATTATATATATATATATCACAACTTAATGCACGACTAAAACAATATATTTTATCACTAATATTGATAATTTAATATTATAAAATAAATCTAATTTAAAGTGTTATTTTAAACATTTCCCTCATCAATTCAAAACATGACATTTTGGAATCACTATTTCACCTTTGCAAATTAAATCATTTTAAAGTCAAATGGTCTCGTTATAGAACATAATACCTTCAAATCTAATATTTATCTTTTCCAATATAATATCCTACAATAACTTAATCAATTCGACTATGAGCACAACATTTAAATTTCCTCAATTATATTTAAATCATGCCATTGGAAATAAACTTTTCCCTATACATAATAAATTTATGTCCACAACAATAAACATATATTTCAACATAATATATAATAATATTTTAATATTATAAATTATAATATAAAATATTATTATAAATATTTTAATATTATAAATTATAATATATAAAATATTATATATAAAAATAAAAGTCATGCAAAAAAGGGCCCCACATGTTTTACATGGGAAGGCACGCTCGCTTTAGGGTTAGGGCATTGGCTTCCCAATCGGCCATGGCCGCAGCTGTGCTAACACAACCAACCCATGGTTGGGCGTGGCTGTGGTAACACAACCGGCCTTTGCCAAGGGATGCAACTGTGTTAACACAGTCGCCCCCACTGGGTGGCGGCAACGGCAATGGTGGATGGAGGAGGTGGGGGTCGCACTGGGCACGTCTCTCCCCACACGCCTCCCATGGGCGGTGCGATGGGGGTGAGCCCCCAGCGACCTCCCTAAAAAAATTCTTTTTTTTAATTATATGTCATTTTTAAATAAAAACGCCCTGCGAATTTTTAATACGACTCTTTTCAAATAGGGTTAAAATTTTACAAAATAAATTTGATAGAACCCCGATAACTCCATATACAATATATATATATATATATATATATATATATATATATATATCTGTATATATATTAAATATATTCTCAAACATAAATTTTCAGAATAAAATGGGAAAACCATTCATAAAAATAACCATTTTCATTCAAGAACATCATTTTATTTTTGAGAAAGATCAAACATAAACAAAGGTTTTTCTATTTTGAAGCAAGTTTTAGCGTGGGTATTTCATGCAACAACAGATAAAGTTTAAACATTTTCAAACAACATAATAAAACTGTAAAACCTTTCAAAATGAAAAACTTAATTGAATAAATTGGTTCCAAAAGCTTGATAATCGATAATGGAGCAAAGTCTTCTCCTTAATTTCAATATCCTTCTCAGCAATCCAATTCAGCTTCACCAAAAAAAACACCGAATCGAAAACCCACAACCCACAATCAAATTCTTCCCTTGTCTATTTTCCAATTTTCCATCCTCTCCAAAATTTTATGAAAATTCCAAAAAATAGCCAAAAAAGGAAAATATCTCTTTCAACCACCATAATCAATTTTTAAAAACAAAACAGAAAATATCCCAATTTTTCAATTGCAATTTTCTAATTTTCAAAAAAAAGAAATATAAAACCTTTTTTTAAAATATCCCTTTTAACCTTTTCAATTTTTTATTTTCACATAAAATATCTATAAATTCCAAAATGTATATCTTAATTTAATTCAACATAGTAAATTTAACTAATCAATAAAATAATCCTAATCCAAGATTAAATCATTTTATTAATTAACTTAAATTAATTAATAATTTAAACAACATTTCTAACGTTATAACCTAATTAATTTACTCCACAACTTGAATACATAATGCAATTAAATACCATTTTCTAACTTGCAATTTAAATAAGATCAAGGCAAATCGCACAATGTTGAATCAACTGAACCAGACTAAAACCCGACGACACACTATGACTAGGGTGATGACCTATCACGGAAAACCTAGCTACTATCTCCCAATCGAATACCATTGGGCAATGGACATACTCAGACCTGTGAAACCAAGTGGAGTCGATGTCATGTACCTGTCATCCTGGGAACAAAGAGTATATCCATATGCATATATATGTCATCATTAAAACACACCAGGAAGAGGAAATCACAGAATCGCAGGGCACTCGCAAGTGAGTGATGCAATACCGTTGACTTCACCAATACAGTATTATTAACTGACGAGTCTAACATCAAAATTTAATTCAAAGCATAAAATCTCATAAATTCGAATATCCACTTATGCTAATACAAAACATGCCATCATAATAAAATACCATCACATCAAAATATAACATTCACATCACTTTACAGATAGCGATCAAATAGTAACCAAGTACCACAGTCAAGGTACTAATAGAAAATAAAGCATAACAAAACATAACACTATTTGATCAAAAGGATAAAACAGAGGGGTATTACAGAAATTTTCTACATAATGTAAAGAAACGGTGACATTTTTAATAGATTTGCAAAAAAAATCTGTAAATCATTCTTTTCCAAATTAAATAAACAAAGATTCTCTTTTAAATTTAAAACTAAATATAAGAAT
The DNA here is from genome assembly GCA_007115665.2 of Sequoiadendron giganteum. Lineage (NCBI taxonomy): Eukaryota > Viridiplantae > Streptophyta > Pinopsida > Cupressales > Cupressaceae > Sequoiadendron > Sequoiadendron giganteum. The sequence continues at coordinate 376,432,873 of CM021103.1, read as the reverse complement.
TATAGAATAAATTTAAACGCTTAAATAAAATTGTGAATTGGTTTTCACTCTACCTGATGTCTTCCTATCTTCTATTATTGAGACTGTAACTTACCTTCTTCCTGGTTATCTATTTTCCTGTTTCATTCATATGCCCATCACCTTTCTCCTTCTTTGTTTCCTATTGTTGCTATACGTGGTGAGAGAAGAGAATCCTTGTAGCTACGTAGGTGAATGGAGGGATGAGAGTGGAGGTCCTGCACACCTCTTACCAGCCACTACGCACCTCTCAACAGCCTCTTCGCACCTCTTAGCAGCCTCCTTAATAGGTTGTGTAGAATACCAAGGGGACTCCTCTCTGCTTGGATGTGTGGAGTATGGAGTCTTCTCCCAGACTGCATGGAATATGGAGTCCTCCTCATGGCTGTGTCTCCTTTTTCCCACTTCTCCTAGCCGGTTCCTGTGTGGAGTGTAAGGGATGTCCAGAGGATGTGGTAAAAATAATACCAGTCTTCTAAACTCAAATACTCAGATTTAATTTTTGATTAAATCACATGCTCTCTCTCACTCTCCTGGCTGCGTGTGGGTAAGGTGAGATCCATAATAAATAGACAAACAAACTTGAATTCTCCCCTGCATCAATAATACTCTATCTTTTTTTTTTATACTCAAGAACAAAACCAAATTTTTGTGTCTCTTTTCCAATTTTGAAATTCTCCAATTTTTTTGAAATTCTTTCAGAATGATTCCTCTTTCATGCATTGATTTTAAAAAGAATTGAGATCCCCTATTTTAGATTGATCTCCAGATCAATTTTTGAACTCCAAGTTTCAAATTTTTGATTGCTTTTCATCTTGATTGAAGATATTTCTTCAACTTGTTAACTGAAGTTTCATTTGAATGCCAAGTTCAATTTGAACGTGAATTTGTTTTCTAATTTTTTTTCAATAACTCCATTGAGCTATTTATTCAATTTCTAAAGTTAAATCTTTTCTTCTTTCATATTTTCACTTAAAAATAATTAAATTTATAAAACACTTTATTCATTTAAATTTTATTAAATTTCGAAATAAAAAGTCAATTCCTTTTAAATTTTGAAATACATGCATCTTATTTTCAAACAATAATAAAATATATAAACAGTAAATCCAATCATTTAATTTAAATCAATTTCATCAAATTTAACCAAATCGTAAATTTAATCAACATTTATTTTTCACAATTTTTAAGAAATTAAATTAAAACTAGATTTAAAACTTGCAAATACGATAAACACAAAATGCATTAAAATATTATCTAAGTGAGTGTGTGAGATTCCTTCTTACTTATAAACGTCTAATGACTAAACATCTCTACCTAATCGTTGTTCTCACCTTCAATCACGTTCACCTGTTCCTACATTCATTTGCACTTGATTTTACATTAGCAACGACAAACCCCAAATTTAATTAAAATGCATTTCAAATTATTGTAATTGCATTTAAATTTCAACTTCATTTCAATTTGAATTTCAATTTAACTTTCATTAAAATAATCATTTAACTTTAATTTAAATTACGGTATCATTATTAATAACTTGCATTTAATTAATCAAATAAAATCTATATGTGACATCCTTCCCCTCTTGGAAGAGACATCGTCTTGATGTCTTATTAACCATTCAATAAGCATAATATCACCATCAATAAAACATACTATCTCAATTAGTAAACATAGTATCACAATAGGTAAAGCATAGTATCTCAATTATAATGAAATAGTAACTAACATCATAGTTCTCAAACATAAGCATAAACAAATAATAGTAGCATCCACGCTATGAAAGTTCACAACATGTTAATAAAAAAAAAGAGTATCAAGTATCTCCGCATAAACAAATGCTAATCTATGAAATAAAATGACGGTCTATCATCTTATAATCCTCCCAAGTAGCACTATCCTTAGTATACTGGTCCCACTAGACCTTGTATTGAGTACTATCTCTGTTACGTAGCTTAATGCTACGCCTGTCTAGGATTCAGATGGGTTCCACTAGCACCACCCCTAGATCCTATACCTATAATGAACGCCAATCAAGAATATGAGATGCATCATGATGATATGGTTTCAACAAAGAAACATGGAAAACATTATGGAGTCGAGCTAGAGCAGGTGGTAATGCTAGTCTATATGCAGCAGGATTAATAACTTCTAGTACATCAAATGGTCCCACAAATCTCAGTGCCAACTTTGATGATTTCCCAAATGAGATAGAGCTCTTATGAGGCTTAACCCTCAAGAAGACTTTATCTCCTGCAACAAACTGTCTGAAAGTCCTGTTCCTATCTGTAGAAACATAAAAATGACCAAGACCTGCAAGCACTACTTTACCACTTTTCATCCTAACATAATTATGACATTTTAATTATGTTCCTAACCCACATTCAACTATTAATTAAATAATTCATAATTATTTAATTAATTCATAATCTCTTGTTCCTCATGATTATTAAATAAATAAATCTTATTTATCTATTTAATATGTCACTAATTGTCAAAGTCTTCTCTTAATTAAATAAAATCTTATTTATTTAATTAATCCTTATCATTAATGTCCTCCTGATTATTAAATTAATATATTTTAATATATCTATTTAATATGTGACTAATTCCTAAATCCTCTCTTAATTAAATAAATTCATTAATTTATTTAATTAATTAACTACTTCTTCTAAATTAAATAATTATTTTAATTATTTAATTATGGCATGTGACACTTTTATATTTTTAAATAAAACAAATCATTTAAAAATATATCACATACTTAACTGATTCTTCATTTAGTAATTAATTTCAAAAATCAATTACTAGTTACCTCACAAAATCTATATTTTGAATTAATTTAATTCAAAAAGGGAAATATTATTCTACAAAGCAAGTAATTTCTAAAATTACTGATTTTATAAAATCCCATCCTCTTGTCTTCTGATTTTTACTAATTTCATCTTCACTGTCACATTCAATCTTGATTTAATTCATTTAATTAAATCTTATTTGCACATATGGGTATTTTTCCCTAACCCTAATTGAGAGTTGCGTTATTGAATCTTGACCTTTGATTCTAGGGCATTCCTTAAAGCTCTCATCTTGACCGTCTGTTCAAGATTGCATTTTCTATAAAATGACACTCTTGATCTCATTTTTGGCCATCTCTTATTATTTGTCGAATCTTTTGCTTAAACCATTCTTACTATAGGCATTGCATATTTTAGACTTTTATTTGAATCATTGCTTGCATATTAGGATTTATATTCTAATTGCATAGTTGCACATTGTCATAAATCCTTCAAAGGCTTAGCTAGGGCTAGACATATAGTAACTTGCTCACAAAACCTGAGGGCATCATACTATTACAGCAATCTTGAGAAGGTGCAATAGAAATCAAACATGGAGCATAGGAATGGGTGAGATCATTCTTATTATTTTCCTTTATTTTACTTCCAATGCATTCTATTGTTTGATTTATACTAACTTGCAGGTACAACTAATAAGTGTTTCAATCTTGTAGGAATTTTAGATCATTACACTATCAACATAGCTCTTTTGTCTACCGGTTGCTTCCTTCAACCTACCCTTGATCAACTTTATTTTCTCATCCATTTCGTTGAGCATATTGAGACCAATAATTATCCTATCTTCCATCCTGACCCAACTGATGGGTGTACAACATTTCCGTCCTTAAAGTGCCTCAAAAGGTGCCATACCCAATGATGAATGAAATGAGTTGTTGTAGGAAAACTCAACCAATGGCAAATATTCCTCCCACTTGTACTACTAATCCATGCAGTACATCCTCAGTAATTCCTCAACACCCTGATTGACCCTTTCAATTTGGCCATCAGTTTGTGGGTGATATGTAGAACTAAAATTCAATTTAGTTCACAAAACTGCATTTAGTGTAGTCCAGAACCTAGATGTCATCCTTGCATCTCTATCAGAAATAATGGTCTCTAGTACACCATGCAATCTGAATATCTCTTGCACAAATTTCTTCGCAAGAGACAATGATCCATCCTTCAGATTTCTAGGTATGAAATGTGAAACATTCATCAGCTTATCAACAACTACTAAGATGGTATCATGTCTATTCCCGCTCAAAGGTAATCCTTGGATGAAATCCATACTGATTACTTGCCACTTATCCTCAAGGCCACAATCTCTTATTTGGTCAAGGCAATCAAGTCAATCAATCATTCAATCCATTTGGGCATCAACAAGCTCAAAATCAAAAAGGCCATCATTCTTTCACTCCATTTGGACATCAACAAAGTCAAAACCAGCAAGGTTCTCAAATCCAGTCCAACATGGCAGGATATCACATTCCCACTTATGCTTCTCAAATCCATACGCAGCAACACATCCCTAATCGAAATACTCGTTTCCAACAACCGCCTAATCACAACACCCATTTTGCTCACCGACAACCCACTCAAAATCAACACATCTTATCTCAACAGTTGGGGACTCAAGTTGACCCTATCACCAACATAGGTGATGCTACCAACCATCCCATGGTGGAAGCACTCACACACCAACTCACTGCCCTTCAAACACAAGTGGAGACCTTGCAACAATCCAATAAAAAGTCATACATGTCACATGACTTGTGTCCATATCCGTTTGACACAACTTTTTATATGCCCCCCTTTCCTTATGGATATGTAGTCCCTCATTTTCCCAGGTATAAAGGAAAAAAAAACCCACTTGAACACATAAGGGAATTCACCACTAGTTAAATCGACATTGCTTATGAGCAAACTTATCTCATGAGATTCTTCTCTAGAAGTCTTGCAGGTCATGCACTAGAATGGTTCTCACTTTTTCCTAAGGGAATAAAAACATGGGACAAATTGGCAAACAAGTTTGTCAAAAACTATGCTTACAATATTGACACAGACATTGACGTTGCCTCCTTATGCAAACTTACCCAAGAGGATGCAGGAGAGACTTTCATTCCATTCTTTCAAAGATGGAGAACCTTAGCAAGCAGATGTTCGGTAGAAATACCTGAAAAGGAGAAAGTAACCATGTTTGTACAAAATCTCCTTGGACCACTAAGGTATGGATTACAAGTCCATTGTTGCACCACTTTTGTTGACCTTGTTGAAAAGGGTGTCCAACTGGAAAAAGCCTTGATTGCAAAAAGTGAATTGAAATATGGTGGCAAAACCATCAACGCCACCGCCAATAATAACCCAAGTATTTCAAATGACAAAAACAAATACTGGGTTAAGAACAAGCACATCACAAATGACGGTGTAGTTGATGCAAAAACCGTCAATGCAATAGGTCATGTAGTAACTACACCGACACCAACTGCCAACCTATCCAAAACAATCATGTACAATCAAATCAAAGGCAGTTGTGTCAACCACGAAAGTTCCAAAAACGTACATACACCCCTTTGGGTGAACCTATCGAAACTGTCTTAAAGAAACTTCTCCAAAACGACGTCATAACTTTGGAAGAGCTGAAACCGTATGACCCTAGTCAATTCAAGCCATCATAGTGGGATGATAGTTCATTTTGTGATTACCACCGTGCCAAAGGGCACAAAACTTCCTCTTGTCGCCAATTACAAAATTTGGTGCAAGACCTCTTAGAGAACCACACCATTGAGTTGGGTGGTCAATCTTTTAAACCCAATGCAGATCATACCATACACAAGAACCCACTATAGGATCATGGTAAGGCTTCCTCGTCTGGCACCAAGCATACAAACAACCAAGCCAACCACATTCGTTCGTCTTATAATACTACTCGTCCTGCATACAGTTATCCTAATGGCACTATTATTAACAATCTTTGCGCTGTTAATGAAGATGAATCTGTTAATACCATCAACATCAAAAGAGCCCCAGAATGCAATGTGACTATGCATAAAGGCAAGGTCACTATCCTGGGTCCTTCTGCCCGTCAACCAAAGATCACGATACCTGGTCCATCCGCTAGACAATCCACCCCAAAACCAAAGTTCAACATTATTGAGCAGTTAAATAAAACACCTGCTCAAATATCCATTCTTGAACTACTCCGTATTTCACCCACGCATAAGGCTATCCTCGACAACGTACTGCAAGAGTCAACCGTCCCAACCAACATCGTTGTTAACCATTTTGAGACCATGGTCGGATATCTGAATTCGCCTCACCATATCACCTTTTTAGATAGTGCCTATTCCTCACCCAAGCCATCACATAACGATGCCCTCCACATTGAAGTCTTTGTCCACAAGCATAAGGTTAGACGAGTTCCAGTAGATGGCGGAGCAGGATTGAACATCTGCTCTCTGAAATTGGTCAAAGCTCTTGGTTTTCTGAGGCATGTGTAGATGCTAGCAATAGCATCATCATCAAAGCATATGATGATAAAGAACGTGATTCTAAAGGCGTTATTACAATTCCACTCTGAGTGGGATCGGTCATCAGAGATACCACATGCGAGGTCCTGGATTGTGATATTCACTATAATATATTACTTGGTCGCCCTTGGATTCATGCTTTAAAGGCAATTCCATCCACATACCACCAGTGCCTAAAATTCCCTTTTGATGGAACTGAGATCACTATCCTCGAAGATCCTGATCCATTCCAATACTGCACCAACCTGCGAGCTACTGTTGAGCACCAGGTACCCATAAATCAGGAAGCCTCATCTTCCACCACATCCAAATACATTGACCCATCCACACTCATGAAATCATCCATTCCATCACCTTCTACCACACCATCTTCATCAGCGTCCATCCCAAGTAAAGACTTTCAGATCCAGGACCTTGGTTGTGGAGAGTTCAAATTGAACACGACTTAGTATATAACAACAATATCGAAGCCACCAAAAGTCTATGGTAGACCTTGTTTTGCAATTGAGCCCAAAGTAACTTTCAACATTCCACCAAAAAGTGTTTTTACACGGTGGGGCAATATGGGTAACGAAGTCATTATCGACATGGATAAATGGATCTATGAAGACCCAATAGAGTTATCTCCACTACTGCTACATCTCTATGGCAAGGGATATGATATATGCAAAGCCCAAGGTTTCGATGGCACAAGCGGCCTTGGAAAGAACAGTAATGGAAGAAGGGAACCTATCATCATAATGGCAAGACCAAGATACATAGGGCTAGGGTTCAACCAAATCAAAACTAATGATCAATGTATCTATGAATTTTCAAGTAAGGACGTAACGGCAACAAAAAGTGTCGAGACAAGCGAAGAATCCCTAACTGAAATAGACTCAAACGAATGGGAATGGGGATCTGACAAAACTGTCAGTGACTATGACATTGATGAACTATTCTTGGAACTTGGCCAACCTTCCTTTGAAGAACGATTCCACCAACAATACAACATTGACCCTATTGACTGACATTCTAAAGACAAGAAATGTGTAAGCATTCCTTGGAACCCAGAAGAACACAAAGTGTCATCAGCAATACCTGAATTATCCCACCCCATTCTTGAGTCGACCCATGAGCCTGACCTATCTGAGCCCATCATCCATACTTCTGAAATGCCTACCAAGAGTCACGATGTTGATAATTTCGTCCCATATTATGATTTTGAATTTGATTCATCTAACTCAGAGTATGGACCATCCATTGCTTCAGACACGAAAGTAGAAATTGATAACTTTGCCTTTACACTTGAGGCATCAATTTGCACACTTTTCGCATCCTCTCCATCCTTCACCAACACTGACGATGGAATCCCCCTTGTGTACCCACAACTAATCGACTGGGACCAACAAGATCCATCGGTGATGGACATATTTTAGAATGACGAGGCAATTACAAAATTCATGGGACTAAGAGAAGGTATTCCATGGGGGGATCACAAAAAAGGGTTCTCCATTGATCTCGATTGTGCAGCTTACTTTGGGGAGACTTTGTAATCCTCCAGTTGCAAAAATACAAAAAATAAAAAGGAAAAAGAAATGCCTTTAGGTGAAAACTGCAAGGCACCTTTTGGCAGAAAAATAGTTAAAACAAAGGACACATCCGAAGGTGAAAACCTCTCTAAGGCCCCTAAGGATGGAGGATTGGACTTTCTCCCCGTCACACAGGAAAAATCGGCCATGCTCATTGAGGATACAACAGAATTTAACATAGCTACACCAGAGAATCCCAAAATGATTCTCTTGGCCGCATAATTATCAGACGAGGAAAAACCTAAGTTTACACAATTTTTCACAGAGAGAAAATTTAACTTCGCATGGTCATATGCAGACATGCCAGGGCTTGATCCTAAATTGGTTCTGCATCATCTTCCTTTAATTCCAGGAATCAAGCCGGTCAAACAAAAGTTGTGCAAGATGCACCCACAGATCGCACTACTTGTCAAGGCAGAACTAAAAAAGTTACTGGATGTTGAGTTCATAGGGTCAATAGACTATGTTGATTGGATATCCAACATTGTTCCTATTACAAAGCCAAATGGACAAATCCGTATCTGCACGGATTTTAGAGATTTGAATAAGGCTTGCCCAAAGGATGACTTCCCCCTACCAAACATAGACATGATTGTTGACCTCACGGGAGGATATGAGATGCTATCTCTCATGGATGGTTTTTCAGGCTATAATCAAATCAAAATTGCAGTAGAAGATCAACATAAAACCATATTCACTTGTCCTGTGGGAACATACTATTTTAATGTCATGCCTTTTGGCCTAAAGAATGTAGGGGCTACATATCAAAGGACTATGACAACAATCTTCCATGACAGGATGCACATTCTAATGGAAGATTATGTGGATGACCTATTAGCAAAATCTTTGACAAGAAAAGATCATCTCAAAGTCCTAGACATAATCTTTATATGGCTTGAGGATTACAAGGTTAGATTGAACCCAAAAAAATGTGTTTTTGGGGTCACTTCAGGCAAGCTGCTAGGATACATTGTTTCAAGACGAGGCATTGAAGTTGATCCCGCAAAAGTAAAAGCAATTCTGGACATGCCTCCACCAAAGGGAATTAGTGAGTTGCACACACTTCAGGGCAGATTGCAATCTATTTGTTGTTTCATTGCATAGTTGGCCAACAAGTGTCAACCATTCCAATATCTGCTAGGTAAAAGCAATCCTTTTGTATGGAAAGATAAGTGCAACATAGCCTTTGACCAAATAAAAGAATATTTGTTGACACCACCAGTGTTAATGCCGCCTATTGAGGGCAAACCATTAATCTTTTATGTCTCTGCAACGACAAATACATTGGGGGCATTATTGGCACAAAATGACCACAAAGAGAAAGAAAGACCCATATATTATATTAGTCGCACACTAATTGGATATGAGCTCAATTACACAACCATTGAAAGGGCATACCTTGCAGTTGTCTTCGTGGCACAAAAACTTAGACACTATATGCCTAGCCATCAAACACATTTAGTGGGAAAGATTGACCCATTAAAATATCTTCTGAGTTGAGCAACATTGACAAGCTGTTTGGCAAAATGGGTCATGATATTAAGCAAATATGACATACAGTATGTGGAGCGCAAGGCTATAAAAGGTCAAGTCATAGCAGATCAATTAGGTGATGCACCAATCCAGGCCACTCATCCTCTGATAACTGATTTTCTGGATAGGTCTATTTTTCACGCAGAACCAGCCCTACCATGGAAATTATACTTTGATGGATCCCACACTAGTCATCGCTCAGGAGCTGGCATATTATTTATCACACCACAAGGGGATTCAATTCCTAAATCGTTTCGGATTGCTTTCCCTTGTACAAATAATATTAAAGAATACGAGGCATTGGTCACAAGTCTCAAGATAGCAATCAAATGGAAAATTCAGACATTGCTCGTATTCAGAGATTCTCAATTGGTTATCAATCAAGTGAATGATGACTATGACACAAAAGATGAGAAGTTGCTTCCCTAGAAAAGAATGGTGGATAGTTTCTTGATGTATTTCAAAATGATTGAATTTGAACAAATCCTGAGGACATAGAATAAAGCAACCAATGCAATGGCTACCATTGGATCTCTCCTAGACATCCCTAAGAATGTGTCACAATTTGAATTCTTGGTGGAACAGCTGCTAATGCCTACATACGATATTCCAAAATTCGAAATGGTGTGCAGTATTGTTGCTCCCGGTTCGCCTTGGTATCAAGACATATACGACTATCATAAATCCCAAACCCTCCCACCCAATCTATCTAACAACCAAAGAAAATCCTTTATCCGAAAAGTGGCTAGACATACCATCGTCGGTGACACCTTATACTACCGTGGCTTTGACAACACACTTCTTCGATGTCTCAACACTGATGAAGCCCAAACAACTTTATGAGAAGTACATGAGGGTATATGTGGATCTCATTCGAGTGGTCCAACCTTAGCTAGGAAAGTCACCAGACTGGGATACTACTGGCCGACATTGGAAAAAGATGCTCTTCAGTTTGTCAGAATATGCCAGAAATGTGAGGTGCATAGTGACTTGATTCATGCACCTGCACAAGAATTGAGACCTATCACTTCTCCATGGCCTTTTGCACAATGGGAACTCGACCTCATGGGTAAGATCCATCCTTCCTCATCTAATGGCCATAAATTCATAATCACTGCCATTGAGTATTTTACTAAGTGGATTGAGGCCGTCCCTCTCACTTACATCACCAGTAAACAAATATCCAAGTTTATTCTGAATTACATCATCTACTAGTATGGTGTCCCACAATCCATCATCACAAATAACGACAGTCCATTCAAAAATCAGGACGTTCATGAACTGTGTGAGCGATTCCACATCCAACACCATTTTTCCACTCCATACTACCCATAAGCTAATGGCCAAGCTGAGGTGTCCAACAAAACAATTCTTCGCATTCTAAAGAAGACCGTCAATGACACTGGCCAAGATTGGCACCTACAACTCAATCTTGCTTTATGGGCCTATCGTACTAGCATCCATAACCCCACTGGAGCCACTCCATTTTTCCTTGTCTATGGATCTGAGGCTATATTACCCATCGAGGTCAAAATTCTTTCTCTCCAAGTTTCTTTGAAAGGAATGATTGATGATGAAGAGTACAAACATACTCGTCTCCATGAGCTAGAAATGCTGTAAGAAAGACGGAAAAATGCCTTAAATCATCTATAGGCATATCAAAATTGTGTCTGCCGAAGTTATAACAAAAGAGTCATGGTGCGAAAGTTTGAAATTGGTGACTTGGTTCTTATGCAGAACCCCAGAAATTAGACGGACCATGAAAAGTCGGGCAAGTTTGAGGCTAATTGGCTTGGTCCTTATATCATTATTGTCTCATTTGGTTCCGGAGCTTATCAGTTGGCCACACTTGATGGAGAACAACTGACAGAACCCATCAACAGTTTACACCTGAGAAAATACTACACATAGCATCAGAGAGCTTCGGTGAAAAAACCTACAAAATACAAAAAAATTGAAAAATAGAAAAAAATCGTCCCTTGATGAAAACCTGGCAAGCAGGCGTCTTGGTGACACAAAAAAAAAATCCAAAAAATGGCAAAAATAGTAAAAAGAAATGAATCCATCGAATAGTGAAAACCTGGCAAACAGGCGCTTTGGATAAGTACCATGGTGAAAACTTGGCAAACAGGTGCCATGTGTAGTCGATCATTGTTTCGCCATCTACTGTTACTCAAATCAACCTTTACCCATTTATCATAATCACAAAGGCCTGACACATTCATGACATCTGTCCTAAGTCCTGTCAATTCTGACCATAATTAACATTTGGTTGACATCATTCTTTGCATATCCTTGCCTTTACCTTGCATCTACCTATCTCCATATCATTGAATTTGGGTATTCCCCAACCTATCTGGGGGTGAGAACTTCATCATGTAACTGCAGTGGGTACTGCACATGATCCTGCATTCTCAAAAAGTCCTGAAAAAATCATAAAAATCTGAAAAATTCCTGAAAAAATCTTTAAAATGTGAAAAACTCTTGAAAAAAGACCTAAAAATTTGAAAACATCCTGAGAAAATACAAAAACATCAAATCAGTGTCAAAAATCCAAAATCAAAGTCAATCTGATGAATTCAATCGATCACGTCATTCAAATCTTTGTCCTCGTCCGAACTACGTTGTCTCTACGCATGTGGTACATACGCAAGATTCATCTTTGAATCCCCAAGACATTAGGTCAGTCCTTCTAGGTTTGTCACAAAATAAATCATGATTCAAAATTTTGTCCTTTGGACAATGTCATTGGTCGTGTCAAACTACGAGGTCTCTGAGTGCACGACGTAGGCAAGGCCATCAATTGATGGACCCCCGAGGCCGCACTAGGTTAGTCCATTAGGGTTCATGGCATTGCACATTCACACACATCAAACTATTTTCAAAATCAATCGAATCTTATGTCAATCTTGAATTATCAGTCTATCGGAAATCTATTTCGTCAAAATACTTTTAGTCAATTCAGCATGTCAGCAATGGCATGTAGTCAAAATCATATCAAGGCAGTTTATTATGGAAAAACTTTGGGTTCTTCTTTAGATGTGTCATTCTGAAAAGAAACTCTCGTCATTTCTTTATGCTTTTGGATGTGTCCTTCCTCAGCATCATCATCATCATCTGGCATTTTGATGGATTCTCCTAACTCCAAGAATCGATCTCCTAGATATCAACGTCATTCAAGATGTGTCCTTCCTGAATTTGATATCGCTCGACATTTGGCAACCCCCGACATTAAAAACACTTGGCAAACTTCTTTTCTGTCTTTTGATGATTATCATGATATTAGTTCCTTATGTCCTACGAACCACGACATATCATGATTATTATCCTTGTCTGCTTATCACTCTACTATTGGTTTTTCCAAGATGTCCTGACTTCAGGATTTGGAGAAGCAACGACGTAGTACGATGATTTTACTGTTTGTTTTTACTATCATGTGGCTAGTTCTCAAGGATGTCCTATCATCAGGATTTAGAGAAGCAGCAACGTCTCATGATTAGTTTGGTTTTTCTAGCGGTTGGTCATGATAAAGTGACTAGGGGCAATTGTGTTCCTTGCATGAGTCATGATCATCCTTTGTCTGCGACTGTTGATCTACGTGATGGTTCGACCTTGCACACTATTGATCTATGTAATGTCATAGTGTTTGTTGACCATCATGACATTTTCACCCAATGATGATTAAAGAGCAATAACTAGAATAGCGCTATAGCAAAGCTTTGAAGGATTTTTAATTTCCGCACTAACATGCATATCTTTCTTCGCACTAACATCGCTCTTTGCCTTCTTTTCTCTCATCCTCTAATAATATCCTGTGACATACAAAAACAAAGTGGCATACATAATGGCATGATCATTTCATATTCACATCTACATATATCAGATACCATAATTCACATTGCATAAATGTTATCATTTGCATCCATTCATAAAACCATCATTTGTATCAACATATAAGCATCATAAATAAAACATTTACATCAGCATATAGGAATTACATCATCACAACATTACACAATGCATACATACATTACCACATCCAAGATTGCATTCATAAACATAAGCATAATATCCATACATCTCATAGCATCAAAACTGCATCGCATATCTCAAAAAATGTTATGTCACAGGATAGAGTCAAATGATATCCCAAAAATAGAGTTCACAGGCTTGAATAACAAAATATACATGTGTCTAAAACAAGTCTTAGGATGGCCCTCCTCCATCTCGTAGAGGTGAACGGGGAGGTGACTGTGGCTGAGTTATAAGGTGAACAGTGAACTGAATGGGTGTCCTCTCATGTGTCTGACTCTGTGATCCTAAGGGATCGGTAATGGGAGGCTGGCTCTGCTCTGTCTACTGCCTTCAAGACATTGATCTATGACGATGCTCTGACCTGTGACTATGACCTGATGAATGTCTATGAGAGCTGTGAGATATGTGGCCTGAAGACTCCCCTGATGTAGTGGACCCTCCAGCACTGGTGTGACTACTGCTATGTGACCTGCTGCTGTGTGTCTGACTGCCACTATCTATCCTATTGTGGGATCAGGACAACCCTGGGTCCCGTCTATCTGGAGGGACAACCTGCTCATATAGTGCCCTGTATCGGCCCCTACTCTCGGCTACCCTAGCCAACTCTCGGGCCATATCCCCTATCGGCCCAAAGCATAACTCCGCAAACTCTGAAACCCACCGCTCTGACTCCTGTCACCGAATGATGGCCTAATCCCTCTCAACTCGAGTGACCTCCAACTCTGCTACCAAGGCCTTGTTCTGAGACAAGGCCGCATCTAGTCTACTTTGCAGATCAGTGATCCTCTGGTCAACTATGGCATCCACGGGCAAAATGGGTAATCTATCACCCTCATCATCCCCGAAGATCATGCGCTCCCACAACCACAGATCTGCCTCGTCCTCCTCCTCATCCTCCTCATCTCTCACCCCCTCGGCCCGGACCTCCTCCACATCTATGTCAAGAGGATGTCCCCCAACAAGTGGATCCGCCTCCACTCGCTCCTCCATCGCCACCTCTACCTCGACTCTCTCCTCCGTCGCCAACTCTACCTCCACTCTCTCCTCCGCCACCACCTCCACCTCCTCCTCACCTCCTCTAGCCTCCTCGGCTCTTGCCTCCGGCTCTCTCTCCTCCCCCTCCTCCCGAATGGATGATAATGGTACGCCACCCACTCTCTGTCTCACTCTCCTAGGCTGCCTCTACCCTCGGTCATCTCTCCTCCTCTTGGCACCCCTGCCATCTCCCCCACCTCCTCCATCTCCTCCACCGCCATTGTCGCCTCCACCTCCTCCACCTCCCCCACCTCCTCCACCTCCGTCTCCCCCGTCTTGGCCACCATCCCTGCCTCCATGTCTACCCCTGGCACCTCTGCCATCTCTCCCTCCATCTCTGCCACCTCGACCTCTCCTCGATACTCATGGAATAACTGATCTCCGATCAATGGGTGGTGGACCATGTGGATCTGTCAAAGGAATGGGCCTGTGAACCTGCCACCAAGTGTGAAACTCGGCCGATGTGCCCGCATCTACTGGACCCCCTCTCCATACCCACTGAACTGCCACCAGACTGTCAACCTGCTGCTCTACCACTGTGACTGATATGGGCGGCCCCCCCATGGTCTCTCTGGAAGACCGAGCATACTGTGTTGTGCCTACTGGCACAATCTGCTACTCCCCAAACCATCGTAGTACCCGCTGGGGCAGGTAAATCTCAATGATCCGCTGTGTTTGCACCGTGTGGCCAATAAGGTACCAAAACTATCTGCAAAATGACAAGTGGCCGTCCTCATCTACCCACTAAGCGCACTCTCTGTATGGTCTCCAAACAAAACTAATCATCGTGTCTATCCGATGATGCCAGTACCTAGTATCTCCAACACGAGTCTAGCTGACTGATCCTGCATAGAAATAAATTTATGGCATCCCATCACCCAACTACTGCATCTGTACTGGCGGTGAAAAGACGGGAATACACTCCCATACCCAAATCATGAGTAGGGTGGTCTCGCAACTGATACTGCGCCCCTGGAGATAGACTACCTCATGCAACTAGTTGTACATCATGGCCAACAAGCATGGCCCCCAAGCAAAAATAGTCCTCTGTGACCTCATGCAAACAAGAACATCCCCCCATCTAATGGGAAATCCATGACCACGACGATCTGGGATCAGCAATCCGGTGATCAGGGTCATGAGTATGGCATCGAATCAGGGAAATCGGTCAGCTACAACGTCCCAACCAATCTCATAACCGTCCAAAGCCAATTGCGCACCATCGGTACCCTCATACCTCTCTGTCAAAACCTGTCGTCCTTGGTGTGGATCATAGACCACCCTCTCTCCGCTGATCAGAATGCGGAGAATGCGGTAAACATCCTCCAAAGTCACAGTCACCTCTCCAGTAGGTAGGTGGAACGAGCAGGTCTCAGAATGCCACCTCTCGCAAAGAGCAGTAAGCAAACCTCTATTTTCCCGAATAACGGGCATATACGTCACATGGTATAGGCCTAGGGCCATCAGCCGCTACCTCTGTCTATTGCTGAGACAATCTCGGAAAGCATAAGTTGCTGGCCGGAACTCCTGGGTATAGATAGGCACAAGACAACTCTACACAAGGAAAGGCCAAGGATTAGAACATATTGAGAAGCATTATGGAAAGTTTTGTAGTACTGACAAGTCAAGGGTACAGAAAAGTTAATCTTAGCACAAGTCAAGAAAAAGTCAACTCTGCTCAACTTCAATTGCGTCGCATTGACCTCAAATGCGTCACAATGCTTCAATTGCGGCTCGGGGCAAGACAAATGCAGTGTATATCAAATGCATTGTTCTGACCAACAAATACGCAAGCAAACAATGAATGCGTCGTTTAATCTATCGAATGCACAATTCAACAACATATGCGTTGTGCAACATGTCAAATGTGTCACTAATTTGCAAATGCGTCACACAATCTGGTGATTGTGTCGCACTTTTTCGATTGCGTCATTTCAACTTGTGAATGCACAATCGCACAAATAACCTATGCTACCCATTGCACTTGCGTCACGACGCAATCAAATGTGGTGAAGACAATGGCGTTTGCATCACACCACAATTGTTTTCCCCCCATTTAACCCTCATAAATGCATCAAAATTGAAATTTGACAAGTTAGATAGGGTACTTATGGTGCCCCTGCACCCTCGGGTCGTCGGAATGTGCGCACCCAATATCGATGGTATGTAGTCGTAGGGATCACCATTGTCTCTCAAAGCTCTGGTTTCTAAAATATTCTATATGCAAAGGAGAAAATGACATTGGGATTGACCTTTTCAACCTATTTATAGGCTGAAAAATTAGGGTTTTGGCATAGTAGGTCCTACTGGAGGCTCATTTGACCACCTTTGACTGACATTTTGGCTACCTTAATGTTCTCCGTTTCTAAATTGGAGATGCGTCGTCACTTTTCTCGTCACTAATTTGACTATCTGGGATATTTTCCAATTTCTAACCCCGGGTCGAAATTCAAAAATTTTCCCGAGGGGCATAGGCACTCTGTACCTCTGCTGGGGCATATTTTGGACATGTTTTCTTTGCCACAATGCGATAAGCTACATTATGACAAAGAGGGGCAAATATAGACACATAAAAATGAGCAAGACCTGCAAGCACTACTTTACCACTTTTCATCCTAACATAATTATGACATTTTAATTATGTTCCTAACCCACATTCAACTATTAATTAAATAATTTATAGTCTCTCATTCCTCTTGATTATTAAATAAATAAATCTTATTTATCTATTTAATATGTCACTAATTGTCAAAGTCTTCTCTTAATTAAATAAAATCTTATTTATTTAATTAATATATTTTAATATATCTATTTAATATGTCACTAATTCCTAAATCCTCTCTTAATTAAATAATTATTTTAATTATTTAATTATGGCATGTGACACTTTTATATTTAAAAAAAAAAAAAATGGTTTAAAAATATCTCACATACTTAACTAATTCTTCATTTAGTAATAAATTTCAAAAATCAATTACTAATTACCTCACAAAATCTGTATTTTGAATTAATTTAATTCAAAAAGGGAAATATTATTCTACAAATCAAGTAATTTCTAAAATTACTGATTTTATAAAATCCCATCCTTTTGTCTTCTGATTTTTACTAATTTCATCTTCACTGTCACATTCAGTCTTGATTTAATTCATTTAATTAAATCTTATAGCTCTTTTGTCTACCGGTTGCTTCCTTCAACCTACCCATGATCAACTTCATTTTCTCATCCATTTCATTGAGCATATCGGGACCAATAATTATCCTATCTTCCATCCTGTCCCAACTGATGGGTGTACAACATTTTCATCCATAAAGTGCCTCAAAAGGTGCCATACCCAAATATGCATGAAATGAGTTGTTGTAGGAAAACTCAACCAATGGCAAATATTCCTCCCACTTGTACTATTGATCCATGCAGTACATCCTCAATCATTCCTCAACAACCTGATTGACCCTTTCAGGTTGGTCATTAGTTTGTGGGTGATATGCAGAACTAAAATTCAATTTAGTTCACAAAACTGCATTTAGTGTAGTCCAGAACCTAGATGTCATCCTTGCATCTCTATTAGAAATAATGGTCTCTAGTACACCATGCAATCTGAATATCTCTTGCACAAATTTATTCGTAAGAGACAATGATCCATCCTTCAAATTTCTAGGTATGAAATGTGAAACCTTCGTCAGCTTATGAACAACTACTAAGATGGTATCATGCCTATTCCCACTCAAAGGTAATCCTTGGATGAAATCCATACTGATTACATGCCACTTATACTCAGGTATATCGTGGGGATAAAAAAGTCTTGCTGGATGCACATGCTTAGCCTTGACTCACTGGCATTCCAAACATCTAGCCATGTACTCCATGACATCTTTCTTCAGCTTAGGCTAAAAATACAAAACCTTCAACTCTGCTACCATCTTCGTAACTCATAGATGCCCTGAATAAGGTGCATCATGAACTTCCTCAAGAATCAACTTCCTTAAGTCTCTACCCTTAGGGATATACATCCTTCCCTGATATCTGACCATACCAGCATACTCCATCACATATCCATCAAATAATTTGACCTTGTAGTCAACATAGCAGATAGATTTCTTCTCTTGCTAAGAGCATCAACAACCCTGTTTTCCTTACCCTTGATATACTCAATACCAAAATCATACTCACTCAGGAACTCAAGCCACCTCCTATGTCTCGCATTGAGGTTCGGTTGTGTGAAGATGTACTTAAGTCTTAAATGATCTGTCTTAAGCTCAAATGGTTTTCCTAGGAGATAGTGTCTCCACATCTGTAATGCATGAACAATAGCTGTAAGCTCAAGATCATGTGGCGCATAATTCAACTCATACTATTTCAATTTCCTAGACTCATATGCAACCACTTTCTCTTCCTGCATTAGCACAACTCGTACACTTCACCTAGTGCATCTGTAATCACTATGAAGTGCCCATTAGGATCTGGTATAGTCAACACTGGTGCCGATGTCAATTTATTTTTAAGAATTTGAAATGCTTCCTCGCACTTCTCAGTCCACTCATATTTCTTTCCCTTCTTCTGAAGAGAAGTAATAGGTGTTGCAATCCTGGAAAAACCTTCCACATATTTCTTGTAGTATCCTACAAGTCCCATGAAACTACGGAATTTAGTAACACTTCACGGTGTTGGCCAATCTACAATTGCCTCTATCTTCGTAGGATCAACTAAGATTCCCTTAGCAGATATGACATGCTCCAAATAGTGAACCTTCTTCTGAAAGAAAGTACACTTCAAAAACTTACCAAAAATATTTCGATCTCTTAGTCATTGCAAGACTATTCTGAATTGCTTCTCATGTTCCTCTTCTTTTTTAGAGTAAATCAGAATGTCATCAATGAATATAAGCACAAAATCATCTAAACAGTCTCTATAGATACTGTTCATAAGGTTCATGAATGTCGCTGGAGCATTCGCTAGGCCAAAAGATATCACGGTGAACTCATAGTGTCCATACCGAGTTCTGAAAGCTGTCTTCGAAATATCCTCATCCTTAATCCTCAACTAGTGGTAACTTGATCTAAGACCAATTTTAGAAAACACTGTGGCCCCCTTCACCTAATCAAACAACTCATCAATCCTAGGTAAAGGATACCTATTCTTGATGGTAACCTTGTTAAGCATCCTGTAATCAATACACAGTCATAAGTTTCCATCTTTCTTCTTAATGAAGATTACCGGTGCACCCCATGGAGATACACTCGGTCTAATAAATCCCTATTTCAGCAACTCCTGCAATTGAACCTTCAGTTCATACAACTCGGAATAGTCATTCTGTAAGGAGCTTTGGATTGAGGCTCCATTTCAGGTATTAGTTCAATCAAGAAATCAAATTCTCTCTTCGATGGTAACTCAGTAAGTTCTTCTAGAAAGATATCCAGGAACTCCTTGAGAACTGGATAGTGATTTGATCTCTACTGGGCATTATCCAAGTCACTAACCAAAATAGAAATTGAGGAACATCCTTTCCGATGTGCTTTCTTTAGCTGCATAGTTAAGATATGTGTCAACTCTAGAGGCTCTCAAGATCCTAAAATCTCTACTGGATGTCCAAAATCATCCAAACAACTCACAACCTTATCCTCATAGTTGACTATGGCTTTATGCTTAGTTAGTCGATTGATCCCTAAGATCACATCATAAAATCCCAACGGTGCTACATAAAGGTTAACTTGGGTTTGGAAGTTAGGTAGCTCTAAATTGCTGCATGATAAACATGAATCTACCTTCTTCTCTGCTCAATTTCCATACTAAACCATACATGAATGTGACATAAAACCAGGTCTAATAGGCAATTTAGCAACTACTTTAGGATCAATAAAGCATTCAATAGCTCCTGTATCTATCAAAATAGAAACAGATTGTCCAAAAAGCTTACCCAACATTTGGATAGGTGTAGCCTAAAAGTCTGCTTGATGGTTGTCAACCGTTGCATGAATCTGGTGTTACGGTGCTCATCGATTATTACCACCTCACTGACCTCTTGTACCCTGAGTGTAATTGGAGGCATAGTGATATCCTCCACAATTATAGCATCCACCTCGTGGCCCTGGATGACCACCTGTCCTGTTCCTGATATTGGAGAAGTTGGTGTTATTATTGTTTACTTTCTTGTTTCCACCAAAGCTACCTTCTCCTTTATCCTAACTGTTTGTTCCTCTCTTTAGATTCCTGATCTGCTGATTATTATTGTTACCCCTCTAGTTATTGTTGTTATTGTTTTTGAACTTCCTGTTTCCAAAACCAGATTTAGCATTCAAAATTTTCATGCAGTTTTCCATGTGTTGCAGCTTTTGTTCCTATTTTATGGCCTTCTCAAAGACCTCATCCATCATCAATGGATTATGAATATCCACATCAGCTCCAATCTGTGGCCTCAATCCTAGGATGAATTTTCGAATACGGAACCATTCATCCATCTGATACTGCGGTACGTACTTCAGGAGATTAGTGAACCTCTCCCAGTACTGGGTAACTGTCAGACCACCTTGTGTCAGATTCTGAAACTCTGTCATCTTCCTATCAAAGAACAGTTGTGGAAGCCACCTCTTCCTGAAAAGTTGCAAGAACACTTCCCATGTAGTCCCACCTGGTAGTAACTTCTTCTTAGTCTTCTCATTATCCCACCAAGTAGATGCTTCTCCAATAAGCTGGTATGCAGCCCAAACTGCCTTGGTCTCATTGGATATATTCCTGAGCTCAAAGTATTTTTCCATCTCAATAACCTAGGCTTCAACTCCATCACCTATTATTTTACTTCAACCCTTGGATTATCATTATTGGGCTGCTCCTGATTTTGGGGAATTTCAACTCGAGGGTTTTGTCCCTCTCTGACACCTCAAACTTCATGTTCTAGGTTATCCATTCTGGAACCCTACTGATTCAAGAGACTGAGAATCTGATCCAACCTATCATTCTCATTACTTGCAGTAGCTTCTTTACCTCTTGTACCCATTATGTATCACAATTCCTGCACCAAGGAAAGTTTGTTTAGCGTAATGGACAAAGGACCCTAGTGTTCAAACCTAGGGCTCTGATACCAAATGTAAAGAGCCAAACTCTTTAAAAAAAACATCGACAAGTACTTTAAATAAAATCATTTATATTCAAAATAAATTCAACAACTCATTCATTTAGACATCAAAGAAACTAGTCGATTGAAAAACAATGATAAAAAGTTGATAAGATAGAATTCAATAAATAATTACAGTTTAAAAAGATACATGTCAACATACACTTCAATGATAATCAAACATAAGATGTTGTAATATAAGTTACAAATTGAGACTTAAGCATTCAGTCGCCTTAAGCTCTTCAATACATAATAAAGAATACATAAAGCATAAAATAAGATGCCATCCGTTGATCTTCCATCCAATAGAAAATCTTCATAAAGAAGACGAGAATAAGGATTAGGCACTTTTTCTGCCCAATCTTGAAGCTTACGCTTCCCCGAAATTCTTAAATCATTCAAAGAATACCCGACCCTGCACGAATCACTTAGCAAAAATCATTCTATGAGCAAGATGTAATCTGGTGCGTGCCTAGTATAACTAGTAAAACCACAAGCATTTTCATTTTTCTAAATAATTTAAGAAACAAGCAAGTTCGATACTAGGATATGGTAGAGAGTTCAATAATTTCATCTATTTCAATGGTCCTTAAGTTACTTGGCCAAGTAAAATGTCATGCATGACAAATAAAACAGTTTTGGAAAAGAAAAACTACACTCTTTATTAACCCATATTCGGCACCCGTCCCGGAAGGTAACTTTCCCAAAAACATAACATGCACATTCATTTATCAAGCATGCCTAGTCTAAACAGTCAAATACAATCTTTCAAAACAATAAAACTGAAAACTTGTTTGAAGCAAAAATAGTTAAAAAGTTGTTTCTTTTTCATTGTTTAAATCCATAAAAGACATAAAATTAATATTTAAATTGACTAAACTTAATAATCAAGAGTAATGAAGGTGTATCTCTAGTATGCAAATTAAATACATATTAAATTTTTTTATAAAAGAGCACACGTTCATTGGTTATTGTACTCATCTATTTAATACTGTTCAAGTTCACTTTTGTTGTTTCTAAGTAAATTGTATTTTAATTTAAATGGTTTATTTTCTGTTTTACATACTTTCAGAAAATAAATAAATAATTTTTCAACCAGATTTAAAATAACTCATTTTTATTTCTGTTTTGATTGTTTTGAGTTTCAATGGCTAAAATTTACTGTTTTAAAAAAAAAAAACCACTGTTTTGAAATAATGATAAAATTTAGAAGTTATACTATCAAATTATTTTCAGTTTGAATTCTTTTCAATCCAATTTCAACTAAAGTTTTATGTTTAAGATCCTTTTTGAATCTAAATTTTCAAGATGTTTTCTGTTTTGAATTTCTTCCTAAAGAAATCAACTGTTTTATTTCATAATTTCAATCAAAATTTTCCTAAAAATATTTTGTTTCTAAATTCAATAATATTATGGAAAAATTATAGTTTGATTCATTTGAAAGTTTCTACATAATGTAAATAAACAGTGAAATTTTTAATAGATTTGGAAACAAATTTGTAGATCATTCTTTTCTAAATTAAATAAACAGAGATTCTCTTTTAAATTTAAAACTAAATATAAGAATTATAGATGAAATTTAAACACTTATATAAAATTGTGAATTGGTTTTCACTCTACCTGATGTCTTCCTGTCTTCTGTTATTGAGACTGTAATTTACCTTCTTCTTGGTTATCTATTTTCCTGTTGCCTTCATACGCCCATTACCTTTCTCCTTCTTTGTTTCCTATTATTGTTGTGCGTGGTGAGAGAAGAGAATCCTTGTAGCTACGTAGGTGAAAGGAGGGATGAGATTAGAGGTCTTGCGCACCTCTTACTAGTCACTACGCACCTCTCAGTAGCCTCTTCGCACCTCTTAGCAGCCTCCTTAAAAAGCTGCGTAGAATGCCAAGAGGACTCCTCTCTACCTAGCCGCGTGGAGTATGGAGTCTTCTCCTAGGCTGCATGGAATATGGAGTCTACCTCGTGGTTGTGTCTCCTCTTTTCCCCTTCTCTCAGTTGGTTCCTACGTGGAGTGTAAGGGATGTCCAGAGGATGTGGTAAAAAAAATACCAATCTTCTAAACTCAACTACTCAGATTTAATTTTTGATTAAATCAAATGCTCTCTCTCAGTCTCCTGGCTGCGTCTAGGTAAGGTGAGATCCAGAATAAATAGACAAACAAACTTGAATTATCCCCTACATCAATAATACTCTGTCTTTTTTTTTTATACTCGAGAACAAAAACGAAATTTTGTCTCTTTTCCAATTTCAAAATTCTTCGATTTTTTTGAAATTGTTTTACACTGGTTCCTCTTTCATGTATTTATTTTAACAAGAATTGAGATCCCCTATTTTAGATTGATCTCCGTATCAATTTTTGAACTCCAAGTTTCCAATTTTTGATTTCTTTTCATATTCATTGAAGATATTTCTTCAACTTGTTAATTGAAGTTTCATTTGAATTCCAAGTTCAATTTGCACATGAATTTGTTTTCTAAATTATTTTCAATAACTCTATTTAGCTATATGTTCAATTTCTAAATTTAAATCTTTTCTTCTTTCATATTTTCAATTAAAAACAATTAAATTTATAAAACACTTCATTCATTTAAATTTTATTAAATTTCGAAATAAAAAGCCAATTCCTTTTAAATTTTGAAATACATGCATCTTATTTTCAAACAATAATAAAATATATAAACAAGAAATCCAATCATTTAATTTAAATCAATTTCATCAAATTTAACCAAATCGTCAATTTAAATCATGTATTTTTCATAATTTTTGAGAAATTAAATTAAAACTAGATTTAAAACTTGCAGACACGATAAACACAAAATCCATTAAAATATTATCTAAGTGAGTGTGTGAGATTCTGTCTTATTTATAAACATATAATAGCTAAAAGACTCTACTTGATCGTTTTTCTCACTTTTTATCACATTCACTTGTTCCTGCGTTCATTTGCACTCGATTTTACATTAGCAATGACAAACCCCAAATTTAAATAAAATGCATTTTGAATTATTGTAATTGCATTTAAATTTCAACTTCATTTCAATTTGAATTTGAATTTAACTTTAATTTAAATAAAAGTACTCCAAACATGGTTGATTGTTTGTGAAAAATGGGATTTTGTGTGATACATTTGCTACGTAGCCTTAAAATTAGGTTTTCATCAAACTCGACATTAAATCGATGGAAATTCAACATTCACGAAAAATGATAGAAAATAAAGGTTATTAATAGTCATCTACAACACAATCCTAAATCAAAGTTCTCCAAACATGGTTGATTCTGGACTGAAAATGGGACATCACAAGAGACAACTACAACATAGCCTTAAAAAGAGGTTTTTGTCAAGTTCGACATTAAATCGATCGAAATTAACCATTTAGGAAAATTAATAGAAAATAAAAATTCTTAATAGTCATCTACAACACAATTTTAAATCAAAGTTCTCCAAACATGGTTGATTGTGGGTGAAACATGGGATTTCAAGTGACAAGGCTGCAACGTAGCCTTAAAATTAGGTTTTCATCAAACTCAACATTAAATCGATGGAAATTCAACATTCATGAAAATCGATAAAAAATAAGGGTTCTTAATAGTCATCTACAACACAGTCCTAAATCAATGTTCTGCAAAAATGGTTGATTATGGATGAAAAATAGGATTTCATGTGACACAGATGCAACGTAAGCTTAAAATCAAGTTTTCATCGAACTCGGCATTAAATCGATAGAAATTCAACATTCACAAAAACTGATAGAAAATAAAGGTTCTTAATAGTCATCTACGAAACAATCCTAAACCAAATTTCTCCAAACATGATTAATTGTGGGTGAAAAATGGGAGTTCGAGTGACAATGCTGCAATGTAGCTTCAAAATCAGGTTTTCGTCAAACTTGACATTAAATCAATGGAAATTCAACATTCATGAAAACTAATAGAAAATAGAGGCTTTTAATAGTCATCTACAACACAATCCTAAATCAAAGTACTTCAAATATGGATTATTGTTTGTGAAAAAAGGGAGTTTGCGTGACAAAGGTGCAACTTAGCCTTAAACTCAGGTTTCCATCGAATTTGAAATTAAATTGATGGAAATTCAAAATTCATGAGAGCCAATAGAAAATAAAGGTTTTTAATAGTCATCTACAACATAATCCTAACAAAAATTTCTCTAAACATGGTTGATTATGGGTGAAAAATGGGAGTTTGTGTGACACATCTGCTACGTAGCCTTAAAATTAGGTTTTCATCAAACACCACATGAAATCAATGGAAATTGAACATTCATGAAAACCGATAGTAAATTTTTTTAATAGTCATTTACAACACAATCCTAAATCAAAGTTCTCCAAACATGATTGATTATGGGTGAAAAATGGAAGTTCGTGTGACACATCTGCTACGTAGCCTTAAAATTAGGTTTTTGTCGAAATCGACATTAAATCGATGGAAATTCAAAATTCATGAAAAAATTGATAGAAAATAAGGGTTCTTAATAGTTCAAAGTTCTCCAAACATGGTTGATTGTAGGTGAAAACGGGGAGTTCACATGACACAATGGCAACGTAGCCTTAAAATCAGGTTTTTGTTGAAGTCAATATTGAATCGATAGAAAATAAAGGTTCTTAATAGTCATCTACAACAAATTCCTAAATCAAACTTCTCCAACCATACATGATTATGGGTGAAAAATGAGAGTTTGTGTGACACAACTGCAATGTATCCTTAAAATTAGGTTTTCCTCAAACTCTACATTAAATCGAAATAAATTCAAAATTCACAAAAATCGGTAGAGAATAAAGGTTCTTAATAGTCATATACAACACAATAAAAAACAAAAGCTCTCCAAACATGGTTGATTGTGGGTGAAAAATGGGAGCTCGCATTGCACAACTGCAACGTAGCCTTAAAAGTAAGGTTTCGTCAAACTCAACATTAAATTGATGAAAATTCAACATTCAAGAAAACCTATAGTAAATAAAAGTTCTTAATAGTCATCTACAATAAAATTCTAAATCAAAGTTCTCCCAACATGGTTGATTGTGTTGCAAATGGGAGTTCGTGTGACACAACTGCAACATAACCTTAAAATGAGGTTTTTGTCAAACTCGACAATAAATCGATGGAGATTCAACATTCATGAAAATTGATAGAAAATAAAGATTCTTAATAGTCATCTAGATATAATCCTAAATCAAACTTTTGGTGGATTGTGGGTGAAAAATGGGATTTCACCTAACACAGCTAGAATACAGTTTAAAAATAAGGTGTTTGTCGAATTTGACATTAAATCGATGGAATTTCAACATTCACGAAAACCAAAAGAAAATAAAGGTCATCTACAAAGCTCTGCTAAATCAAAGTTCTCCAAAAAAGGTTGATTGTGGGTTGAAAGTGGGATTTCATGTGACACAGCTCCAATGTCGCCTTAAAAATTAGGTTTTGTCAAACTCGACATTAAATTGATGGAAATTTAATATTTACAGAAACAGATCAAAAATAAAGGTTCTTAATAGTCATCTACAACACAATACTAAATCAAACTTCTCCAAACATGGTTGATTGCGGGTGAAAAATGGGAGTTCGCTTGACACAGATGCAACATAGCCTTAAAATCAGGTTTTCGTCGAACTCAACATTCAATGAATGGAAATTCAACTTTCACGAAAACTGATAGAAAATAAAAGACCAATAGAAAATAAATGTTCTTAATAGTCAAGTACAATACAATCCTAAATTAAATTTCTCTCAAACATTGTTGATTGTGGGTGAAAAATGGGAGTTTGCACGACAAAGTTGTAATATTGCCTTAAAATCAGGGTTTCGTCGAATTTGACATTAAATCGATGGAAATTGAACATTCACAAAAACTGATAGAAAATAAATGTTCTTAATAGTCATCTGTAAAATAATCCTAAATGAAATTTCTCCAAACATAGTTGATTATGGGTGAAAAATGGGAGTTTGCGTGACACATTTGCAACGTAGCCTTAAAACTAGGTTTTCATCAACCTTGACATTAAATCAATGGAAATTCAACATTCACGAAAAATGATAGAAAATAAAGGTTCTTAATAGTCATCTACAACAAAATACTAAATAAAAGTTCTCCAAATATGGTTGATTGTGGGTGAAAAATGGGATTTCACTTGACAAAGCTGCAACGTAGCCCTAAAATTATGTTTTCGTCGATTTTGACATTTAATTGATGGAAATTCAACATTCACAAAAAACAATAGAACAAAAAGCTTCTTTATATAGTCTTCCACAACATAATCCTAAATCAAAGTTCTCCAAACATGGTTGATTATGGGTGAAAAATGTGAGTTCGCGTGACACATCTACAACGTAACAATAAAATTAGGTTTTCATTGAACTCAACTTTAAATCAATGAAAATTCAACATTCATGAAAATTCAATAGAAAATAAAGGTTCTTAATAGTCATCTACAACACAAACCTAAATAAAAT
The DNA here is from genome assembly GCA_007115665.2 of Sequoiadendron giganteum. NCBI lineage: Eukaryota > Viridiplantae > Streptophyta > Pinopsida > Cupressales > Cupressaceae > Sequoiadendron > Sequoiadendron giganteum. Next base: position 376,404,745 of record CM021103.1, on the reverse strand, counting down.
CTCTCCAAACATGGTTGATTGTGGGTGAAAAATGGGAGATTGCGTGACACAACTACAACATAGCCTTCAAATAAGGTTTTCGTCGAACTCAACATTAAATCGATAGAAATTTAACATTCACAAAAATTGATAGAAAATAAATGTTCTTAATAATCATCTACAACACAATCATAAATCAATGTTCTCAAAACATGGTTGATTGTGGGTTAAAAGTGGGAGTTCGTGTGACACAGCTGCAAGGTAGACTTAAAATCAGATTTTCGTCGAACTTGACATTAAATTGATGGAAATTCAACATTCACGAAAACTAAGAGAAAATAAATGTTCTTAATATTTATCCACAACACAATCTTAAATAAAAGTTCTTCAAACAAGATTGATTGTGGTTAAAAAATGGTTGTTCGCTTGATACAGCTACAACGTAGCCTTAAAATCAGGTTTTCGTTGAACTCAACATTAAATCGATGGAAATTCTATATTTACGAAGATGTATAGAAAATAAAAGTTCTTAATAGTCATCTACAACATAATCTTAAATCAAAGTTCTCCAAACATGATTGATTCTAGGTGAAAAATGGGAGTTCGTCTGACACATCTACAATGTACCCTTAAAATTAAGGTTTTGTCGAACTCGACATTAAATCGATGGAAATTGAACACTCACATAAATCAATAGAAAATAAAGGTTCTTAAGAGTCATCTACAACATTTAATCATAATTCAAAGTTATCCAAACATGATTAATTATGGGTGAAAAATGGTAGTTCACATGACACATCTGCAATGTAGCTTTAAAATTAGGTTTTCGTCGAACTCGACATTAAAACAATGGAAATTGAACACTCAAGGAAACCGATAGAAAATAAAGGTTCTTAATAGTCATCTACAACACAATACTAAATCAAAGTTATACAAACATGTTTGATTGTGGGTGAAAAATGGGAGTTAGCATGACACAGCTGCAACATAGCCTTAAAATCAGGTTTTCATCAAACTCGACATTAAATCGATACAAATTTAATATTCATGAAAATCGATAGAAAATAAAGGTTCTTAATAGTCATCTACAACACAATCCTAAATAAATGTTCTCCATGCATGGTTGATTGTGGTTGAAAAATGGGAGTTCATGTGGAAAAGCTGCAATGTAGTCTCAAAATCATGTTTTCGTCGAACTCAACATTTAATCAATGAAAATTTAACATTCACGAAAACCAATAGAAAATAAAGGTTCTTAATAGTCATATAGAATATAATGCTAGATTGAATTTCTCCAAATATTTTTGATTATGTGTAAAAAGTGGGAGTTTATGTGAAACATCCGCAATGTAGCCTTAAAATTATGCTTTCGTCAAACTCAATATGAAATCGATGGAAATTGAACATTCAAGAAAACTAATAGAAAATAAAGGTTCTTAATAGACATCTATAACACAATACTAAATCAAAGTAGTCCAAATATGGTTGATTGTGGGTGAAATATGGAAGTTCATGTGACATAGTTGCAATGTAGCCTTAAAATCAGGTTTTCGTCGAACTTGACATTTAATCGATTGAAATTCAACATTCACGAAAACTGATAGAAACAAAACGTCTTTAATAGTCATTTATAAAATATTCTAATATCAAACTTCTCCAAACCAGGTTGATTATGGGTGAAAAATGGCAGTTTGCATAACACAACTATAATGTAGCCTTAAAATGAGGTGTTAGACAAACTTAGCTGTAAATTAGTCAAAAATCAACGTTCACGAAAGCCGATATAAGATAAATGAACCTAATAGTCATCCACAACAAAATCCTAAATCAATATTCTCCAAACATGGTTGATTATGGGTGAAAAATGGGAGTTCGCGTGATACAGCTGCAACGTAGCCTTAAAATCAGGTGTACAAAACAATTTTTCTGGGAAAAATCAAAGATATGGGTTTCATGCTTGTGTGGGTAAAGAGACCCAAATTATCCATTTAAAAAAAAAAAAATTGGTCTTGAAAAAGATAGATTTTTTCAATAAGTATAGCAAATATCTTATAGATTTTTTAACTTTTTCAAAAAAATCAAAATTTTATAAGTTTGGTAGTACAACTTTGTGGGGTCATAACTTTTGATCTGACCATTGAATTTTCAATTATAATATATTTTTGGAAAGAACTCCAAAAGATACTCGGCCTCATTCATTTGTATCATTTATTTGGTTTGTGTAATTGCGTAAAATCTTCTAAAGAGTGTAACATTTTTAAAATATCAAAATTTAATTAAATTTGGTAGTACAATATTACAGGGTCATAACTTTAGATCTAACCCTTGCATTATCAGTTATAATATATGTTTGAAAATTTCTCTAGAAGGCACTTGGCCTTGTTCATTCGCATCGTATATCTGGTTTGTGTAACTGCCTAAGATCTTATAGAAATTGTAACTTTTTGAAAATTCAAAATTTTATTAAATTTGGTAGTACAACTTCATGGAGTCATAAATTTTGATCTAACAATTTTATTTTCAATTATAATATAGTTTTTGAAAACACTCCAGAATGTGCTTGTCCTCATTCATTCACATTTTTAATCTAATTTGCATAAGTGTCTAAAATCTTCTAGAAGATGTAATATATTCTTAAATCATGGTTGATTATGGGTGAAAAATGGGAGTAGACAAACGGCGACAACATAGCCAAAATATTAGGTGTTCACTGAACTCAACATTAAATCGATAGAAATTCAACATTCACAAAAATTAATAGAAAATAAAGGTTCTTAATAGTCATCTAGAATAGAATCTAAAATCAAACTTCTCCAAACCTGGTTGATTATGGGTGAAAAATGGGAGTTCGATGACATAGCTACAATGTAGCCTTCAAATCAGGTGTTAGACAAACTTGGCTATAAATCAGTTAAAAACCAACGTTCACAAAAGGCGATATAAAATAAAGGATCCTATTAGTCATCTATAAGACAATCCTAAATAATCATTCTCAAAACATAGTTGATTATGGGTGAAAAATGAGAGTCTGTGTGAAATAGCTGCAACGTAGCCTTAAAATCATGTGTTTGTTGAACTCAGCATTAAATCTATGGAAATTCAACATTCACAAAAATCAATACAAAATAAAGCTTGTTAATAGTCATCTACAACGTCCAATCTAAAATAAAACCTACCCAAACCTGGTTGATTATGGGTGAAAAATGGGAGTTCACATAACATAACTGCAATGTAGCCTTAAAATCAAGTGTTAGACAAACTTGGTTTTAAATTGATCAAAAATCAATGTTTGGGAAGGGCGATATAAAATAAAGGATCCTAATAGTCATATACAACACAATCCTAAATCAAAGTTCTCCAAACATAGTTGATTATGGGTGAAAACTGAGAATTCACATCACATTGCTGGAACGTAGCATTAAAATTAGGTGTTCGCCGAACTCATCATTACATCAAATGAAAATTCAACATTCACGAAAAATAGATAGAAAATAAAGGTTCTTAATAGTCAGCTACAACACATTACTAAATCAAAGTTCTCCAAACATGGTTGATTGTGGGTGAAAAATGGGAGTTCGCGTGACACAACTGCAACATAGCCTTAAAATCAGGTTTTCGTTGAACTCGACATTATATTGTTGGAAATTCAACATTCACAAAAATTGATTGAAAATAAAGATTCTTAATAATCATCTACAACTTAATCCTAAATAAAACTTCTCCAAACATAGTTGATTGTGTTGAAATCTAGGATCACTAAGAAGGGAGATGAATCAGTGTTCTACAATCTTCAATTTTATCCTAAATCAAATTTCTCCAAAGATGGTTGATTGTGGGTGAAAAATGGGAGTTCACATGACATAGCTACAACATAGCCTTAAAATCATGTTTTCGTCGAGCTCATCATTAAATCGATTGAAATTCAACATTCCGAAAAAATAAAAAATAAAGGTTCTTAATAGTCATCTACAATACAATCCTAAATCAAAGTTTTCCAAACATGATTGATTGTAGGTGAAAAATGGGAGTTGGTGTGACAAAGCTGCAACATAGCCTTATAATAAGGTTTTGGTCGAACTCAATATTTAATTGATGGAAATTCAACATTCACGAAAACCAGTAGAAAATAAAAGTTTTTAATAGTCATCTACAACATAATCCTAAACCAAATTTCTCCAAAAATTGTTGATTGTGGGTGAGAAATAAGAGTTCGCATGACACAATTGCAACATTGGCTTAAAATAAGCTTTTCATCGAACTCGACATTAAATCAATGGAAATTCAACATTCACAAAAACCAATAGAAAATAAAAATTCTCAATAGTCATCTACAACACATTATTAATTCAAAGTACTCTAAACATGGTTGATTTTGGGTGAAAAATGAGAGTTCGTGTTACACAGTTGCAACGTAGCCTTAAAATTAGGTTTTCATTGAACTCCACATTAAATCGATGGAAATTCAAAATTCACGAAAACGAATAGAAAATAAAGGATCTTAATAGTCATCTGCAAATTTTAAGTTGGCTGCTTAAAAATAAGCAAAAAAATTAAACATTCATGGGGCCATTAGCTCCACAAATAACTTCTAAATAAGTTGAGCAGTGGTTGCTAGCAAAAATAAGCAGCTGTATGAAGACATGAGATTATCAAACATCAAATTTATAGCTTCTATTAAAAGAACGCCAACCAATCAACAAAATCTCAAAAAATACACTAATCTTGAAACGCTGCAAAGCATGAGACCGCAAATTAAAATAGGTTTTGAAGGATTGAACTATTGAAAAAACAAAAAATAAAATACACATGATCCGGTAGGTAAGTATGCATGCAAAATTTGGAAGCTTGACCAATGCATGCGAATTATTTAAAGCAATGCATGCAAAGATAACAATGCTATTGCTGTAGATTGGGGGTAACTTCTATTTTGAAAGTTTTTTTTTTTTTGCAAACAACCAAAATAATTTTAAAAAGTTGCTTTGTTCGCTGTATGTTCCTCCTTAGGTGTCGCTTGATGCCTGGAAAGAGCTCGACCTGCAGTCAGATTTATAGGAAAGTTGCCATTATTGGAAGGAAAAAATCTGAAAGCCATCTCCGAATGCGTTAATGAGAAAATTCCAAACCGAACATGAAAGCCAATACTTTATGGAGACCTAATTGTACCATTTGACCACGTAAAAATAAGTACACAAATTCCATCTTTGAAGTTGCAAATCAGGAATTTAAAGTATTTTTAATCATTTTGTGCATCATTTATTTAACAAATGATGCGATTCAGAGATGTCGTGCCTCTTTCATTTCCTCCTCGTTTATACATCCATCCACATTCTTATCCAAAAAAAACACATTCGCAATCCAAAATCACAAAATAACTCGCAAAATCCTAGATTTAACAGGGTCAAATCAAAAGCCTGGCTTAAACATCATACACTAACGGCTTAGGTGGCTGTGGGTCCCTCTTTTAACTCAGCTAGCATTAATCTTTACAGTTAGCGTTTGTTCCGTACGTGCCTTCGTTGATTTTTTTCTGTTGCGAAATGTTGTGCATGGGTGCTTGGCAGTACGCTGCTGGCATTATTTATTGTCAAAAAGCAGTTCAAGATTATAAGATATTACAATGGAAATTAATATAAAAATAATAATATAATATTAAAGTGGAGAATAAAATAATACTAACTATTCTAATAATCAATGCAAGTGTTAAGTTTAAATGTTAATCAGATTTAAAAATTATAATTAAATAATAACGTATTTATTGATTTGTCAATGTGAAGTAAATGAAATAATTATATTTAAAAAATATAAGTAAAGATATTAAAAAAATAGCAATGTAAATAAAATAAAATAACTAGTTATTGAATCTAGTTCCTCTCCATCTATACCTTACCATGAAATAAAAATAACTAATGAATTTTGTTGGCATGAAATTTGGTAATCTAGATATTTTCTATTGGCACAAGTTTGTCTTGTGAGCTATGGATCTAATTTGGTGAATTTCACTAATTTTGCTTTTGACTTGCTTCAAATCTTTACACCTAGCATTATTTATTTTGAAAAAGCTTTTCAAGATTTTAAATGAAAATGAAAATATTAAAAATTAATATAATATTAAAGTGGAGAATAATATAATAGTAGCTATTTTAATAATCAATCAAAGTGTTAAATTTAAATGTGAATCAAGTCTTAAAAAATATAATTAAATAATTTAATGTATTTATTGATTTGTTAAATTAAAATAAATAAAATAATTATATAAATTAATAAATGATTAAATAAGAATATTAAGTGAAGGTAAAAAATAATTATGGTACAATTCACATATATAGTTAAAAATATATAAAATTATAAAATAACTCTTCATTTTTTGTTTTTATTTTACAATTGACTTCTTTCTTAAATGATTGCAAAAATATTTAATCAAATAAAAATTAAAAAAGCTTAGATATCAAATTTAAAAAACTAGTCTATAATTCTTTAAATGTCAATATAGAAACATAAAAATTAAATATAATTATGTTTGAAAATTTGTTAAACTCCTAGAAAGACATATAAATGTTGTTTATTATTTAGCAATCAAATAATCAACCAAATAAAAAATAAATTTTGAAAAATATATTATATAATTTTATGAAAAAAAAATAGCAATTGAAATTGTTAAAAAAATGTTTTTTAAAAAAAGTAGTTACATACAACTACTTTAAGAATTTATAAAATTATATAATATTTTAATTAAAAATAAGAAAATTTAAACAAGAGATATATTGTGTCAAGTTGCTTAAATGAGTTGCTAATTTAATTTGCATTTAGAATTGAAGCATGGATTATGAAATGAAATAGAAATAGATATATAATTATATATTGTAAGGTTAAATACTAATCCATTTAGGAAAAATAGAAAAGTGTAACCTAACATACGACACTTGAGAATTAGATAAGTTAAAAAATTATTATAGTTGTGTAAAGAACAAATAACATTTCTCTAAGATTCATCTAGGCTAACAACATGAAATACAAATAACTCAACATAAATTATCTTGATTTAATTTAAATGAATATAATCCAATGTGGCATAACACTATCATCTTGGTACAAAATATAGACAATCTAGATGTTTTCATTGTATGACATTATATACATACATGGAGCTCATTATGGGTCTAATCCACACTTTTAGATCAATTTCATGGCATATAGATCTATTCTACAACATGCAAATTTCATCCTACTAATTTCATACTTTTTCTCTCTCATTTGTAGACTTCCTACTTTGCATTAATCATTAATGACTAACATTTTTTTTTAAATAACTTTATGATACTACCAAATCATTAGGAAAAAGTTGTACTAGGAAACCCCTTGGAAATACTAGTTTTATTATCATTTTAAACATTGGAAAACGATTATGTCTTTAAATATTAAGATATAATAAATTGTCACACAAGCATGTACCTAGTCAACTCTCAACAATTAGTGCAAAAAGATGTGAGTTAACAATTTTTGAATTTTCAGTCAGATCCACACCATGCAAGATCACTCTTATGCATTGCTTAATTGACCTAGGTAATAGAAACAATGGATTAAAGTAAAGGATGCATTTTTAGGAATAATGGGTAATAATGAGGCATATGTGTGGAAATAGGTATATATAGGGTAGGGATAAATAAGTGCAAAATTATGAAGGAAAAGATTAAATGAGTGAAAATAGGTTTTAGGGAATGAGTCAAGTTTATGGTAAGAGTGTCTCACATGTCACTATTTAATTGCACTAAGACATTCCCTCAAAATAGACCCAAAATTAAGTGAGAATTGACAAGAATTAGGACAGAGTGAATTTAATTTTTTAATTTTAGAGTGAGTATCATATTTTTCATATTGCTCTCACATCCACAAATTTACCCCTAAAATTCAAAATTTTCTCTCTTGCCCATTTTATTAGTGTCATGAGTTGATTCCATGCAAGTTTTGTGTGATTTATTGCTATTTTCTTGTATTCAAAAGAATTTAATGTGAATTCATGTATCATTTAAATTTAAGAGAAATAGAATATTAGAAAAAGTTTAATTGAAATATTTAAAAGAATATAATTCCATATCACATCATTCTAAAGGATCTGCATGACTAATGAGTGTTATCATCCATCAATTTAATGACTCTAAAGTTGACCTTTCAAGTGGGTCATCCTACATGAACAAGACCCTTGTGATCTAACAATTTATCCAAGATTTGAGGCAAGTCAAAAACAAAATTAGTGAAATTCACCAAATTAGATCCATAGCTCACAAGACAAACTTGTGCCAATAGAAAAGATCTAGATTACCAAATTTCACCGCAACAAAATTCATTAGTTATTTTGATTTCAAGGAAACTTATAGATGGAAAGGGACTAGATTCAATAACTAGACACGTCAAATTCAACACCATAAATGAACCATCCTTTATCTCTTTTCTATAGTAAAGTTTCCTATCCCTCACATTTACTTTCTTAGATTAACAGAATTTAACAATTTTTCCAATATAATCATATTTAATTTTAAAATTTTAAAATTGATATTTGAAGAATTATAAGCTAGTTTTAAAATTTGATATTTACTTACTTTTCTTTAATTTTAATTTTTATTAAATATCTTTATAGTCATCTAAGTAAATAATCAATTTTAAAGTATAAATAATAAATAATAAAGCTAAATTCATAAAAATGACAAATAATTAGTATAGATATCTTAAATGCATTATCTAGAAGATTTCCAAAAATATAATCTTTAATTATTCTAATTTTATTTTATATGGATTGTTCACTTTATTTTTATCTAAAAAACATTTTGATTTATTTAATATTTATTTTATTTATATAAGAAAGAATTATTTTATTTTTACATGTTTAAAGTTATTTTATTAATTTTATTGTGAGGCTATAATCATAATTAATTTTTTACCTTTACTTAATATCTTTACTTGATATTTTTTAAATATAATTATTTCATTTACTTCACATTGACAGATCAATAAATACATTATTATTTAATTAGAATTTTTAAATCTGATTAACATTTAAACTTAACACTTGTATTGATTATTAGAATTTAACTAGTATTATATTATTGTCTACTTTAATATTATATTATTTTTTATATATTAATTTCCATTTTAATATCTTATAAATTTTGAGCTACTTTTTGACGATAAATAATGCCAACAACATATCTACCTGACAAGCTGCCAAGCACCCAATTCACGTGCACAGCATTTCCGTAAACAGTGGAAACGGCAAAGGAAAAAAAATCAACGAAGGCAAGCAGACACTAACTGCAAAGCATTACGCTGACCGAGTTAAAGAAGGACCCACACACCCACGTAAGCCGTTAGTGTGTGATGTTTAAGCCAGGCCGAGATGGAATACCAATAAACTGTGCAAAATCAACTCCTGAAAGAAGCCCATTTTTAGTGAGTTCATAAAACAGATTCTCCACAACACTCCACTATTTCTGCACAGTTTCTGCATGAGAAGTAGTATTGCTGATGAAGCCAAGACCCTTGAGAGCCTATTGAGTGTAGACAGATTCCTATCGAGCTCCACCATTCAAAACACTTTATAGTCGGGAAGAGCAAAGTATTTAAAATGGTAGCTCATCTTTTTCCAATTTCTTAAATATTACATGCATAAATCATAGCATAAAGCATATAATGTTACTGTCATTTAAAATGGCAGTTTTTCTATTATATATTATATAATCAATTTCATATGTAAATAGATCTATTTAATTTAAATTAAAAAATATTTATTCAAAAAATTCCTATTTTCATATCATTATATAAAAATCTGAAACAAATTACAGCCATCAAAAAATAAATTTCTCAACAAAATTCCACATCAATTTTGAGAAGTATTTTATCATGCGGTTACAGGAAATATAAGCTTTATGATTCCATTAATCATCAATAAGAGGGAGCAGGTAAATCCAAAACCGGAATTAAAATACATGAGAATAATTGCAATAGTTTGTGACAAAAAAAAATCAGAAGGAAAGCAAAGAAGAGGTTTCTACACAGTGATTCTTCTCTGGACATGAAAATTTTGAAAATTGTGACAAGAATATCATGTATTTTCCCATTTATTCCATGGCATTTAATAGCCCACCCATTACTCCATTCCCTGCGGCACTGTTAAATTGGCATGCAAACATTAAATTTAGTAGAATTTTTCAATAAATTCATGCATTCAGCTGTCGTGTGCCCGTCAATTGATGGCTGTCACTGTTGGAAGCCTCTTGGCTTAAAAATCAGTATTAATAATTTAACAAAGTTTATATTGTCTTAATAATAAAGTTAAGTAAAGTAGTTAAACCAAAGATGTTAATATTGTTATTTCAGTTAAAATAAATCAATAATAATAACGTAAAAATTTAATAAAGGATTTAATGATAATGCTAATATTTACATTATTGATGATAAATTCAAATTGTATAATAATATTAGTTGGGATGAATGGAAATAGTATTATAACATTAAATTATAATAATATTAGTTTTTGTGAGTGATGTTCACAATATAGATTAAGTGCCTACCAATTTAGTTATTTAATTGATGATGAATAAACAAAGGTATTATTATTGAAGTAATGGTTAAACCATAATATTGTTATCTTAAAACTATTTAACAATTTTTCAGTAATAAAGTTACTATTATTAGTTTACTGGTTAAATAGTAACATTATTAGTTATGCTTAGGCCTCAAACAAATAAAAATAAAATTATTGATATTTCAGGGTTTGACCAAAGAAAAATATTATTATTATTAAGATATATTATTGATAATAGCCTTAAAAGGGTAATAATAATACCATTATTGGTTAAATCCTTGTCAAGAAAAGATAAGAAACTTATTATTAAATGTTGTTAAGTAGCAATAATATTTTTTATTAAGGAATCTTTTGTTGATCAATTGATGGTAATTCTATTGGACTTAATTATTTTTAGTAATGTTACTTTTCATTACTATGAAGTGATCAAATTGACATTAAAATATTAATGCAATATTAATGACAATTATGCCTTCTAGAAAGATATAATTTATTCAGCTTCAATTGAAATATAAATATAAATAAGTTTATAAAAATTATAGTAAATGGACAAGTGCATTATTATAAATTAAATTATCCACCATATTAAAAATGTAAAATTGAGAGTAATATCAACACTAATTAATTATTTCTATGATCAACAATAAAATGGGGTTTAGTGTAATAGTGGTTAATATAGTATATCATTGATAACCTTATAATTATAAATAAATAAATGAAAAGGGGATATATTTTAAGATATCAATTTGTGCTTCGTTTTTAAAGGGCCCTAAATATTAAATTATTGTTAAACCATAGCTCTTCTAGTCTCGTCCTATTCTATTGAGACTCATTAGACTTACAAAACCTAATGAGGGTATAATTAATTAGCCGCATAGATAACTTTTTCTTCTGGTTTAATAAATGTCTTTGCATGGTGGTGTACAACTCATATGTTACACCACAAACAGTTAGAGTATTGTTTAAGTAATTAATGTTTGCAACAAAACAAAATAGTTGGGTTTTCTAATAGAAAATATGGGCATGACCAATGACTATTAATAACCTTTATTTTCTATTGATTTTCATGAATGTTGAATTTCCATCGATTTAATGTTGAGTTTCATGAAAACTTGATCTTAAGGCTACATTGCAGATGTGTTATGGGAACTCCCATTTTTCACCCACAATCAACGATGTTTGAAGAACTTTGATTTACCTTGTCGTTGCACCAAAAGATCGACTTGTTAATGCCTGATACAAGCTTCAATTAAGATCCACGGGAGGCGGTTAAACCATGTCGCGAACCTAAAGGGAGATGCTAGCAGTTAGTCTAACAATCCCCCCCTCAGCGTCACCCCAGGGGTTTGAACCCATGACCTGCTCTGATACTAATTGTTGGACTCAAGGGAATACTAAGAGGGGGTGTGAATCAGTGTTCAACAATATTCAAACTTGATCGATTCAAAAAATGAAAGAATTTCATCATTGTATTAAAGAAACGATGTATGCATAGAAATTAAACATCCATAACATCATGATACACATATTTTTTGTGTGGAAACCCTATTAGGGGAAAAACCATGGTGGAGATTAGTCCACAATTTGAGTATTCAAAGTATATAGTATTTAAAAAGGAAATGCATTGGCAGTCAGGCACACTTCCTAGAGTTCACTGCTCAAAAGATAAAGGCTTACTATCTACAAAATTCAGATTAAAACCATCTAAAAGGGGTGAACTGAGATGATAGCATCTGAAAATTCTAGGTAACAGTTTTGGTGAAGCTTATGAAACTTATTTTGGATCTGCTCTATGATTTTCCACTTTGCTCTACCCTACTTTGCTCTTTACTGCTCTTTGCACTTCTTTATATCCGAACACCACTTCTTACACACACTCATGCATATTCCACACTTTGAATGAAAAAACCAAACTCATATATATATATATATATATATATATATCTGCAATCAAGATTAATTGATCCAATAGTTGACTTCATATGATATAATATATTTGAACTTATCGGCTAGATCCACCATAAAATATTTGTATGCATCCTCCAAAGTCAGTTAAGACAAAGAGAGGACCCAAACAACACTTAATCTAATATTGACACTTATAATTAATCTCATCCTATATATCCATGAATTCCATCTTTGTTGGGTCGGCCTTCTAGTATAGATATTTGAGAGATTGGTGCTCCGTACCACCTAGATTTCTTACCAGTGAGTGCACATCAAAATTGAGACACTGCAAGCCTCTACAAACCTTCCTCAAGGATTAATAACCCAAAATACCTGTCCGATGGGATTATTAGACCAAATTTTATGCCTTTAACCAGATCTCCTATTCTTTGCTTTGTTATGCCTGTAGGGGCCAAAAATAGTGTTGCTCAATCAGATGCAAGACTTGAGTTGCATGACTTGGGTTGCCATAAATGACAACACCTACAAGCCAAACTACTTAGCCATATGCCAAAAATATTCTCCTTTGGCATTGATGACAAACTTAGTGAAAAATGACTATGCAAGAATCACTGTAGGTATACTACCAAACTACTTGCTACACTTTCTCCCCCTGAGATTCATAAGGCATTCTCTCCCCTTATAAGGCATTTTTCACTGCATTCTCTCCCCCTTTGACACCAATGAAAAAGCTAGGATGCCATATTGCAAAAAGTGACAAAACATGTGTTCAAAATCATCAATTCTTTAGGAAATTTGGCATATTTTCTTATCATTCTTCTTCTTTAAAAAAAATTGCAAAACTTGGAAACAATTTACTGCTTATATTTAAAAAATTAGCTTGTTGTTTTTCTTCACTTCTAGAAGAAAATTCTCCCAACTATCAATTGCAATTCCAATGCTGATAATCAAGTTGTTGTTCTTAGAAGTTTTGTTCATAATATCAATGAGAGATTCAGGAATTGTGATTGCTTCTTCCAAATTTTCACCATTTTTCAGAATTTCTACTAATTGCTCCAGTCTACACTCGACTAAATCTTTTACCTTCCAAAGGTGTCCACGAGAACATTATTTGATAGTTGAATTTTTATTTGAGCTTCCTACAATTCACAGATTCTCCTTCTGATAATGCCATCTGGATCTTGAGACATATCAAAGTTTTTTCCAATGTCATTCAATTATGTCGTAATGTGATCCAACTTCTCCTTGTAATTGCTGATTGCATGAGGCCAGTGGACATAATAGTTGTAGATTTTTGTGGCTGAGTCAATACACCTCCTTAACTCATTCATTTTACTTTTAAGCTTAGCAAGGGATAGTCTGAATTGTTCCTTCAGGTGAGAGATAATTTCACCTTCTTCTTTGCCTTTGTCTTTAAATCCCATTGATTCTCTGCTACACTCAATCATTTCTTCAAGTAGAATATCTTTTAGACTTTCCAATCTTATCTTTCAATTCTCAATATGAGCATTCAAAACTTCTAGAATTAAATCCTGATCATAAGATGGTCTGGCTAACCATAACCTTGCAATCCTCTGCATACCACCTACACTTTGGATAAGTTGTTGAAGTTTTTCTTTTGACAAATCTTCTTCTTCCTCACTTCCTTTTTCAACACCGGAGTCATTTTCCAGTTGATTCTCAGGCTCTTTGTCAGATTCTTCATCTAAAATGTCCACAACTTCCTTCTCTTTGCCTTTTCCCTCAATCTTGGGAACCTTGTTTTCCAGTAGGTTGTATTCAATAATCTCCTTACCTCTTTTTTGTCCTCTATCAGTGCTACCGTACGAGGAACCAATTTCCATCATCCCTACTGGAGTGGAAATAATGACTGATCCACATTTCATAAGAACATACTTGTAGAAATTTTTTAATTTTGAATCCCAATTAGACAAACTCTTAGCATAAGAGTAAATTTGGGTGCATACTGGTTTATCTGATGTCAATGCTACACTGTCATTTTTTGGCAATGAATTCAAAAAGTACATAACCAGACATATAATTAGAGTGCCAAACCTGAATGGATACCTTGACTCTTTTGTTAATTGGGCATTCTCCATCATCTGATCTTTCAATAAACCGTATAGGTCAAAGTCTCGACCTTCAATTATGATTTTATGAGCAATATCTATTGTGGAAGCTGATGTAGCCCCTTCCCAATTTCGGTAGAAGATTTATAGGTTAGGCCATGTGTGATCTACTTCGTGACAGGATCTTTGATTTTTTCTATCAACAGAGCTCTCTAATCTTCGATGATCCCAGTTAGGGTTTCGACCTCTTTGTTCTAGATAGATTTCTTCCTAGGAATATCACTAAATTTGCAAAATCCATTTAATTTCTCAATTACTTCTTTTGATATTATGTAGGATTTGTCCAGAGTTAACACATCATCATGCAATCTATTCAGCAAGAATTTTACGAATTATGCATCTTCAAAGTACGAAAACTCATTCCACATATCCAAATTTCCATGTTTGGTTTCGTTCAATTATTTTAATTCATCAAGTAGCAGTAGATTTCTCATAGATCTAATATTTGCACTATTGTACTCATCTAGTGTGATTGAACCTTTTATTTGCTCCATTCTTTTTCACATTATTAGGGTTTGCAATTACACACCGATTTATATGAGGAATTCGAGAGTGAAATACTTGATAGATTTGTCGATGAATTTGATTTTGTTTGCTTCAAAAACCACTTGTCAAGTGCTCTTCTTCTTCTCTTGAATGATGCAAAGTGAAAAATAGCGGGTTTGAACTTATCCTTTTATAGCACGCACATGTGAAATAAATGCACTTGCCCTCAATTTTTGGTGACTCTATTTTCTTAGGAAATGATAGAAAAATCTTCTATGGACCAACACATTTGCTGAGTTTCTTTTTCTGAAGACATCGAATTTTTTGTATAATGAGAGTGCACCTTTATGACTATTTTCCCCATTTTGGTACCAACTATAGATAGGGGAGGAAATATTTTCTTGAAAATCTCCCCCTAAGCCAATGGCCTCAAATTAATTACCGAAAGAAATATTGGAAGCAGGTTCTGGTACGGAGCCATTCCAACATCATAATCACATTTCTTTTCCCATGTCTTCTTCATCTGATCTCCGATATCATCTGTAGTTATCTTTTCTTTTCATTTTCCTTTTCCATTTTTCTTGTTTTCTTCTTTCTGTATACCAGACCTCTTTTGTCTGTGTTCTTGTTTCTATAGAATCTTGCAATTGATTGTACTTGTTGCAGTTATAGCACATAATGCTTCTTTGTTCATTCCATTGGTTTCTTCTCAATCTGCATTGGTAAGCAATATTCCCTAGCTTCCCACATGCGTAACATTTAATATTTCTCCTAACAATAGAGTGACTTGACATATTTCTGCATTCAATTGATTTATGACCATGCTTTTTTCAATTAAAACATTGACCAAAGAATGACGAGTCTTTTGATCTACACTAAGCAACCATATGACCAAACTTATTAGAGGAAAAATAATACCCATTGGATTTTTGTGCATTAGGTTGTTTTACTGGATATTTTCCATTTCTATTATGTTTGAAACTCTTTTGTGCTGATCTAGAATTTTCTCCTTTTTCATATCCAAGAGATCTCTTATCATTTCCACTATTTTGTCCTTGAGTTAGCTCATCAAGCTTTACTAAGCTGATTTTAAACTTTTCTTTGAATTCATTTGCAATGACAAGATCATTCCTAAGAGTAGTAATATTCTTACCAAGTTCTTCCTCATTGTTTCTAGTTCTTTGTAATTCACTTTCCAACTAAGTAAGTTCTCCACTTATTCTTTTGCATTCATCAGATTTCTCTTTCAAGGTCTGAGCAAGATTTTCTTCCTTTCCTCTATCTCTTTAGTAATCTTCATCATCATAGATTCCATCTCATGTTTCAGGTTGGTATTATCTTTGGAAATCTTTTCACATTCTTCGGTTATCTCCTTCAAAGTTTGATTCAGGTGGGCATCATCCATATCTTTGTTGTATCTGATCACAAAGATCCTTTCTCTTCACCCTAGATTTGACTATCTGATCCTTTAATGACTGAATGAATTTCTCAACATCTCTAAGATTTGTTTTCTTTTCTTGAGCTTCTGCTTTAGACTGATCAAGGTCATCAAGAGCTACCATAAGCTATTGTTGAAGACTGCCAGAGTCCATTACAATCCAAGACCCACCTCAAGCTACAAAACTTATTCATAGGAACTAGCTCTGATACCAATTGTTGGTCTTGTTGTTGCACCAAAAGATCAACCTGTTAATACTCGATACAAGCTTCAATTAAGATCCATGGGAGGCAGTTAAACCATGTTACGAACCCGAAGGGAGATGCTAGAGGTTGGTCCAACAAAATCTACCTTCTTTCTGAAGAAGATTAAAAAAAATTATCTCTGCTACCTCTACTACTTCTAATTTTTAAAAAACTCTATCTTTTTCAATAACATCTTAGTTTTTTGAAAAATGGACAATCTAGGTCTCTTCAACACATGAGCACCTATAAAACCCATGTCTCCAATTATTCTCGAAAAAAATTACTTTGCAAATTCTATTTTGAGGCGTTCTCGCATGTTGGAGAAAAAATATGTTATCAAAATACGAACCATTTGGATCTATTCAAAATGACATTCTCTAGAAACCCATATCTCAACTTTCTCTTCAAAAATTTGCTCTTTTTTTCTAAAGAAGATTCAAATTTTTTGCCTCTACTACCTCTCCTTCTACTTTTCAAAAATCTATATATTTTTCAAGAACAACTTACTTATTTGAAAAATAGATGATTTGGGTCTCTTCAACACATGAGCACCTACAAACCCCATATCTTTCATTTCTTCAGTAAAAAATTGCTCCACAACTTCTATTTTCTAGAGGCTCATGTACGTTGGTGAAAAAATATGCTTTAAAAAAAATGAAAGATATGGGTCTATTAAGAATGACATTCTCTACAAAAATGATAAATAAATATTGCAACCTTGAGATAGAAGGATATTGCAATACTAATTCACACTCCAAGATTTTCCCACAATCTTAAATAATTCATGCAAAAGGTTGATTTTAGTTTGATTTTGAAGTAAAAATTGTTTACACATCAAAATCTTTTCTAAAAATATTTAAGCACAACACGTTACCTAATTAATAATGGCAAGAATTTTAACATGCATGTTCAAAGATGAATGGATATTAAAGGATTCCAAAGAATCACAATGTAATTCAATCTAAGGCATACAAAACAAAAGCATGAAGAAAAATTCTAAAAAGTGAGATAACATTGATGTATATTATTATCTCTGGAAAAGGAGAATGTTGTAATAACTGAGTTACAAAGAAATCTTTTACTCCAAAAATGGGTAAGAATCAAGAATTGATGAAAAATATAAAATTTTTACCAATGCTGCAAATTGAACTTGAATAATTACAAACTCCTCCCTTCAAATAGTTAGACTGATAGAGACCCCAAAAATGCATGAAAAGAACCTGAGTTGCATTGATCACATAATCAGTTGACTCCAATTTAGAACTCCAATGAGAATCCATTCAATCTCGAGTTCTACTCCTGTATTGAATTTTTGCATGATTATGAAGTGAAGGTAATTGTATGATCAAATATTAAAGATAATCGATGTGATTAATTTAATATTTAATGTGTAATTACTCTCCTTCCTTTGATTACATATTAAATATTAAGATAATATGCCTTTAATATTCAATTATATTGCTGACTTTTATCTGAAATCATGCAAAAATATAAGTGAAGTGCTTTTAATTTCAAACTCAAATGATACTGAAGCTTGACTTCACAATTTCATCTCCAAAACACATGGGTTCCCTAACTCATTAGGTCGATTATCAGAAAGAAAAGACTAGGACACAATTAAAATGAAATGATTTCCTTTAAACAAGGTCAAAAATGACCCAACACTCGAATTAGGGCATGCAAGTCAAACTCGAACCCTAAAATTTCATTCATTTCACACTCTTGCACTTTGAAAGATCCTATTGCTAGGAGAACCTTATGTCGCAATGCTGCTGGGTACGGTCTTGAAGCTCGACCTCCATTTTATTAGTCTATTCTTGTTGATTTTTTAGAAGATTCTCCATGAAAAAACCAACAGAAAAGCAAGGTAAGCTACTCTCTTGATACAAATCTAGATATTTTCCATTTTCGAAGCACTTTCAGGCTTTCTTGGCTTGGACTATACTATTCTTCTAATGTATTTTTAATTTTTTGTGGATATTCATCTCTTTGGCCGCCATTTAAAGAGTCTTTTACTTGCACTTTGAGAGGGAAATCTAAAGAAAACCCATGACCTTTCATGCATTTGTCGATAGTAGAAAGCTTAAAGCTTGGTATGCCTCATTTTCTTCAAATCTCTCTCTTTTCCTGAGTGTTGATTTTTATTTTAAACACTCAATGAACTATGGCCTCCTTTCTTGATGTAAATTTATATTTGCAAGCTGCCATGGTCAAATATAAATAATAAGAAACTCATTTCAAGGGATTTTTCCTTTTTAATTCTTGTATTATGTATTATCCTAAGCTATGGCTATGAGGAAAGCATCTCGGTATTGTTTGTGCATTTTATGTTTACCATTTCCATGGTTTAAAAAAAAAACCCTCATGGCCACAACTTCTATACAACCTCTAAGTTTCTCCTTCATCTTTGAATGAGCTAAAGTTTCATCCATTATTTTGCATTTGATGTAAACCCCAAGTGGGCTTTATCCTTTATGAACATTGTTGATCTAGATCATTGGGACCTCATAAAATTTCAATCATTTATTTGTTGTCCCAAAAGATACAATTGTTGTACTGCTCCTTTACATTTTCTCCTTTGGACATTGTGCTATGACTTGTCACCTTAATTCATAAAATCACAATATTTATCTAAAAACTTCATAACTGTAGATTCTCATTTTCCTCTGGACTGGAATGTTAGTTTGTTACTATTGGCTTTCACAAACAATGGATTACTTGTAACCCCTATAGTTATTATGAAGTTGTACTGTAATTCCATTGTAAATGATCATCATTTGTTGCTCTTATTGAAGCTACATGAACACTGTTGATCTACCTTCTTTTTCATGCTACTTATGTCATTGCAATGATTGTCTTCTCATTAAGATATGATGATATAATTTAGGCTCTTGAGAGCCTTTTTTTTCTAAACAATGCAAGAGAGTATATATTTCATTATTTTTCTTAACATTCTTGTAACTCATAGATAAAGGCATGGAAACAAATGTCAGATAGGAATTGGATGATTGTCCTTCTGATGCTTTGTGAGTAGTCTCATTGCATGGCTGCCTTTACATCTATTGTGTATCCTTTTAACCTGTGATGGTTGTCATACTCTTGCATTGATATTTCTCAAATGTTAAATTATTGCTCCAGTATTGTGACACTTTATGTATGCTTGTTCACTATCACATTCATGACAATGTACTCTGTAGTATGCTGGGCTCAACCCTTGTGGGAGCCCAATTTTTCCTCGCATACTAAAATGTCGAATCGTGATGAACCAGTAATCAAATATGTACCTGTACTTGCACATTGAACAAATAAGAGATTAAAATAGTGAAATTCAATGTTCTTCTAATGATTTGATCTGGCACCTTTGCATTCATATATTTGATAATGGTTGAGTTCATTTAATCTAATAATGGCTGTAAATTATATGTCTGTTGATAGGATATATGATCAAGTTCATATCCAGATTTCTAACAAAACTTGGCCAATCAAATGCAGGTGCTTCTAAAGATCACTTATGAGAGGAGCTGAAGACAAGAAGACCCATTCGAAGATAGGAGGATCAACGATCAATACCAACATTGCAAGGTAATGATGGATATGTTCTTTTTAATGTTTTCTTCTTAATCTTTAGATGTATATTTTACATCCCTTGTTGAATTGAATTAATTCAGTCAATTCCCATGGCTTGTGTGATACTTTTAAACATTTATTCTATCTTCAAAGCATGAAACAACAATGTTTATGCAATCTTGTATGTTCTTTGATTTCAAAATGAATATTAAACAACATTACCATGAAAATTTTGATATATATTATGATGTGAATCTTTGTGTAATCAACTAAATTCCATTTAAGATCTTTCTAGCGAATGAAATTTTAGCATAAAATGAATGTACCTTTCACCTTCAACGTAATCAGTTATTCCAACTCTACCAAATTGAGCTGAGGTGAAATTTTGGTAACATTCTGGTGATTTTTTTTGAATGCTTGCCTGCTAAGAATGCCATATGAGTTTCCTTGATAATCCATTGGGCATGGAGTCCATTCTTTTGTCCTTTTTTACTAAAAACCTTTGTAACTAAGCAGAAAACAAAACTAAAAGAAATTAACATGAATCTATTTAAGAGGGAGCTAGAAAACATGTGCAACGTCTACACTTATTTGAAAACAAAACTGAACTGAAAGGAAAATACTATGCAATGAGCACTTATTGAAAGAAAAATTTCTACTCTAATCTACACTAACCAACATTGTTAGTGTTAAGACACGACCACTTATTGGTTGTGAGAAATAACTTCCCTTCCTTAATAACAAAGGATGCTTCGTATGCTTATGAATAATTGAAAATAGATGAAGAACAAGAAGATATTCAATAAATTGTTGCAATTCTTCATGAAGAATGTAAAAAAATCACTCATCCTTTGATTTTGATCAACCAAATTGTTGGTTTGGAATGAATGATCAAGTTGGTTCTATTTTCCTTTAATCTCAATCTGATGCTCAGACCCTATTATGGAGAGATGCTTGATTAGGCATCCAATTGAGATACTAAATCAATGACTCTTTTTGTTGGCTTCTTTCTCATGTGTTGTCTCTTCAACCACAACCTCTATAGTCACTTGATTATGTTGATCACAATCCTTTATCTTGAAAGGTGCTAGGTTCTCAACAATGTTAGAGAAAAAAACTCCAATGATGCTTGAGAATAATTTTGTATCATGATCAACCTTATCATAGAAAGTATGCTCTAACTCTTTTTCATGATGGTCTTCAAAGATCATACCTTCAAAATCTGTGATTTTTTTTCTTTTCTTGCTCTACATGACTGTTTTTATTTATCTCTTCTTGGATCTGCACCTTGTCAAACCAACTTCCTTCATCCCTTTTCTCAAAACTGGGCACTGATGTTAAATTAATAATGCATTTCTCATCTTCACCTACCAATATTGGAAGTTCGTCAAATAAACCAACAAAAATCTGAACCTAGACATATTTTTCTACTTCAACCACCTGTTGTCCCACCTTTTTCTCTTCAAAAGATGATTGTCTAGAGTCTAAACTTGAAACAAATACATCAAGCTCATCCCAAAATGAGTCCTCTTCATTCTGATTTTCGTGTTATTGTGAAAGAGGATTTTTTACTACCTTATTGTAGCCGTGTTGAGGAGTTGGAACATCAAAATCTTTATGCTCTTCTTGTTGATCTGAGGCTAGTACTACTATGATATGAGACTCATTTTTCTCATCATCAACAAAACATGGAAGTTTATTAATCATATCAATTAGAACATAAAAAACATTAGCCTTTTCTTGATCTATAACTTGTTGATTTTCAAATACAACCTCCTCTATTTCTTTATCTACAACTTGATTATCTTGAGAAATCAAGATATAAATGGATTCTTCTATGGATGGGTGATTGTGTCTAAATAAGAAGTCTGATTTTGTTGAGGTTCTTGAGACTGCACAAGTTTGGGGAAAGGCTGCTCCTAAAGGATTGTAGGTTGAACCTACTCAAGAATGGATTCCTCTTGTATGAAGCATAGTGTTTTGAACGTAAGAATACCTTCTATAAAAAATAGGTTTGGAAAACTAAGAGATGGGCTAGTTTTTTGCTCAATAATAGGCTCTTGAAATTAAGGTAAGCTCCTAAAACTTGAAATTTCAAAATTGGAGGACATAGGAGACTCGCCTTGACCGAAACTTGGAATTTTAACCTTGGGGACCTCCTGTTTGACAAGTTTTAGCCTCATTTAAATGCATCTTTTGCAGCAAGTTGTTGACAAAGATCTTTAAATTGCCTCTTTTGAGCTATAACTCTTTAGTAAACTGCCTATCTTGAGCCTCCAATTCTTCCTCATGAAGGTAGGCTTGATAATCTAATTCCTTCTACTGGAATTCAAGCTCTTGTTGTCTTTTGCCTTCATTCAACTACTTTTTGATGTTTAGCAATGTGTTTTTGATGTCACTAAATTGAAATTTGTCAGCATCTTGGGGTTGAATTTTAGTGTAAGTACGTTGATATGGAGGTTGAGTAGGGATGGGTTGTTGGTAAGCATATTGAAATTGCTTGTAATCTATTGTTGTGTATGAAAAACTAGCATTATAGTTGTTCAGGTATGGCTGATAAGAGGGTTCACGACCAGTATTTTCATCATATGGTGATGGGTATACACGATATACATGAAATTTTTTCATTTCGACTCATATAAATGATAGAAATCAGAATAAAACTCATATTTGAAACATACCAACACTAGACTTGTTGAAACTAGTAGACGTATTCAGATTCGCTAGGTATTGTAACCTCTGAAAGGTAAAAATGCTATTGTATATACCAAAAATATATCTTAAAAACTTTGAATTATTTCTCTAAAGTATGCTTTAGAGTCCCACCGGCCATGCAAAAAATTGTCATCAACAAGACTACACCCGTATGTGAAAGAAAAATCCCTTGCGATCCTGTAAAACATGGGATTACTTCCACATTGTGGGTACTCTATGTTGAAAGTAAACCTCTGAATTATAGGACGTCTTCCTTTATGATCTTCTAATAATTGACTATAATTTTAATGGAAAAGGGAAGAAGGCTTGAATGGATTTAAACAAATCTTAAAATTAACGATGATGCACGTAATGATGGCAATGTTGAGCTTCTCTTTTGCTATTTGTCCTTGATGACAATATTGTGTTTCAGATTGGCATCTTTGTGGTTGGTTATTCAGTTGCACTGTTTCTATTCTATCTTGGAACTCTTACTTTGGCATTATGATGTTGGTTTTGATGGCACTGATCTATTGACTCCATGTGCAGATCATAAGGAATCTTTCCTACAGGATAATTTTTCCATGTTCAGGTGGTATAATTCTAGTTTGACATTTTGTGCTACAGTGATCTATAGGTTTATATGTTATTGGCTTGTTCATCTTTCTAAAATCATGACATTTATAATTTTTTTATTTTGAACATCAGAGTTGTGCTTCTCTATTCAGACTCTTTCAGGAAATTATTTATGTTATCTTGGTTCTTGGAATTATCAAATGCAGTTGGTTTTTAGTTTTAAGAAAAACTCTATAGGGTTTCCTTAAACAATTGATAATAGCATGGGCATATGGTATATTGATATTTGCATGGGTATATGGTACATTGAAATTGGCATGGAATTAGCCTTTATTTCATTTCAAAAGGCATTGGGTATATCAGGCTTTAAGTCATGGAAAATGACTTTGAATAAAGGTCTTATGTGATATCGGGTCTAATGTTTCATAATTCATTAGACCTCAAGGCTGACAAAAGGTATGATTTTTTGATTATTTAAAAGCCACTATGAAAGTGACATGGTTTTTTGATTTCTTGGTAACAATGATGGCTAAGGTAATTGACATTTGTTTTAAGTGGTCATGGAAAATTATAATGACATAATTGTGTATGTATTTTTACTTTATTAATCATTGAACATTGATAATGATGATTGACGGTTTGTATGTATTCAGTGGTAATGAGATTGTCGGCATGCATTGTATTGGTTTGTCCATGGAATTCAAAATGCATTATGAGGTTTCTAGTTATGACTTCAGTCTTTTCAGACTTCAAACTTTATCAATACTTGAAAAGTCTCCAGTTGCTTTGGATTGGAAAGTTTAGGGCAATCATATGTTTCACAACCTCAAGAGTTTGGAACCCTATCTTGGACGCCACCATAGAAATATTCTCACAATTGTTACACAGTTTTGGTTGGCTTACTGCAACTCTTTGACAGCAAATTGGGGTATCTGAAAGATCCTTGCCTTGGTCAATGGTTGTGTCAGCCTCTTGTCTTTGGGTGAAGGCTCGAAATTGGAAGAAGTCTTTGTTTTTTTGCTCTCTACTAGTCTGGTAAATATATCCATGATAGTTTCTCTATTCTTCTCCTCAGGTATTCACCTTATCAACTGTCTTTTGAAGAATCGTTACTTCTATTGGAACATATAATAGAAGACAAGTGTTCTCTTCTTTCTAGAAAATGATAAAAAGGGTTTATTTTTTCGTGGTAAAAAATAATGCATGTCGGTTACTAATAATTTGAAATGTATACACAAATATTTTATCATACCAATTTTTTTCTCCTCAATTAAGGGGTTGTGTTTTTTCTTTAGTCGGAAATCATGCTTTCTGCAAATCATTTCGCTGTTTCACTTGATTCGGTGATAAATTATTTTTGAGTGCTAAAAAATGGGGTTTTGGTTACATTGTTGCTACAACAGTTTTCAAGGGTATTGTACATGGAATATTTTTGTTTTAATGTTGTTTTGGTTAGCATTGCTTATGCAGGCTCCTTGTGTGGACAGGGTTCAGTCTTCTTTCTAAAATTGCATATTCCTTGACTATTTTTGTCAGAAGAAAACATTCTTCTAAAAATGACTGCAATACCTGGCAACATGTTTTTTTCGACAAAAGTGGGTTACAAAAAATTTACCTCTGT
This sequence comes from Sequoiadendron giganteum, assembly GCA_007115665.2. Taxonomy (NCBI): domain Eukaryota; kingdom Viridiplantae; phylum Streptophyta; class Pinopsida; order Cupressales; family Cupressaceae; genus Sequoiadendron; species Sequoiadendron giganteum. Next base: position 376,379,526 of record CM021103.1, on the reverse strand, counting down.
TGATTTTGAAAAATGAGACAAGTTACAATGTTGTATTTTCTTGAGATGTAATGTAGAAATATATGTAAAAAGAAAAAGATAGAGAGACAAGGGTTTTCTAGATTCTTGAAAAACAAAGAGAAAGTGTTAACTATTTCATAATTATGAGAAATAACTATGAAGTATAGTGAGAACATCACTGCTATTGTAATTGAAGAAATGTTGAGTTTTGAGATTGAAATTTTGAAAAATGAGTTCAATATCAAGCTGTCTTAAGGCTTGACAATGGTTGGAATTCTGAAGGTTCATTCTTGAACTTTGAGGATTTTAGATATTGTTTTTCAAGAGGCACTTGAGTGAAAAGAGAGAAATCGAGAGATCCTCTGTATCATTGTATGTCTTACTGAAAACATAAAATGGGTTGGTGCTCCTTGAAATTTCTATTTCAAACTGAGGGATTGGTGCTCCTTGAGTTGGTGCTCAGAAATCAGCCTATAAGGTTAAAAGAGGTTATTAAAATAAAAGCCTAGAAAGACAACAGTTTAGGAGTGGTTTTTCTACCCTAGGAGGGTTTTCCACTCGGCATATCTTGTGTCATTTTTCTTATCTATGGTTCATCTGATTCCTTGTGTGAATGCTTTAATATGCTATATTTCACTATCATACTTCTCATTTCAGTTATGTTACAGTTTGAGAAAAAAATATCAAAATAGTTAATGACACTGATTCACCTCCCCCTCTCAGTGTCTTTTTCACTCCAACAGTCAATATCAGGGCATAGGGTCCTCTGATAAGTCTATCCAACCTAGGATTGATTTTAGCTTTGGAGTCTATTCAAAATGTCTCAAGCTCATGAAGGCACATCCATGACTAGAGCTCCATTATTTGATGGAACTAATTATATATTTTGGAAAATCAGAATGGAGACTTATTTAACTTATATTGACCTTGATGTGTGGAGCATAGTGTTAACAAAGTACACTGTACCAACTACATTGCCCACAATTTCTGATGAAAATAAAATATATGAAACTAATGCAAGAGAAAGACATGCTCTCTTGTGTGCTCTGACTAAAGATGTCTTTATCAAAGTCATGCACTACAACTCTGCTAGGGATATCTAGGTTAAACTTGAAATTATCTATCAAGGAAATGAAAATGTTAAATAGTCAAAAGTCCTCACTCTAAAACACCAGTTTGAAGAAATTAAAATGAGGGACAATGAAAAAGTAGCTGATTACTTCTTGAGAGTTGATGAAATTTTCAATGCTATGAAGGGTCTGGGAGAAGAAGTAAAAGATTTTGATGTTGTAACTAAGGCCATCAGAACCTTACCGACTAAATTTGAAGCTAAGGTCTCTAATCTAGAAGAGAAGAAACACTTTGACTAGCTTACTCTAGACAGCCTACAAGGCACTCTGACTACCTATGAAATGAGAATTAGTAAAAATAATTCTTCTACAAAATAAACTGCATTTAATACTAAGAGGAAAAAAATGAGGCTACTGAATCATAATTTTTCGATTCCAAAGAATCCTACTTTGTTAGGAAGATCAAAAAGGGGTTTGGAAAATATAAGGGAAAACATCCCTTAAAATGTTTTAACTCTAGAAAATTAGGCCACTTTGCTGCAAAGTGCCTCTATGGTGATCTGAATAGTGACAATGAGAAATCTAAAAAAACTGCCTAAGAAAAAGGCCTATAGACCTAAACAAAAATTCAAGTTCAAAAAGAAGAAGAGTTTGTTCAGCAAAAATGAAACAGACACTGAATCTAAATATTATTTAGATGAAGAAGATGAAAATCTATTCATGAATGAAATCATTCAGCATGAATATACTAACAGCAATGATGTTGAAGATGGTGAAGTGGATCTTGAAGGTGAACTGAAATTTGCATTAAAAGAGCTAGGAAAACTTAAAAAACAAATGCGTGCTCAAGAACAAAATTCTGCTCAAGATCTTGCACAAGAGCAACTCACAAATCAAGAGATATTCTCCTTGAAGACACAACTTGAAGAAGCCAAGAGAGTTGAGGATTGTCTTCGTATTATCTTAAATCATAAAGATCAAGAAATTCAAAAACTTGAACATGAAATTGTTGATCTAACGAAGACCATTGAGATGTATGAGAGTACTCTAAAACTGAATGACATGCTCAGTAAGAAAAAATTGAACAAGGACAAAACATGTATTGGATTCATGAAGGGTGAATGTTCAAATGATAATGCAAAGGATAATATCGTTACTGGAAACAAATGTTCTGAATCTAATCATCCTGATTCTGATAAGGATCATGTTCATCCTTTTAGTAATAATAGAATATCATATAATTCTCACTCTTTCTTTTATGGGTACTATTATTTCTTCAATAGATTTGGCCACAAAGTGAGCTCTTGCAGGTTTATGAATCCTAGACAACAAAAAACCAAAAAGGTTTGGAAACCTAAAACTATCAACAACATAAAATAAACTATGTTAGTTCAAACAACTTTCCATTCCGAGAAAAAGGACTTATGGTTCCTGGACAGTGGTTTTTCAAACCACATGACTAGTGACAAAGAAAAATTCACTAATCTTGAAGATTATGTCGGTGGATATGTGAAGTTTGGAGATAATTCAGGTATACAAATCAAAGGTAGAGGGTCACTTCTTCTGAATGAGGACACTCCTATCTACAATGTGTATTACCTAGAAGGTTTAAATCACAATCTTCTAAGTGTCAGTCAAATCTATGACAGTGGCTATAATTTTTTGTTCACTGCACAGGGATGTGAGATTAAAAATAAACTTGGAAAAGCTATTGTTGTTGGAAGAAGGACTAAAGGAAATGTCTACAATCTTCTTGACACATCTGGAAATGAAAATAATCAAGGTATGTTCTTAATGAGTCAAGTTGAAGAAAGTTGTATATGGCACAAAAGACTAGGTCACATTAACTTTGACAATCTGGTTAGGATCAACAAAAATCAGAATGTAAGGTCTACTTATTTTAAGAAAACCTGAAAATGCAATCTATAAAGAATGTCTCAAAGGCAAGCAAACAAAGGTAAGATTTAAGTCTAAAGAACATTCTTCTACTAGGCCTCTACAACTTTTTCATACATACTTATATGGCACTGCAAGGACTAGATTTATCAATGGTGAGAAATATTTCATGCTATTTGTTGATGACTACTCGCATATGGTATGGGTTATTTTTCTCAAGCATAAATATGAAGCTTTTGAATGCTTTAAAGTTTTTAGGAAAATTATTGAAAGGGAGTTTGATGTAAAATTAAAATGTCTAAGATCTAACAAAGGTGGTGAATTCACCTCACAAGAATTCATTGACTACTATGAAAGACATGGCATAAAAAGACAATATGTTGCTGCCAGAACACCTCAATAGAATGGTGTTGTTGAGAGAAAGAACATAACTGTAAAAGAGATAGAAAGGACTATGCTAGATGAAGCAAAATTGCCAAACATGTACTGGAAAGAAGTTTTTCATACAATTGTCTATATCTTGAATAGAGTACAAATCAGAGTGAAATCCAATTTCACTCCATATGAACTGTGGTATGGTAAATCTACCTTAATTAAATATTTCAAAATATTTGACTGTAAATGTTTTATCAAGAGAGATGATGATAACTTAGGTAGCTTTCAATCTAAGTCTGATTAAGGTATCTTTTTAGGATACTCTACTCATAGAAAATCCCATAAATGCTTTAATAGTAGGCTGAATAAGATTATTGAATCTGTCAATGTCAAATTTGATGAAAATATTATTTTAGATGATGAACCTATGCAGGATGATGAGGAAGAAGAATTTGAAATTGAAATAAATTTAAAAGGCTTTGAAACAACAAAGCCTGAAGTAGAATCAACAATTCCTAAACTAGTTGAAGAAAATTCTAAAGATATTGAAACCAGCCCTGAAAAATGTGTAACAAAAACACCTTCAAAATCTCTTGCTAGAAACAATCCTAAAAATTTGATTATCCGAGATAAATCTACAAGAGTTCAAACAAGGAGAAGAACTATTAACTTTGATGAAAAATATCACATAGCTGAGCTTACTTCTTTATGTTTAATTACACAGCTTAAGCCAAAAAAATTTGATGAAGCTCTAACTGATGAATGTTGGCTTAATGCAATGCAGGAAGAAATAGATCAAATTGAGAAAAATCATACATGGGAGTTAGTCCCAAGACCAAATGAAAAAAATGTCATTGGTGGAAAATGGATATTTAGAAAAAAACATGATGAAAATAGCCATGTTGTTTGCAACAAGGCTAGGTATGTTTGTAAAATATTTGATTAGCAAGAATGTATTGAATTTGGTGAAACCTTTGCACCTGTAGCTAGACTTGAATCTATTAGAATATTCCTAGCTTATTATGTTTTTAAGAGCTTTACTGTATATCAAATGGATGTCAAAACTTCTTTTCTAAATGGTTATTTGGATGAAGATGTTTATATAGAACAACCTGAAGGGTTCGTTTGCAAAAATAAGCCTAATCATGTTTACAGGCTAAAAAAGGCTTTATACGGCCTAAAACAAGCTCCTAGAGCTTGGTACTCCATATTGGATAGTCATTTAATTTCAAAAGGTTTTATTAGAGGAGGTGTAGACAACAATCTTTTTGTTAAGATTGAAGGATCTGATATTCTGGTTGTTGAAATCTATGTTGATGATGTTATCTTTGACTGCAACAATATTGCTTTGAGTAAAAAATTCTCACAGATTATGGAATTTGAGTTTGAAATGTCAATGTTGGGAGAACTAAAATTCTTCTTAGGTTTTCAAATCTCTCAACTTGAAACTGGTATTTTTCTGTCTCAAACAAAATATGCAAGAGAGATGCTAAAGAAATTTCAGATGAATGAATGTCATCCAGTTAGCACTCCAATGGCTATCGGCTGCAAAATCAACAAGGTTGATGATTCTCCTACTATAAATCCAACTATAGGTCAATGATAGTTAGCCTATTATATCTAACAACCTCTAGACCTGACATAATGCAGGCAGTTTACACATGGTTGCAAGATTTCAATCATCTCCTAAGGAATCTCATATTAATGTTGTTCGAAGGATTCTTAAATATGTTCAAGTTACTCTTGATTATGGACTCTCGTATCCTAGAAGCAATGATTTTTCATTAATTACATATACTAATGTTGACTGGGCTGGTTGTCTAGATGATAAGAAAAGCACCAGTGTCATTGCTTTCTTTCTTGGTGATCGTTTAGTGGCATGACACAACAAAAAACAAGAATTTGTTTCACTCTCCACTACTGAAGTAGAATATATAGCTGCCACCTCTTGTTGCACTCAAGTAATCTGGATGTCACAAACTCTATCTGACATGGGTATTGAAATTCCTAAACCTATTTCTATTCTGTGTGATAATACTAGTGCGATTAATATCCCCAAAAATCTTTTTATGCACTCTCTCACTAAAAACATTGCTATTAAATTTCACTTTCTTCATGAAAAGGTGTTGGCTAATGAGGTTTATGTGCAATATGTTCCTACACAAGCACAAGTAGCTGAAATATTTACTAAGCCTTTGGCTAAAGATGTATTTGAAAGACTTCAGTCTAGATTGGGAGTTGTCTCTCAATCTTTTCTATCTTAATACTCTATCTTGGTGATAGGGGGAGCTGGTCAACTCTCTTTTCAGCTCATACTTTGTTGCTCCATTTCTATATCTGAAGCTTCTTGGCATTTCATTGTTGGCTTCTCTTTATCCTTGTGACAAAAAGGGGGAGAATTATGATCTCTTGGTTCTCATTCAGTATTTTGGTTTGGTGGCTCAGTTTTTGCCATCAAGGAAAAAGGGAGAGTTTGTTAAGCTTCTCTTTTGCTATTTTTCCTTGATGACAATATTTTCAGATTGGCATCTTTGTGGTTGGTTATTTTGTTGCATTGTTTCTATTTTCTCTTGGCATTCTTACTTTGGCATTATGATGTTGGTTTTGATGGCACTGATCTCATAACTCCATGTGCAAATAATAAGGAATCTTGTCTACAGGATAATGTTTCCATGTTCAGGTGGTATAATTCTAGTTTGAAATTTTGTGGTACAGTGATCTACAGGTTTATATGTTATTGGCTTGTTGAGCTTTCTAACATCATGACATTGATAATGTTTTTTTTTAACAACATCGGAGTTGTGCTTCTCTATTCAAACTCTTTCAGGTAATGCTTTCAATTATCTTTGTTCTTGGAATTATCAAATGCAGTTGGTTTTTAGTTTTAAGAAAACCCCATCGGGTTTCCTTAAACAATTGATAATGGCATGGGCATATGGTATATTGATATTGGTATGGGTAAATGGTACATTTAAATTGGCATGGAATTAGCCTTTATTTCATTTCAAAAGGCATTGGGTATATTGGGATTTAATTCATGGTAGATGACTTTGAATAAAGTTCTTATATGATATCGGGTGTAATGTGTTATAATTCATTAGGAATCAAGGCCGACATCAGGTATGATTTTTTGATTATTTAAAAGCCACTATGAAAGTGACATGGTTTTTTTATTTCTTGGTAACAATGATGGTTAAGGTAATCAACATTTGTTTTAATTGGTCATGGAAAATTTATAATGGCATAATTGTGTATGTATTCTTACTTGATTAATCATTGAACATTGATAATGATGGTCGATGGTTTGTATGCATTCGGTGGTAATGAGATTGTCGACATGCATTACATTGGTTTGTCCGCGGAATTCAAAATGCATTATGAGGTTTTTACTTATGACTTCAAACTTTTCGAACTTCAAACTTTATCAATACTTGAAAAGTCATCAGCTGCTTTGCATTGGAAAGTTTAGGGCAATTATTTTATGTTTCACAAGCTAGAGGGTTTGGAACCCTATCTTGGCCGCCACCATAGAAATCTTCTCATAGTCATTACACAGTGTTTGTTGGCTTACTGTAACTCTTTGACAACGAATGGGGGTATCTGAAATATCCTTTCCTTGGTCGATGGTTGTGCAAGCCTCTTGTCTTTGGGTGAAGGCTTAAAATTGGAAGAAGTCTTTGTTGGTTTTCTCTTTGTCGATCTGGTAAATATCTCCATGATAGTTACTTTATCGTTCTCCTCAGGAATTCACCTTATCAACTATCTTTTGAAGAACCGTTACTTCTATTGTCACATATAATAGAAGACAAGTGTTTACTTCTTTCTGAAAAATGATAAAATGGGTTTATTTATTTGTGGTAAAAAATAATGCATGTCGGTTACTAATAATCTGAAATACATACCCAAATATTTTATCATACCATTTTTCTGCTCCTGCATTAAGGGGTTGTGTTTTTTCTTTAGTGGGTAATCATGCTTTTTGCAAATCATTTCGGTGTTTCACTTGATTCGGTGATAAGTTGTTTCTGAGTGCTCAAAAATGGGGTTTCGGTTACATTGTTTCTACAACAGTTTTTGAGGGTATCGTACATCGAATATTTTTATTTTAATGTTGTTTTGGTTAGAATTGCCTGTGTAGGCTCCTTATGTGGACAAGGTTCAGTATTCTTTCTAAAATTGCATATTCCTTAACCATTTTTGTTAGAAGAAAGCCTCCATGCTGAACATTCTTCTAAAAATGACTACAATACCTGGCAACATGTTTTTTTTTGACAGAAGTGGGGTACAAAAAATTTACCTCTATTGATTTTGAAAAATGAGACAAGTTACAATGTTGTAATTTCTTGAGATGTAACGTAGAAATATATGTAAGAAGAAACAGATAGAGAGACAAGGGTTTTCTAGATTCTTGAAAAACAAAGAGAAAGTGTTAATTGTTTCAGAACTATGAGAAATAACTGTGAAGTATAGTGAGAACATCACTGCTATTGTAATTGAAGAAATGTTGAGTTTTGAGATTGAAAATCTTAAAAAACGAGTTCAATATCAAGTTGTCTTAAGGCTTGACAATGGCTGGAATTCTAAAGGTTCATTCCTGAACTTTGAGGATTTTAGATATTATATGTCAAGAGGCACTTGAGTGAAAAGAGAGAAACAAAGAGATCCTTTATATCATTGTATGTCTTACTGAAAACAAAAAATGGGTTGGTGCTCCTTGAGTTGGTGCTTAGAAATCAACCTATAAGGAAATATTAAAAGAGGTTATTAAAATAAAAGCCTAGAAAGGAAGCAGTTTAGGAGTGGTTTTTCTACCCCAGGAGGGTTTTCCACTCGAAATATCTTGCATCATTTTCCTTATCTATGGTTCATTTGATTCCAGGTGTGAATGCTTTAATATGCTATATTTCACTATCATACTTCTCATTTCACTTATATGTGATTGTATTCAAATACATGAATGAGTTTATCATTGATAAATGAGAACATAAATCTGTTTTATTTCAGTTTGAGTAAAATTTGTCAAAACAGTTAATGACACTAATTCACCCCCCTCTTAGTGTGATTTTCACTCCAATAGGTAAAACCAAATAAAACTACACCTACAGCCTTGAGATAGTAGGATATTGCAATATTGATTCACACTCCAAGATTTTCCCACAAGCATAAATAATTCATGCAAAAGCTTGATTTTAGTTTGATTTTGAAGGAAAAATTGTTTACACATCAAAATATTTTCTGAAAACTTTTAAGCACAACACATGACCTGATTAATTATGGAAGGAATTTTAACATGCATTTGCAAAGATGAATGAATATTAAAGGATTCCAAAGAATCACAATGTAATTCAATCTAAGGCATACAAAATAAAAGCATGAAGAAAACTCCGAAAAAAGTGAGATAAAATTGTTGTATATTATTATCTCTGGAAAAGGAGAATTCTATTATAACTGAGTTACAAAGAAATATTTTTACTCTAAAAATGGGTAAGAATCAAGAACTGAAGAAAAAGATAAAATTTTCCCAATATATGCAAAGTATGATATCAAAGTGCATGAAAAGAGCACTAGAAGTCTAACTCAAATTGAAAAATATCCTTCAAAATCCTCTCTCACGATCAAAAGAGAAACTGCTTGAAAATGGAATCCACCAACGCTGCAAACTGAACTCAAATAATTGCAAACTACTCCCCTCAAATAGTTAGACTGATAGAGACCCCAAAACTCCATGAAAAGAACCTCTGTTGCATTGATCGCATGTTTAGTTGACTCCAATTGAGAACTCCAATGAGAATCCATTCAATCTTGAGTTCTACTCTCGTCTTGACTTTTTGCATGATTATGAAGTGAAGGTAAATGTATCATCAAATATTAAAGTTAATCAATGTGATTATTTTAATATTTAATGAGTAACTGCTCTCCTTCCTTTGATTACATATTAAATATTAAGGTAATATACGTTTAATATTTAATTATATTGCTGATTTTTATCTAAAATCATGCAAAAATATAAGTGAAGTGATTTTAATTTCAAACTCAAATGATAATGAAGCTTGACTCACAATTTCATCTCCAAAACACATGCATTCCCTAACTCATTAGGTCGATTGTGTAAAAGAAAAGACCAAGGCATAATTAAAATGAAATGATTTCCTTTAAAACAAGGTAAAAAATGACCCAACACTCGAATTAGGTCAAGTAAAACTCGAACCCTAAAATTTTATTCATTTCACACTCTTGCACTTTGAAAAATGTTGTTGCTAGGAGAACCTTGTGCCACCATGCTATTGGGTAGGGTCTTGAAGCTCAACCTGAAATTTCTTACTTTGTTCTTGTTGATTTTCTAGAAGATCTGAATGAAAAAGCCAACATAAAATCAAGGTAAGCTACTCTCTTGATACAAATCTAGATATTTTTCCATTTTGGAAGCACTTCCAAGCTTTCTTGGTGCAGCTTGTACTATTCTTCTAATGTCTTTTTAATTTTATGTGGATATTCATCTCTTTGGCCATGATCTAAAGAGTCTTTTACTTAGAATTTGAGAGGGAAATCTAAAGAAAGCCTGTGACCTTTCATGAATTTTTCGATAGTAGAAAGATTAAATCTTGGTTTGCCTCATTTTCTATGAATCTCTCTCTTTTTCTAAGCATTTTCTTTATGTTTTAAACATTCAATGAACTAAGGCCTCCTTTCTTTATAGAAATTTATATCTGCAAGCCGCCATGGTTAGATAGAAATAGTAAGAAAGTCATTCAAAGGGATTTTTCCTTTTTACTTCTTGTATTATGTATCTCTACTAGCTTCTGTAGAAACCCTTCATTGAGATGGGTTTTCAATATTTTTCTATATGTTGCTTTTATAGGCCACCATGGTTGACATTTGTAGTTTGGAAAAAGAAAAGCTTCCCAAGCCCCAACTGTGAGGAAAGCAACTGGGTATTGTTTGTGCATTTTATGTTTACAATTTCCATGGTTTCAAAAAAAACCTTCATGGCCATAGCTGCTATATAACCTCTAACTTTCTTCATCATCTTTGAATGAGCTAAACCTTCCTCCATTATTTTGCATTTGATGCAAATATTTGATGTAAACCCCAAGTGGGATTTATCCTTTCTGATCACTATTTATCTAAATCATTGGCACCTCTTAAACATTCAATCATTGTTTGTTGTCCCAAAAGATGCAACTGTTATCACTCCTTTTCATTTTCTCCTTTGGACATTGTGCTATGACTTGTCACCTTGATTCATAAAATCATAGTATTTATCTGAAAACTTCATAATTGTAGATGCCCATTTTCCTCTAGACTTGAATGTTACTTTGTTACTATTGGCTTTCACAAACAATGGACTACTTGTAAGCCATATAGTGATTCTGAAGCTATACTCTAACTCTATTATAAATGATCATCATTTTCTGCTCTTATTGAAGCTACGTGAACATTGTTGATCTACCTTATTTTTCATGTTGCTTATGTCATTGCAATGGTTGTCTTCTCATTAAGATATGATGATATAATTCAGGCTCTTGAGAGCCTTTTCCATTATACATTGAAAAAATGCAAGAGAGTATAGATTTCATTATTTCTTTTAACATTCTTGTAACTCATAGATAAAGGCATGAAAAAAATGTTAGATATGCATTGGATGACTGTCCCCTTGATGCATTGTGATAGCAGTCTCATTGCATGGCTTCCTTTACATCTATTGTGTATGATATTAACCTACGATGATTGTCATACTCTTGCATTGATATTTCTCAAATGTTAAATTATTGCTTCATTATTATGAGCCTTTATGTATTCCTGTTCACTATCACATTCATGACATGTACTCATAGTATGTTGGGATCGACCCTTGTGCGAGCCCAATTTTTTCCCACATACTAAAAAATTGAATTGTGATGAACCACTAATGAAATATGTACCTATACTTGCACACTAAACAAACAAGTTAGATTAAAACAATGAAATTCAATTTTATTTTGATGATTTCATCTGGCACCTTTGCATTCATATATCTGGTAATGGTTGAGTTGATTTAATCTGATAATGGTTGTAAATTATATGTCTGTTGATAGGATATATGATCAGGTTCATAAGCAGAGCTCTAAGAGAGCTTTTCCAATCAATTTCAAGTGCTTCTGAAGACTGGTTACAAGAGGAGTTGAAGATAAGAAGACCCATCTGAAGATAGGACGATCAACGATCAACACCAACATTGCCAAGAAATGATGGATATGTTCTTTTCCATGTTTTCTTTGCTTTATTTAATCTTCAAATATATAGTTTGTATCCCTTGTTGAATTGAATTAATTCGGTCAATTCCCACGGCTTGTGTGGGACTTTTAAACATTTCTTCTATCTTCAAAGCATCAAACAACAATGTTTATGCAATCTTGTATGTTCTTTGATTTCAAAATGAATATAAAACAAAATTACTATGCAAATTTTGATATATCTTTTGTTGTGAATCTTTGCATAATCAATTGAATTCCATTTAAGATATTTCTATTGAATGAGCTATTAGCATTAAATGAATGTACCTTTCACCTTAAATGTAATCAATTGTTCTAGCTCTACCAAATTGAGTTGAGGTGAAATTTTGGTAACAATTACCTCTACTACTTCAAAACATGAGCACCTATAAAACACGTCTCCAATTTTACTTGAAAAAATTGCTTTGTATCTTCTATTTTGAGGGGTTCTCACATGTTGGAGAAAAAAATTGTTATTGAAAAACGATCTGGGTCTATTCAAAATGGCATTCTCTAAAAAACCCATATCTCATATTTTTCTCCAAAAGTATGTCCTTTTTTAGGTTCAACTTAGTTATTTGAATATGTACTTTTTCTAGGAACAACTTAGTTATTTGAAAAAATGAATGATCTAGGTCTCTTTAGCACATGAGCACCTACAAAACCCATATCTCTTATTTTTCTTGAAAAAATTTACTCCACAACTTCTATTTTTCAGGGGCTTCGCACGTTGGTGAAAAAATCAGATTTTCAAAATATGAACGATCTAGGTCTATTCAAAATGACATTCTCTACAAAACCCATATCTCATATTTTTGTCCAAAAATCTACCCTTTTTCCTCAGAAGATTAAAAAAAAATGCCTCTATTACCTCTACTACTACTTTAAAAAAAAAGCCTTTTCTAGGAACAACTTAGTTCTTCAAACAATAGACAATCTGGGTCTTTTCAGCACACGAGGACCTACAAAACCCATATATTGAAAAAAATTACTTGACTTCTATTTTTGAGAGGTTCTCGCATGTTGGTGAAAACATAAGTTTTTTGAAAATAAGACGATCTTGGTCTTTTGAAAATGGCATTCTCTACAAAACCCATATCTCAAATTTTTCTCCAAAAAATATTCTTTTTTGAAGAAGTTTCAAAAAACATTCCTCTCTTACCTCTACTACTAATGTTCAAAAAACTCTATCTTTTGAGGAACAACTTAGTTTTTTTAAAAATGGACGAGTTGGGTCTCTTTTAGCACACAAGAACTTATAAAAACCATATCTCTGATTTTTCCCGAAAACATTTGCTTTCGAGCTTCTATTTCTGAGGGGTTCTCGCATGTTGGTGAAAAAATCAAATTTTAAAAAAATGAATGATATGGGTCTATTTAGAATGAGATTCTCTTCAAAATGAATATCTCAGATTTTTAATCCAAAATCTACCCTTTTTCTGCAGAAGAATAAAAAAATTTGTCTCTACTACCCCTATTACTATTACTTTTCAAAAAACTCTTATCTTTTGAGGAACAACTTAGTTTTTCAAAAAATGGATTCTCTAGGTCTCTTCAACACATGAGCACCTACAACACCCATATCTATGATGTTTCCCAAAAAAAATTAATTCACAACTTCTATTTTTGAGGGGTTCTTGCATGTTAGTGAAAAAATAGTTTTCAAAAAAGGAACGATTTAGGTCTATTTAGAACGACATTCTCTACAAACCAAGATCTCAAATTGTTCTCCAAAAATATACTCTTTTTTCTCAAGAAGTTTCAAAAAAATTGCCTCTGTTACCTCTACTACTTCTATTATTCAAAAAACTCTATCTTTTTTAGGAACAACTTGGTTTTTCGAAAAACAGATGATTTGTGTCTCTTTGGCACATGAGTGCCTACAAAACCCCATATCTCTATTTTTTCCTTAAAAAAAATTCTTTGCAACTTCAAATTTTAAGGGGTTTTCACATGGTGAAAAAATCAGTTTTTCAAAAAATGAACGATCTTGGCATATTTAGAACGACATTCTCTACAAAACCCATATCTCAAATTTTTACTCCAGAATTCTACCCTTTTTATTAAGAAAATTCAAAAAAATTGCCTTTGCTAGGTCTCTACTACTTCTACTTTTAAAAAAACTCTATCTTTTCAAGAACATTTTAGTCTTTCAAAAAACAGACGATTTGGGTCTCTTCAGCACATGAGCACCTACAAAACCCATATCTCTAATGTTTCCCCAAAAAATCACTTCGCAACTTCTATTTTTCAGGGATTCTCGCACAGGAAAAAATCAGTTTTTCGAAAATTGGATGATCTAGGTCTATTTAGAATGACATTCTCTACACACCCATATCTCAATTTTTTCTCCAAAAATCTATCCTTTTTTTCTAAAGAAGTTTAAAAAAAAAATCCTCCATTTACCTTTATTACTTCTATTGTTCAAAAAACTATATTTTTGAATAACAAATTAATTTTTTGAAAAATGAACAATCTGGGTCTCTTTAGCACACGAGCACCTAGGAAACCCATATATCTGAGTTTCCAAAAAAAAATTGCTTCGCAGCTTCTATTTTTGAGGGGTTCTCACATGTTGGAGAAAAAATCAGTTTTTCGAAAAATGGATGATCTAGGTCTATTCAGAATGACATTCTCTACACACCCATATCTCAATTTTTTTCTCTAAAAATCTACCCTTTTTGTTGAGGAAGTTTTTAAAAAAAATCCTCTATTACCTCTACTACTTGTACTATTCAAAAAACTATCTTTTTCAAGAACAACTTAGTTTTTTGAAAAACAAGCTATCCGGGTCTCTTCAACACGAGCACCTACAAAACCTATAAAATTGGCTCGCAATGTTTGTTTTTGAGGGGTTATCACATGTTATTGAAAAAAAATGTTTTTGAAAAATAGATGATCTCGACCTATTCAAAACGACATTATCTAAAAAACCCCTTTCTCTGATTTTTCTCCAAAAATATGCCATTTTTCTGAAGAAGATTCAAAAAGCTTTCCTCTACTACTTCTACTTTTCAAAAAACTCTATCTTTTCCAAGAACAACTTAGTTTTTCAAAAAACTGACAATTTGGGTTTATTTAGCACACGGGCACCTACAAAACCCATATCTTTGATTTTTCCCAAAAAAATTCGAAGCTTCTATATTTGAGGGGTTTTTGCATGTTTGTGAAAAAATGAACTTTTAAAAAATGAACAATCTGGGTTTATTCAAAATGACATGCTCTACAAAACCCATATGTCAGGTTTTTCTCCAAGAATCTGTCCTTTTTCTATAGAGGATTCCAAAAAAAAATCTTTATGAACTCTTCTCCTTATACTTTTCAAAAATAAAAACTAAATTTAGGAGCAACTTAGTTTTTTTGAAAAACAAATGATCTTGGCCTCTTTAGGACACAAGCACCTACAAAACTTGTATCTCTAATTTTTCCTAAACGAATTTGCTTCGTAGTTTATATTTTTGAGGGGTTCTCACATCTTGGTGAAAAAACTAGTTTTTCAAAAAATGGATGATCTGGGTCTATTCGTAATGACATTGTCTACAAAATCCATATCTCAGATATTTCTCTTAAAATCTACCCTTTTTCTAAAGAAGATTCAAAATTGTGCCTCTATTACCTTTGTTACCTCTACTACTTCTACTTTTCAAAAAATTCCATCTTGTTTAGGAACAACTTAGTTTTTTGAAAAATGGACAATATGGGTCTCTTCAGCACACGAGCACCTACAAAACCATATCTCCAATTTTTCTCGAAAAACATTGCTTTGCAACTTCAATTTTTTAGGGGTTCTCGCATGTTGGTGAAAAAATCAGTTTTTTGAAAAATGGACCATCACGATCTATTTAGAACGACATTCTCTACAAAACCTATATCTCAATTTTTTTGCAAAAATATGCCATTTTTCTAAAGAAGATATAAAAAAAATATCTCTGTCTTTTTAAGGAACAACTTAGTTTTTCAAAAAATAGATGATCTCGGTGTCTTCAGCATACAAGCACCTACAAAACCCATATCTCTGATTTTTTCCAAAAAAAGTTGCTTCACAACTTCTATTTTGGAGGGGTTCTCGCATGTTGGTGAAAAAATCAAGTTTTTGAAACACGAATAATCTGGGTCTATTCAGAACGACATTTTCTACAACACCCATATCCTAGATTTTTCTCCAAAAATATGTCCTTTTTTGAAGGAAATTCAAAAAATTTGCCTCTACAACCTCTACTACTACTTTTCAAAAAACTCTATTATTTTAGGAACAACTAAGTTTTTCAAAAAATGGGCTATATAGGTCTCTTTAGCACACACTCACCTATGAAACCCATATCTTTGATTTTTTCCAAAAAAAGTTGTTGTGGAGCTTATATTTTTGAGGGGTTCTCGCATGTTGGTGAAAAAATTAGTTTTTCAAAAAATAGATGATCTGGAGAAGATTTTAAAATATTTAAAAATCTACCTCTACTGCTTCTACTTTTCAAAAACCTCTCTTTTTCAAGAACAACTTAGTTTTTCTCAAAAAGGAAGATTTGGGTCTCTTCAACACATGAGCACCTACAAAACCCATATCTCTAATTTTTCTGCAAAAATATTGCTTCGCAACTTCTAATTTTGAGGGGTTCTCGCATGTTGGTGAAAAATTATTTTTTTGAAAAACGAACCATCTAGGTTTGTATGCACATAAAAATGGTCTGAGCACAAATTAATTAAAAACTTGTTATTTAATTAATAAAAATCTTAAATTGTCTACTTATAAATAAATTGCAAAATTTATTTATAAAGTTCATTTCTAAATATTCATTTTAGCCAAAATCATTTTCCTCTTAAATTAATTAAATGCACAAATTAACTAATTTGTCATTTAGTTAATTTTTCCTCTTTCATTTAAATTTGAATTTTTAATTCAAATTGGCCTCCAAAATCATTCTCCACTTAAATTAGTTAAATGCACAAATGAACTAATTTGTCATTTAGCTAATTTTCCCTTTTCATTTAAATTTGAATTTTTAATTCAAATTGGCACATTTCTACATATTCTTCTAACTTCCTTCCACCTCACCTGCCACCTCACCATGTGTCACATAAAATTGAATTTTTTAATTTGTAAAATGTCGATTTTCCATCAACAACTTGTAACAAATTTGAAACAACCTTAGACACATGGCTTCTTCTTTCCTCTGATTCCCTTCAAAACTTGGCAAAGTGTTCTCTTGCGGGGAACCACCTCCATGATTCTCTCTAACCTCTTCGTGCTCAACCGTTGATGCCTCAGGATCACAATCTCGACTGTTCATCACTTCCACATCATTCCCAACTACGAAAATTTCTATAAATAGAACACATTTCTACAACTTTTGGAGAGGAGAATTTGACAAGTTTATGCTGCAGAAATCTCATTGCAATTGGAGAGAAATTTTAGAGGGCATTATAGTTTGCATTTTAGTGTTTTAGTTCATTTAGCATTACCATATCATTTCCATTTTATCATTTTAGTTTCTCGTATCTTTTATACAACATCACCATGAGATTTGCATCATTATTTTTAGCCTCATTCTAATCACAACAACACTCCATCGTAGATCATTCAACATTTATCTTCAAAAACACAAAAATATAACAATGTAGGCATTGTAGTTTGTATTACATAATAGCTTCTCATTTCTTAGGTTGCCATTTCATATATTCATTTGCAACGAATAATTCTGAGAGCATGAATTGAGGAATCACCAAGAATAGAGAACAATGGAATGGTTTTGAATGTAGGGTTATAATAGTTTGTTTTATTATTTCTCTTTCATTAGATGTAATATATTTTATTGAATGTGTGTGTTTAATTGCTCTCACCGGACACATTTTAAAAGCACACATAAATCGGTGCCTACCATGGGGCCTAGCCCCTCTTTAATTTGCATTTCTGTTGAGTTTATCTTTGCAGGTTCCGTCAAATATTCTAAAACGACGCATATGAGTTTTTCTCTGATGCATTCAGCTTTTATTTCGGTGCATTGAGTTCCTATTTCACCACATCTGGTGGTTCTTCTTTGGCATCTAGCTTCTGTTTCAACACATCGGGTTGTTGTTTCGGTGCATACATCTACTCTTTCAGTGGCATCAAGGAGTTTTTAATTTTATTATGTGCTTTTCCATTTTAGTGCATTCAGTTAATATTTTAGTGCATCTAGTCTCTCTTTTAGCGCATTCAGTAGTTTAGCACATTCAGTCTGAGTTTTAGTGCATTCAGTCACTTTAATGGCACATTTGGTTTTTGTTGCAATTTTTCCAGATTCCTGAAACTAATCTATGATTTTTTGTTTTGCAGGAACCTTCACATAGTTATAGACCTTATTGAAACAAATAAAAGAACATTGTCAAAGAATAATGGACTAAAACTACTAACAAGTGGTTGCAAGGTTAAATCTAGTTGTCATTTCTTGTGGTTAAGTTAGGAATCTAGCATAAATAGGAAGGATAAATTTACACCATGTTTTTTGTGTTTGGAATGGTAGGTGAGTATGCTCTTCCCTTAACTGGGTGATCAAAAAGCTAGACCCATTCATTTTATTTTCATTTTGAACCTTAGAGGGCCTGCATCCTCACTTTGAAAGGAGGGAACGACCCAATTGGGAACACGCTAAAGCCAAGCGACTTCCACCCAAGATATAAATGTGAGTGCTTGAGGAAAGTTTGAGTATCATGATGATTGTTCTGTCAAGAAGGAAAAAAATGGTCTCTTGCTGCATGGATTATCCCCTACAAATTAAATGCCCCTACTAAAACCCCTTTGTTGTAGTAAGCCAAAAATTACCCTCATCTATTCTTTGCTGCAACAACGGTTGTTGCCAAGGCATCCACATTCTCACAATTTTTAGTAGAGGTGAAAAACTTGCCATGGGAGATTCATGGGAGTTTGAAGCTTGGTTGGCTTGAGAAGTGAGTGCACTGTAAGGGGGAGCCTGTGCGGCCAAGCTTCTAAATCACCCGCTAAGAATAAGTGCAGTTGCAGTAAAATCCGCGTGGAATCCAAAAGAATATTGTCTTACACAGCCTGGGAATCGTGCTTGTTTTATGTGTCTTTACCAATGTGTTTTTAGACCAATATAAAAGAAAACATCATACAAACATGGCCAATTAATGATTCAAAAGAAAATTTGAACCAAAAACCTCAAAATTCACTATTGAAACCAGAAAACATTTTTCTAGATTAGCGCATCCATTAACTATTTTAGCACATAGCTTGCATCTTTTAGCGCATCCCACTGCTGTTCTGGTGCATCATTGTCATAAACTAATGCATCCAGATGCTATTTTAGCACATCCCTCCTCTGTTATAGCGCATCTATGTCATCTCACAACACATCCATTTTTTGTTATAGCGCATCCATTGCCTGTTTTAGCACATCCAGTCCTTCCCATAGTGCATCTAAGTTTTAGCGCATTCGGTAAATCTACAAACATAAAGCTAAATTTGACCTCCCATCTACCAATTAACATCCAATTTTGGATATTCCTTCTCAAACAACATCTTTTCCTTGTCCTAAATTTGAAACTAGTGCCATTTTATGTTATGCGATTAGATATCAACAACATTTGTCAAGAAATCCCTTACTAAAAGAATTAGGAAACCAAAGAAACAACTTAGCTACAAAAAACTTTTGAAAAGGAGACGATTCTTGTACAACAAAAGTAGGGAGGTCTTGCTTGACTATCAAACTTTCATTCATCGATATCATGACTTTGATAGAGGATATACTGGTGATTTTTCTTTAAAGCCTTTATATTCACAAGCTTATTATCAATGAAGATCTCTTTTCACAAAGGCATAATCATAGTCAATGTATTCGTCATTCTTACATTCTGCAATTGGTAATAAAATACTCCAGCTATCCAAATCAGTTTATACAATAGAAAAATCAAGATCGTAAACTTGTTGAAACTAGCATTTTCAAGTGAAAATCTCTCATCTAATCATTGATCAAACATTCAAAAGTGTCATCCTCATCACACCCATTTTTGATTTAGTAGCTGCATTTCACCATCAAGATTTATCATCCTTCATCCTGAAATAAAGCTTAATTAGATTCTAACCAATCCTCTTGGCACTCCCAAAAAATTGGTCAAATGTTTAGAAAAATCATCACTTGTATGCCTGTCTTAACGAGATTGCAAAAGTGAAAATTAGAGCAAAAGGAAATCAAAAACCAAGAAACCATGATAGAAAGAGAAGAGAATCCCTTTTACAGAATTCGTCAAGAAGATGTAGATGAAATAATAGAGGAAGCCATAGAACAAGCCCAACAAGACCCCAATTTTTCATAAATTCATGGAGAAGAGTTTTGAGAAAGAGGATGAGAAATACCTTTTGATGTTATAAAATAAAGGATTCCAACTAACCAATGATTTTGATATCACCAAATTGCAAAAAACTCCTAAGAAGATAGAAACTGAAATACCAACTAAAACAAGAAAGGAAACAAAGACTAATGACCCGATGGCTACCTTAACACAAAAAATGCAAAAAATTCAAGATGGGGCCACTAAGAGGTATTCAATATAGGATATATTCCCCTACCCTTTTGATCCAAGTGTCAACATGATACCATTCCCCAAAAATTGTGAATTCCCCAAATTTGACAAATACAACGAAAAAATAGATCACATCGATCATGTAAGGGAATTTAGAACTATGAGCCTTGAATTTTCCCAGGAAGACACTTAATTAATGAGATTATTCTCACACAGTTTAGGAGGGAAATGTATGCAATGGTTCTCGCAATTACCCTTAGGGATCAAATCTTTTGAGGAATTAGTCAACAAGTTTATCACCCAATACTCATATAATATTCAACATGAAATCACAATGATAGACCTTTTCAATGTAAAACAAAAGAAAGGGGAATGATTCCTAGTATTCTTGCAAAGGTGGAGAAGCTTATTCGCAAGGTATCACCACGCCATACCCAAAAAGGAAAAGATGGATGTGTTTGTTGACAACTTAAATGATGGCATGACTAATAGGCTTGAATTACAATGTCCTCCCACTTTTGAAAAATTAATTGAAAATGAGATCAAAATTGAGGAAGCCTTGGTCAAGAGGGGAATTTTGAAATCTATACCGAAAAGAACTCAAACAATTCTTCCAGCAACAACAAACCAAAGTTTTGGCAGAAATACAGAACAATGGCAATTATAATTCAGCAGAAGAACATAATGCCAAACTAGTTTTTAATCTATCAGGAATTACACCCAAGGCTAACCACACTCCCAATCTAAGCACAAATTAGAACAACGCCAATCAAAACATGAATTAGAATAATAATCAAAATAATAACAATCCTCCACCTAGGCTACCATACCAAACAACAAACAATCATCAAAAGTTTACTCCTTTGGGTCAATCCTACGAATCTGCATTAAAATAACTTATTGCAGAAAATCTCATTACTTTACCTGACACTCGAGGTTTTGAACCCAAAGTTAAATCATCATGGTGGAACGAAGCCCGTTTTTGTGAATTTCATCAATGCAAAGGCCACCTAACCAATAGTTTCATGTAATTAAAACACAAGATACAATATTTCATTGATAATAAGGTCATACAAATTGAGGAATCCCAAGAAAACACCGATCATGGGGTATTTAAAAACCCTTTGCCAAATTATGATAAAGGAGAATCTTCTAACACGAATGGAAAAGGAAAATGTGTGAGCTATGTTTATGACGGTACCATCTATCATATTTCACATGTTGAAGATCACACAAACAAAATTGAAATCAATAACACACCAGATCTTGTTGCAAACAACCATCCAATCGATGACACCAACACCTTCTCTAATCAAGTCCATAATACCCAACAAGACATGGTTGCAACAGATAATCAAATTAACATCATCAAGATCAAAGGAAAACTAAGCAGTGTACCCATAAACGTGAGCATAAGGGCACAAACCAAATATGTTTTGAAGGGAAACACTTCTAAAACACCTGATGCCCCCATCTCATAAATATAACATTGTTGATCAACTCCAAAAGATCCCTGCGCAAATATCAATATTGGGTCTCCTTAAAATCTCACCTACCCATAAGTAGATCTTGGAAAAGGCACTGGTTGATACAACAGTACCAAATGATTTGGAAGTTTGCACTTTCCAAACCATGGTGATAAATATAGTTGTGCCTCATTGCTTATCCTTTTCAGAAAATGATGATGTATCTCTCACCCATCCTCATAACACAAAACTCCATATTGAATTCCTAATCCATAAAATTTGTGTCAAGCACGTTCTAATAGACGGGGAGCCAGTCTTAATATATGTACCTTAAATCTTGTTATTTGTGCACTAGGGTTATCTAAACATGCAATAGATGCAAGGAAAAAGATCACCATAAAAGAATATGATGATGAGGAAAGAGCATATGATGATGAGTAAAGAGCTTTAAAGGGATTGATAGTGCTACCAATTCAGGTTGGTCCACTTCAGAAATATGTGGTTTTCCAAGTTCTGGATAAAGATTTGACATATAATATACTCTTAGGCCGTCCTTGGATCCATGAAATGCAAGCTGTCCCTTCAACATACCCAACATTGCAATACCCTTAATGTTGTCGAGGATTTTTTTGTGCCTCATAACCAAGAAGCTCTTGATTCCACCTCTTACACTTACAATAATCCAAGCCAAGCCAATCCATTGTCAAAATTGTTAGCCACATCATCCAATGAAGGAAGTCATCCAAGTTCCTTGTCCAACCCACTTGAGAAAAAGGAAGAACTTAGCCCCTCTCCATCCACCAATCTAGAAGCCCAACTCAATACTTTGGCCAAACAGTTTGAGAAGAAAGTCCAAGTCAAAGATAAAGGTGTAGGTGAGTATTCTATTGAACAATATCTTTGCCTCTTGCAGTTAATTTCACCAAAATCCCATGGTCAACCATCAATCACGTCACAATCAACCTCACAACCTATCACACTTTTTTATGGTCGATTCATAAGATCAAGCACTCAAGTAGGGGAATCTGATAGAAAGGACATTCTGAATTGGCTCTACAAGGATGAAACTTATTCCCAAGCAGTAATGGCTAATGTCCAAACCACTCAATATGGCAAAGGATTCTCAATCTTGGAAAAAATGGGATATGATGGACAAGAGCCTATTGGAAAAAGGAAAGAAGATCATAGAATCCATCCAACCCATTATAAAAAAATCAAAAGGACAAGACAGGGTTGGGGTATAAAGAACATCAAAAGGATGAAGAAAAAAAGGACCTAAAACAAAAGTTTATTGAACGAATCCTGCAACTACAAGCCAATGATCATTATGAAACTGATTCCAATGAATATGAGTGGGATTTAATATCAAAAGAGACCTACCATGATAAGGAAATTGATTTCATACACAAGTACACTCCCACACTCGAGGAGGGACAAAGCTCAGGGTTACGACCATTTGAATTAGGATCACAAGATATTGATGGCTCAAGCGAAGACGACCAACCTCCTAGCGAGACAAATCACTCAGAAGAGAGTAACATCATAGAACTTGACCTTTCCATGGTATTATTTGATGACAATGTTTCTATTAGGACCCTTATGACCTCTGACCTTAACCCATCTGACGATCCATTACCATTAGTACATCCTCAACTCATAGATTGGGACAAAACTGACCTTATTGATATCCCCACCTTTTCAAATGATTAATTTCATTCATGTTGTTACTCCTAAAATGGGTTCCACCATTGAAAATCATAATGAAGCTTCCAAACAGGGGAGTGCCAAATTTTCCAGCTGCAAAATGAATAAAACAAAAGAAAGATCTGATGGTGAAAATCATTTCATGGCAGTATCAGATCAAGAAAGAGTAAAAATAAAGGGTGCATCCGATGGTGAAAACCTTTTTGAGTCGCCGAAGGATGGGAAATTTGACACTCTTCCCGAGCACTTCCAAGAAAGATCCAAAGTCCTGATTGAACCAATGCAGTGCATCAATGTCAGCAATACAAAAATAGTGAAAACTCTCCATTTAGCAGAATCATTGACATAATTGGAAAAGCCTAACTTTATCAAGTTCTTTGAAGAATGACAAGTCAACTTTTCTTGGTCATATGTAGACATGCCATGGATAGATCCAGACCTTATCATGCATCATTTATCCCTTCCTTCAAGAATTAAGCCAGTCAAGCAAAAGTTGAGAAAAATGCATCCCCACATTTCCCTATTGGTGAAGGAAGAACTAAAGAAGTTATTGGATGTCGGATTCATTATACCCATTTACTATGCAGAGTGGGTATCTAACATTGTACCTATTTCAAAGCCTGATGACATCATAAGAATCTATATAGATTTTAGAGACCTTAGCAAGGCTTGTCTGAAAGATGATTTCCCCTTACCAAACATTGATATCATTGTAGACTTAACAACAAGTCATAACATGTTATCACTAATGGATGTATTTTATGGTTATAATCAAATCAAAATAGCACCTGAAGACCAGGATAAGACAACTTTCACTTTCCCATGGGGAACCTTTTTTAGGAACGTCATGCCCTTCGAATTCAAGAATGCAGGGGCAATATACCATAGATCTATGACAACCATCTTTCATGACATGATGCATACATTCATGGAAGCTTATGTGGATGACTTGTTAACCAAATCCTACATTTGGAGATGGACACGGCTAGAGAAGTTCAACATCCGCCTGAATCCAAAGAAATGTGTGCTTGGGGTAACATCAACAAAGCTACTGGGATATATAGTGTCAGAAAAGGCCATTGAAGTAGACCTTGAAAAAGTGAAAGCTATCATGGAGATGCCATCTCTAAAAAATATCAGTCAATTAAGAGCCCTTCAAGGAAGATTCCAATCAATTAGAAGATTCATATCATAACTGGCCGATAAGACTCATCCTTTTACCCATTTGTTGCACAAGATTGTTTCCTTTTGATGGGACGAGAAATGTGAGGAAGCTTTCAACCAACTGAAGCAATACCTAATGAGTCTACCTATTCCCTGTAACAGAAGGAAAACCTCTCTTATTATAAATAGCCACGACTGATCGATCATTGAGAGCTTTGTTGGCACAAGAAGATTCAACAAGAAAGGAGAGAGCAATCTATTACATTAGTAGGACCCTAAATGGTTATAAAATCAACTATACACCAATCAAGAAAGCTTGTCTAGCAGTAGTGTTCACTACACAACAATTGTGACACTATATGTTGACTCATACCATCAGACTCAGAGCAAAGATAGATCCGTTGAAATATCTCCTTAGCAAAGAAAACCTGACAAGAAGGTTGGCCAAGTGGGTGATGATACTCAGTGAATTTGACATCCAATATGTTGACATAAAATAAATTAAAGGACAAGCCATCGTTGATCAACTAGCGGAAGCACCAATTCATAATGACCACCCTCTTCACATCGAATTTATAGATGTAGATGTCCTAATAGTCATAAAACAAGAGTAAGTATTGTATTTTCATGGATCATATACTCAAACCAGATCAGGAGCAAGAATTCTATTCATCACTCTCCTAGGGCACACCTTTCTGAAGTCATATCACTCGATGTTTCCTTGCACTAATAACATGGAAAAATATGAGGCCCTCATCATCGACATAAAAATAGTAGTAGAATGGAAAATAACAGAGCTACGGGTCTGCGGGATTCTCAACTAGTCATCAATCAGGTCAACGATGATTACCAAAAAAAGGATGACAAACTGATGCCCTACAAAAGGATGATCGATGACTTCAAGAAATATTATTTTGATATCAATTTTTTTCAAATCCCAAGGGTTGACAACAAATTTGTTGACGCTATGGCTAGCATTGCTTCTTTACTCCAAATTCTGGAAAAATGAAGTCATTATGAGTTTATGGTGGAACAACTGTTTACCCCGCTTATGATAATCTTGAATCCCACCTCATATGCCAACTAATTGATGCCAATACCTCCATTTATGGGAAGATCTATACCTACCTAAAAGATAATATTCTAGCCCCCGTGATCTCTCTTGAAACCAAAAACAAAATTTCATCCACCAAGTTGCCTATCATACCCTTATAGCGGATGTACTATACCAATGAGGTATTGATGGAACTCTCTTACAATGTCTAGAAAGTAATGATTCTGAAATGGATTTACGAGAAGTCCATGAGGGTATCTGTGAAACTCATTCAAGTGGTCTAACCCTCGCTAAGAAACTCCTTCGTTCGGGATACTACTGGCTGACTATGGAGAGAGAAGCCTTCCAATTTTTTAAGAAGTGTTAGAAATTCCAGATCCACAGTAATATTAGTAATGCACCAACACAAGGATTGCAACCTTTCACATCAACATGGCCATTTTGTCAATGGGGATTGGATCTTGTAGGAAAAATTCACCCATCTTCCTCCAATGGACATCAATTCATAATCACAACTACAAAGTACTTTACGAAGTGGGTCGAATCCATGCCTCTATCCACCATCATAGGAGAGAAAATACCATCCTTCATCCTAAACTACCTCATATGTAGGTATGGTATCCCTCAATCCATCGTCACTAGTAATGGTACACCTTTCAAGAATCAGGACATGCAGGAACTCTGTGAAAATTTTTGTATCCAATATAAATTTCCTACACCCTATTACCCTCAAGGTAATGACCAAGAAAATGCCTCAAACAAGACTATCCTGAAAATCCTAAAGAAAGTTGTCAACAATGTTGGATGTGACTAGCATGTTCAATTGAAACCTACTTTGTGGGCTTATCGTATAAGCATCCGCACTCCCACAGGTGCCACACCATATTCTTTGGTCTATGGATCTGAAGTCATCTTGCCTATTGAGGTTGAGATACCATCCCTCTGCATGTCCTTAAAATATCTCATTTCAGATGAGGATTACCCTGTGTCTAGACTACAAGAACTGGAATTGTTGGATGAACGTCGTCAACTTACAATGTATCACCTAAAGGCATATCAAGAAAAAATGTCTACAAGTTACAATCACAAAGTCAAACCTAAGAAATTTCAATTAGGTGATTTGGTACTAAAGGAAAATCTTTGAAACCAGCAAGACCGTGAAAAGAAAGGAAAATTTGAGTTAAATTGGTTAGGTCCTTTTGTTATTGTTTCAATCTTTGGATCGAGGGCATATCAGTTATCTACACCAAATGGGGATCTATTTGAAGAACCAATGAAAAACCTTCATCTGAAGAAGTTCTATGCATAATGCATCTGGTGCATGCCTAAAAGTCCTAAAAAATCCAAAAAAGCAGAAAAAGTCCTGAAAAAATCCAAAAAAGCAGAAAAAGTCATAAAAATTTCCTAAAAGTAGAAAAAGTCCTAAAAAAATCCTAAAAAGTAGAAAAAAGTCCTAAAAAAATCCTAAAAAGCAAAAAAAGAGAAAATAAAAATAAGTCATTACCTCGGTGAAAACTTGGCAAATAGGCATCTTGGTAACAACAAAAAAATCATAAAATTTGAAAAAGTACAATAAAAGCAGGTGATGAAAAGTTGGTAAACAGATTCTATTTGCGATAAGTCGACTTCTCCGTCTATTTGAGCATGTGTTGACCATCCGCTTTTCACCATCACTGCACATTCATGCCTATCATATACCGAGCTTCACATCCATATCCCGCTGCTACGATTGTGTCCCACCTTGGCTTGGTCATCATTGTACATATCCATAATAATCTGGTTTGTTTCTCACTGGGGGCAAGCAACCGTTGAACATAATGAAACCAATAGGCAAACAAACAGTAAAGTAACCTTGGAAAAAACAAAAATCATGACAACCATAAAAAAAATGAACATCGAACATTAACCGATGAACCAATCAACCATCCAAATCAAATCAAGCAACAAGACCCAATCAAATCAATCATCACTAAAGGATCATCTTTTGAATCATGGTTGGATCATTTTAACAGAAATTTTCAATTGATGTCATGAATTGTCCAAAGTACCTCGATGATGTCATGAACTAGAGGGGATATGATTGAGAATGATATTTTTCTTTGTCTATTGTTTGTGAGTCACTCATTACTACTATGCAAATTGTTGCGAGACATGCTCTACAAAGTATCATTAATGACATTCTGAATTTTCTTAAGAACATGATTAACTCTTGTATGTTTACACAAGTGATGTTTAGGTCATCTTGGTCTAATTGTACCTAGATGCTTGTGTTATCTTGCATTTTCAAATCTCAACGGAAGTTGTATGGAAGTTTTACTCAAGTCATCATGGTCTAATTATACCATCGATGTTTGTACTAACTTTCAACATAATAAGATGCTCAATGATGATAATAAGCACAATGAATTAGATGACAACATTGCATAGATAGGATTGCATTCATTTTAGTTTTGCATTTTCATTATAGATTTTTCCAACACTGGTAACTCTCAACATGATGTTATCTCTCACTACAAGATTTAGTACACTCATAACAAAAAAATCATTCATTTGCATTGAAATTTTCATATCATATCATTAGAAAAGCATTACCATACATCCATCCATACATAATTATAATATGATGCATCATTCATCCATTCATCCATTATAATATTTGCATCATGAAAATTTCAAAAAATAAAGCATTTTTCAAAATACCATCATCATTCATACATCCATATCATACATCGAGGTCATAATAAATGCATTCTTCCATTCATCCATAATCCATCCATATATGCATTCATTATAGCAGTCTTCAGAATAACATCATAATCCATTTGCATTCATACATTTAGGTCACATATTTGCATAAAAAATACAGAAAAGTGCATTACATTTCATTTACATAATAACATTCATTACACATAAAATCAAACATATATTTGCATTCATCATCCATTTATACATAAATCCATATATTTGCATATATCATGTTCAGAAGCTATTCATTCATTTATCATACATTCGGAATCCATAAACCATCCATCCATGCATTGAATCATTCATATCCAAACATAAAATCATACATTTGCATTCCATAATAAAACCATTTCTGCATTCATATTAGCATCTATCCATCAATATATATATATATAAGAAAAATACAAAAAAATAAAAATGCATCATTCATAAACACATAAAAGCATAGCATCATCCCATTAATGCATATGACATAATCACATAAAATATAAATTAAATGCATCCATCATAAACATCCATAATAAAAGCATCAACACATAGATCGCTAGAATGTCACTGCATATCATATAACCTCAAAATAATAATAGGTCAAGTGTATAATGATATCAAATGAACTCAGAAATGATGCATTAAAAATGTGGCAGAGCCAAGTCTCTGAATCAAAGTACAATAAATCAAGTGTGACCATGTGAACCTGTGGTGCTACCCCTAGAGGTCATATGCCTCTCTCCATCACCGTCTGCCCCTGACGACCCTACTCCTGGTAGACCTTCGCTTGGTGGGCCTCCTAGAAGTGGTTGTGTCACACCCCTATTGGTGGTATGAGACTAGGAGGGACTAGATCTAGAGTGAGAATAGCTAACTCTCCAATCTACTAGGATTGCCTCATAGTGCCTGCCCCTATAATACTCCGCCTCCTTGCCGGAATCTCTAAGCTCTCGGACTAGGTACCCTGTCTTGACACCCTCGACAGCTATCTGGATCCTATCTGCCACTACCACTACCTACTTTCCCTATCTTCGTGGTGAGGGTGGCTACCTGGGCTTGCATCTATACCATTTGACCCTGCATCTGTAGTTTTGTTGGTGCCTGTCCCTGTACCTAAGCATGTTCCTGGGCTAGCTAAGACTGTAATGTCTCCACCCGAGCCTATAATCCAACTATCTATGTTTGCTGCCTCTAGGAGGGCATCCTCACTATCACTGGATGATGTCTAGTAGGAGCTGACCTCCTCCTCTTGGGGATGAACCCAAAATCCAGAATATCCCTCCCTTTGCCTCCTCCATCTCTGCCTCTATCTCCCCCATCATCTCCTCCATCATCTCCCACCTCCTCCTCTATCTCCTCCTCCTCACCTCCATCTCCTCCCCGTTGCATGACTAGCCCTACCCTCCTCCCAACCTCCAAAATCGGTGCAGGCTCATCCAAACTTGAAATCTATGGAAATGGATGTGTGTAAAAATGCTCGACATACTTTGTCATCATCTATGCATCTAATATCTCCTTGTGGTACTTCCACAAAATCAGTTGTAAGCCGTAATACTCTACACATGCCGCATCATAATCTAGAGTTGGCCCCCACTCTAGAATTTCTTATCTCTGGCAAGCATAATGTACCACCCTCTGTGGCATCCCCTGAACCCTGCCATACTGTTTGTACACTCTACCAAAAAGGAATCTCTCAAGAATGTATGGTGTCCTGCCAATAGGATATTTGCTACAAAATACATATGGCATCTCAATATCATCCTTTGGCCATACCTCACAATCAAGATATGATCACCATATAACATTGTCCAAGTCATCAATGACTCTCCTCCAATACTCTAACTTGCCATCTTATGCTGGACAACTGGCCTTGTGTAACCAAAAAAATATGGTCATCCTGCTGGTCGAGCCCTCCCTTCCACTGGTTGTGTAATAGCTATATGCTCACAGGCCCATAGCTGCAATAATGTACATCTTGTCGCGAGACTACTAGCCTGAAGATATACAACCTTGTGCAAGTCATGATATAGGTGTGCAAGTATGCATGAACCCCAATCATATCTAGTACCATGGGAAATCATTCCCTCCAAAACTCCTCCCCAACCAACTGTAAAGCCCTTCGACCTATAGTCATGGTAGAGAAATCTTCCAATGAATCCTGCTAGCACACATGGAAAGGGTCGATGAGTGGCAATCGACTCTCGCCAAGATATCTCATAGCCAATGAACCGGTCATCATGGAAAAGCTATCGAATGGCATCAGTCCCTCCTTACTCCTCGTGATCATATACAACTAGCTTCCCCATGACTGGTATCCTCAAAATATGATATACATCCTCAAAGGTAATGGTAATCTCTCCAGTTACCAAATAGGTGTTGTGGTCACTGTGCCACCGCTCTGCCAGTTCCATCAACAATACTCGGTTAATCTGGTACTGGGGCATATCAATCAAAGAAGTAAGTTTTCATTGGTCAATAATAGTTAGGTCTACTAGGGTAAGCTATGGGATAATGTCCGATGTCTACGGAAAGCACTCTCGAACCTGTAAATTACCTAAGCCACCCTCCTAGAACCAAATTAAGGCATCAAGTCAGCACATCAATCAGATCAACCTATCAATCAACATATCAGCTAATCAAATCAGCTCACATGAGATTTTGATCAAATCTCAAGGAGCACCTATCCTATCACTCAAATCTCATTTTTCATGAGATCAATCAATATCAATCAACCTA
This sequence comes from Sequoiadendron giganteum, assembly GCA_007115665.2. Taxonomy (NCBI): domain Eukaryota; kingdom Viridiplantae; phylum Streptophyta; class Pinopsida; order Cupressales; family Cupressaceae; genus Sequoiadendron; species Sequoiadendron giganteum. The sequence continues at coordinate 376,348,562 of CM021103.1, read as the reverse complement.
TCACTGTTCCTCGCCTATCATGAGGATGATCATCAATCAATCAATCAATCAATTTTATCTATCCTATCATCATTCCTCACCTATCATGAGGATGATCATCAATCTATCAATCAACATCATCCTATCATAAGCTGGCATGATCATCAATCATCAAAATCTAGGAGAAATCTTTCAAAATCATCAATTCTGGCTCAATGTGCTAAAACAAGGTTTTTATGTGCTCATCTACTAGATGCGCTAGAAAATTTAATGGATGCACTAGAACAAGCCTTCTATGTGCTGGAAAATGAACTGGATGCGTCGGAACAAGGTCTCGATGCACCATTTCCCGGATGCTCTATTTGACCTACCCTATGCGCTAAAATCCAGATGCGCTAATCTAGCAACCTAATGCGCTAAGGTGGGTTCCTGATGCGTTGAACTAGGTTTGGACCCTAACCTAACCCTATGCGCTACTGCAAGTTCCTTATGTGCTAAAACGGGTTCTAGATGCGCTAAAGTCCTAACGTAATGAGCTAAAACATGTAAAAAAACCGAGTTTTCAAAAGAGAAAAAGCGAGAAAATTTTGAATTTAAATTTAGTCTATATGCAACTGGACGTTGGTGGCGGCAACTCGCTTGAATCTATGAGTGTGGCATGGAATCCGATCCATCTTGGCTCTTCCCTCACTCAAATTTTCAAAATGCTAAAGTTACAAATGAGCTATCTTTCACCCATTTTGACCTTTTAAGGGCTAATTAAGGGGTAATTATGGTGGGATTTATTTAATTTTTCAAAATTGGTCTTTTTAATCAAATATTCAACAATGTGGTTGAACTCTAATCATTATCAGGAGATAAGTCAGGTCATCCTCATCAAATCTGAAGATCATCAGCATATGTGAAAAATCATTTCATCATCATTTTTTTTCAATTTTTTTAAAATCATCAAAAAATTCAAAAATCCCTGATTTATCTCCTAAGGGGGGCATCCATTCATCATCACTGAAAAACTAGCGTTTGGGGCATGTCATAATTTTCACTGCGGTTGGAATTTTTTTTATTTGAAGCAATGCATCTACGCACATCACTTGAAAGAGGGGAAAAATGTATGACATAAAAATGGTCTAAACACAAATTAATTAAATACTTGTTATTTAATTAATAAAAATCTTGAATCTTCTACTTATAAATAAATTGCTAAATTTATTTATATAGCTCATTTCTAAATATTCTTCTTAGCCAAAATCATTTCCCTCTTAAATTAATTAAATGCACAAATTAACTAATTTGTGATTTAGTTAATTCTCCCTCTTTCATTTAAATTTGAATTTTTAATTCAAATTGGCCTCCAAAATCATTCTCCTCTTAAATTAGTTAAATTTACAAATTAACTCATTTTCCATTTACCTAATTTTCCCTTTTCATTTAAATTTGAATTTTTAATTCAAATTGGCACATTTCTACATATTCTTCTAACTTCCTTCCACCTCACCTGCCACCTCACCACATAAAATTGAATTTTCTAATTTGTAAAACATGGATTTTCCATCAACAACCTATAACAAATTTGAAACCACCTTGGACACATGGCTTCTTCTTTCCTCCAATTCCCTTCAACACTTGGCAAAGTGTTCTCTTGCAGGGAACCACTGCTATGATTCTCTCTAACCTCTTTGTTCTCAACTATTGATTTCTCAAGATCACAATCTTGACCATTCATCACTGCCACATCATTCGCAACTATGAAAATTTCTATAAATAGAATACATTTATACAGCTTTTGGAGAGGATAATTTGACAAGTTTATGCTATAGAAATATCAATGCAATTGGAGAGCATTTTTAGAGAGCATTGTAGTTTGCATTTTAGTGTTTTAGTTCATTTAGCATTACCATGGAATTTCTATTTTAGAATTTTAATTTCTTGTATCTTTATACAACATCATCATTAGATTTGCATCATTAGTTTTAGCCTCATTCTAATCACAACACTCCATCATAGATCATTGAACATTTATCTTCAAAAACACAAAAATATAACAATGTAGGCATTGTAGTTTGCATTACATAATAGCTTCTTGTTTCTTAGGTTGTCATTTCATAGATTCATGTGCAATAAATAATTTTGAGAGCATGAATTGAGGAATCACCAAGAATAGAGGACAATGGAATGATTTCGAATGCAGGCTTATAATAGTTTGTTTTATTATTTCTCTTTCATTAGATGCAATACATTTCATTGAATGTGTGTGTTTAATTACTCCCACCGGACACATTTTAAAAGCACGCAAGGTCTATTCAGAATGATATTCTCTATAAAACACATATCTCAATTTTTTCTCCAAAAATATGCCCTTTTTTTTAAAGATTCAAAAAAATTGCCTTTGCTACCTCTACTTTTACTTTTCAAAAAACTAAATTTTTCAAGAACAACATAGTTTTGCAAAAAGGGACGATCTAGGTCTCTTCAGCAAACAAGCACCTACAAAACCCATATCTCTGATATTTCTCGAAAAAATATTTTGCAACTTCTATTTTTGAAGGATTCTCGCATGTTGGTGAAAAAATCAGTTTTAAAAAAATAAATGACTTGGGTCTATTTAGAATAACATTCTCTACAAAACCTCTCATATTTTTCTCCAAAAAATGGCCCTTTTTTTGAAGAAGCTTCAATTTTTTTTGGCTCTATTACCTCTACTACTAGTTTTAAAAAACTCTATATTTTCAAGAACATCTTAATTTGTCTCTTAAGTTTTCTGAAAAAGCACACGAGCACCTACAAAACCCATATGTCTAAGTTTTCTGAAAAAAAATTCTTTGTAGCTTCTATTTTGATGGGTTCTCGCATGTTGGAGAAAAAAATTATTATCAAAAAGCAAATGATCTGGGTCTATTTAGAACAAATTTCTCTAAAAAACCTATGTCTCGGATGTTTCTCCAAAACTCTACCCCTTTTTTTCAAGAAGATTTAAAAAATTTGCGTATACTATCTCTAATTCTTCTACTTTTCAAAAAAATGTATCCTTTTTTTAAGAATAACTTAGTTTTTCAAAAAATGGATGATCTGGGTCTCTTTAGCACATGAGCACCTACAAAACCCATATCTCTGATTTTTCCCAAAAAATTTGTTCCACAATTTATATTTTTTCAGGGCTCTCACATGTTGGTGTAAAAATTAGTTTTTTCAAAATACAAACAATTTGGGTCTATTCAGAACGACATTGTCTACAAAACCAATACCTCATATTTTTCTCCAAAATTCTGCCCTTTTTCTTTAGAAGATTCAAAAAAATTGTCTCTATTAGGGTATGTGCAGGATCATGATGGGCCAAAAAGTTGCAATATGTAAGCCATATGATAGCCCATGTGGCTGACAACCGTTTTTTACCCAAAATTCATGAAATGAAAAGGGTTTTTAGAGGAGATTCTCATCTTTCCTCCAATATAAATTATACTTTACTTTGAATTTAATAAATAATTATTATTCATTTTCTATTAGAATTACAAATAAAGTCCCGATTCATAGGCTAATTGAAAAACATCTATAAATTTCAAATGGTATCACAATTTTTGAATCCAAAACATGCATCACATTCTATGCTTTGTATACTATAGGATTAAAAAAAAAAAAAAATTGAATTTCATGAATTTTTTACCAAGTTAAGGTGGTTAGACAGATGCGCTTTTATATTTTTTAAAAGTTGTAATAAAAAATTCATAATTAATTATTTACATGGAAATAAATTATAAAAAAATATGTATCACATCGAGATATGAGTCCTCTACTTATATATAAAATATTATAAAAAAATATTATCATTTTTTGTGGTTAGGGTGGTCAGACAGACACCTACTTCTTATTTTTACCCTGAAATTTAAATACTACTGCATTGAAATTTCAAATTTTCACCAAATAGATTTTTAATAAAATAAATAAAGGTCTAATAGTTTAGAAACTACATTCAATCTGATATAGATTCTATTTTTGCATTTTTTTTAAATAATATAGTTAACTTATTCAAATTTTTACGTCATGTTGGCTAACTCTAATTTTTTGAATTTTATTGCCACTTAAGGGCCTATTTTTTCCATGATGATCCTACACATGCCCCTCTACAAAGCCCAAATAAATGCTCACATCCAAAATGGAACCCTCAAATATCAAAGAAATAATAAAACCAAGATGCGTAAATGCATGGGCGTGGCTACAAAATGAGAAAACATGGTTTGAGTAATTTTTAGAACTATCTTGAGCTTAAATCAAGAAATTTTGTAGACAAGAGATAAGAGGAAATGTAGAGTTTCAAATTTTGGAGTTCTTATCTAGATTTGATGTGAAGAAAGTAATTTAAAACCCTCCTTCTGAAGTTTTCCCAAGCTTGAACCAATATTTATCATGGCGGCCCAAACTGAAAGGAAATATCAACAAAGCAAGAATACAGAGAAATACATCAGAAAAAATATGCTACAACCACATTTTAGAATCCCAAGAGTGCTTTAGAGATGGAAGAAAAAGCCAAGATTTATGGTTGAGAAAAACTCACCATGTGTTTCTTGTAGAAATCTTCAAATAAATCATTAGAAGCAACATAAAAATGATTAAATCAAGTGTCAAAACCTAACTCATGGGGGCACAACAATTTGGTTTCTCCAAAGTAAACAAATGAAAATGAGAAATGATTTAGGGTTCAATTGTTTTGACTTGCAGCCCTAATCCAATGGATGGTACTTTTTGACCATGTATTAAAATAAATCTTTTCATTTTAATTATGCCATGGTCTTGTCGTTTAGACAATCGACCTAATCAGTTGAGGAGCCCATGAATTTAAGGGTGATGATATTACCTTTATCATTTGATTTTTAAGACTTTGACACTAAGGCATTTGTTTTTTGTGAAAGCTATAAAAGACAATATGATATTAGTACATGTTGTAGTAATGGAGTAGTTACTTATGTATTCTTGCATTATTCTGATAGGACAAACAATGTAGTTAAATATTAGAGGTAGGATTAGTGTATGTGTAGGATCATGATGGGCCAAAAAGTGGTGATATGTAAGTGATATGATGGCCCATGTGGTTGATGACCTTTTTTTTACCCAAAATTGATGAAACAAAAAGGGTTTTTAAAGGATATTCTCAACTTTCCACTAATATAAATTATGTTTTCTTTGAATTTAATAAATAATTATTATTCATTTTCTATTTGAATTATGACTAAAGTCCAGATTGGTAGGTTGATTGAAAATCATCTATAGCTTTCAAACACTATCAAATTTTTTGAATCTGGAACATGCATCACATTCTATGTTTTGCATACTACAAGATTGAAAAAAAATGAATTTCATGAAGTTTTGACCAAGTTAAGGTGGTCATACATACGAGTTTTTTAAATTTTTTTAAAGTTTTAATAAAAAAATCATAATTAATTATTTACTTGGAAAAACATTACAAAAAGATATGCATCACATTGGGACATGAGTCCTCTACTTGTATCTAAAATCTTATAAAAAAATATTATCATTTTATTGTGGTTAGGTTGGTCAAACAGCCACCTACTTATTTTTTCCTTGAAATTTAAGTACTACTACATTGAAATTTCAAATTTTTACCAAATGGATTTAAAAATAAAAAATAAAAAATAAACCTAGTAGTTTAGAAACTACATTTAATTTGCTACAAATTCTATTCTTACATATTTTTGAAATAATGTAGATAACTTATTCAAATTTTTACATCAAGTTGCATAACTCTGATTTTCTAAATTTTCATCGCTACTTAAGGACCTGTTTTTTCCATGATGATCTTGCACATACCCATTACCTTAATATTTACTATGTAATGCAAATAAAAGGAGGACTATCATATGTAAATATTAAAATAATCACAAATTTATTATCTTTAAAATCCAATCAAACAATTATATTTTTCTCAAGATCATGCAAAAGTACAAGTTAAGTTAACTAATCATGCAAAGACAAAATGGAGAAACTGGTGGAGATTTTTGAGACAGCTTTAGTTCTACACTATTTTTGGAGTTGTATTGATCATGCACATCGAGGGGGGTTTTCATCATTCAGAGTTCAATTTGCTTCAATTATGGGCCCTCTTTTCTAGGCTATTCTTCTTTGATCATTAGAAGGGTTTCAGAGATATATTACAATTTCAATTGACTGCTTCTTCCACCTCTTGGTGCCTTGGAGTTATCATACATTGTATATGTTGGAAAATACTTAGTCTTTTTCCTTAGTTCCTATTTTCTACCTTTGTATTCTGCAAAGAGACTATCTTGTAACTCAGTTTTTATTTATAGTTTAATATATATAGCAACTCTTACAGGTTATCATATATTGTCAATTATAATTTTTCCTTTCATCTTCCAATAGTGTGAGTATTTTCCTTCAAAACTTCAGGTGTCGTCCTTATGTTTGATTTGATAAGAAATTCATTGTGTTTCAATCCTCAAACCTTTATTTTTATGTCTCACCCATAAGAGTATGTATGCAATTAAGTTTAATTCACAGGTTATACATTGTGCATGTGATTCAGATTTATCATTTTAGTTGTGAAAACATTGTTTTTCCTTCAAAAAGGATAATCTTGTCAATGCCTATGTATGAAATATTTATGTGATTGAGTTGTTCAGGTTTAGTTGTGCAAATATAAATAGTGGAGGATCCTTGTGAATTAGATTGCAAGTTTATCATTATTTAAGTGCATCGTCATCATTTAAGTTTAGTTTTGAATTTAATTTTAAAAGCCTTCCATCCATTTTCCAACACAAATCATTAGTCTAATAAATAATCAAAAGGAGAACTATCTCATAATCTGGAGATTCACTATTGTTATGAGCAACCTATAGGCTCGAAAGTGTTTCCATGTTACATGGGATTGCTGAGTTTTACAACTTTGCATTCGGGTGCAATCCATCATTATAACAGTTTTTGGAACGCCTTGTGGGACCCTGAAGTTTACTTCAAAGAAGATTTCAAGAGTTTCAAGTTGTTTTTTGAAGATACAATAGTGTTTTACCTTCACATGCTTAATTTATTTGGTGACTCTATTTATCTGGTTTTATTGCAGATTGAGCAACACATGAGAGGAATTTAGACAAGAGGAAGTGTTGATCCATTTGAGTATTTACAGTTGTCATCTCCAAAGATAAGAGGAAGGATAGTGAAAAGAACACTTGGTCCAACTAAAAGAGTTGAATCCACACCTCCTATTTTTAAATCAAAAGCTTTACTGTCACCACCAAGGAGAAGAGGCAAACCATCAAAAAGATAAGTAATTTCACACTCTTCTTCTCCCAGCCTCAAGATCTTTGTTTTGCCTTCATTAAGCCCAATAAGAGTGGTTGTAGATCATGTTCCAATAGTACCAGCATAGAATCCAGTTGTACCAGCAAAAAAAATGGCTAGACAACATGCTTTTGTGTCATTTAATGGAGGAAACCCACTAAATTTGGCTCAACATGATTCCATTCCAATTGTTGCACTTAATAATTTTCCCATTTTCATGGGTGAAGGTCAAACCATGCCAATAAAGCACATTAGAGATGTGGCTTCACTATGTGGGTTCCATCATATCACTGAGGAGAACATTGCACTCAGGCTTTTGGCAGCCTCATTGAAGGGGAAGGATCTTCAACGGTTCAAAGATTTAGCTATGAATTCAGTTGCATCATGGGATGATTTTGGAGATAAGCTAAATAAACAGTTTCAAGATAAATCTGATCGTCTATCTCTAGTTGAGAAAATGATGACTATTAAGAGAGGCGCCACAAGAATAGATGACAAATTTAAATTTTCGATTCCAAAAAACTTGGAATAGAATCATAGATATGGTAAGCCCCTCTATTGATCATGCATTTATGTGTTATCTTAAGGCTCTTAATAGTGATATATCTATAATTATTCAATCAATGGGTGGTGTGACCTTGCCTCAACATTTGTTATTACCATTAGGGTTGAGAATAGTCTTATTCAGGCTAGTAAGATTGCACCTAGAACTTCAATACCAATATTTCCTAACATTCATCCCCTAATGTCAAGACAAGTGTCTGATATAGCCCCATTACCTATTGTTCTAGACTTAGGATATCAAACATCACATCAAAATAGTGTTGTTAAAGCTCAACTTCAAGAGTTACAAGATATTAGAAGCAACCAACAAAAGATTGAAAACTTATTATAGGCTTTTGGGAATAATTTTGTGAATATTGAAAAGAAACTTGGCCAAGGTTATAGACCAAATAAGAACTTATACCAGCCAAATAGGTCACCTTATCAATCTGATTTTCAAGGCTAGAGAAGAAATTACAATGCTAGACCTTTCTAGCCTAACAATTCTAATGTTGTTAATTCTAAAAAAGAACTCGTTCCTATGAAAAAAAATCTAGCACAAGATTATGAATGGTTTTTTCCATGTAATCATCCACACAACCAAATTACTTTTTCTAATGGAGTGCAAAACCAAGTCTTGATGGTGCAAACAATCATTTTTGTTTCAGAGGATGTGACTCAGGATGGCAGTGAGCAACAAAGAAATCAGAATGATAACTGTGTTCTTGATATTTCCTTAGCAAATTAGCAAGGTAGTGATTTTTGTGGAGTTAATCAATCTCAAGATTATATTGTAGCTAATACAAGATCAAAATAGAGGGTTGTTGACTTAAGGAAACAAGCTGATAAGAATGTATAGCAAGCTAATAAAGTCCAACAACAAGTATTTAAAGAAAAAAATTAAATTCCTACAGCTCAACAAGGTTAGAATGTGCCCTCATCTTCTCAAATATTCATATTTTTCTAAGACAGTAGGCTATGTCAGCAAGGGAGTAGCCAAAATTTCAATCTCAACACTCACAGTTACAAACTGAGGTTGTTGTTTCGAAAGGACAACAAAAGGTTAGTGTTCTAGAATTCAATATTGTGGATCATATGAAAAAGCAACTGTTAATTTGTCAATGATTGATGCTTTGCACATTCCTAGGCAAAAGTATTTACTGCAAGATGATTTATCCAAGCTTTTAATTTCTGACAAGCTTAACAATGAACAACCCAAAGTAGTGCTTGTAAATAGCCTTTAAACCAAGAGTGAGCAGTTAGCTCAAGAAGTCAAACACCTCCATTTTATGTCAGTTTGATCATTGGTGAAAATATCATGCATAACTGCATGATTGATTCAAGAGAAAGCAACTAGCAGATAAGCTAGGATTAACTTATGAGCCCTTGTCAAAAGGAGTAATTCAATTAGATGGTACAAATTTACAATTTGTTAGGGTAATTAAAAATTTGCCCCTTACTCTGCATGCCTATCCAAATTTTTCAATTTTACAAGATATTTATGTCATAGATTTCCCACCTTTCTTTGTCTTATGCCTCTCAAGATAATTCACTATCAAGTTAGGAGGATATCTATCATCTGACTGGTCTCATATGTTTTTTCGAACACAATATGACATGAGAGTGACCTTAAAATCTGAACCACAAGCTAAAAACCATATCGAACCTTATAATTCTAATCCTATAAATTCAAACCTAGCCATCCATGAACAGGAGGATCAATCCATGGCCCTAGACCTAGCGTACCCATCGAATTCATACCTAATATCAATTTGGATGAGTGGGCATCCAAGAATCATGAGGTTGATCCATTCAGTCACATGGATGAAGTAGGTTTGGTCATTTACATGATTTAGGATCTTGATGTAATTGTTCCAAATCTGGTCAAAGATGAGAGATAGTCAGAACAACAAAGTAATCAACTTTGGAAGCTATATTTTGATGGCTTGAGAAGTAAAGTAGGTGCTGGTGAAGGGGTATGTTGATTTCACCAAATGGAGAAAGGTACTATTCATCACTTCACTTTTCTTTTAGTTACTTAAACAATACAACTAAGTATGAGACATTAATTCATGGCCTTGAGTGGGCTAGAAAGAAAGGTATCAAGTGTCTACAAGTATTTGGTGATTCTAAGCTGATAATAAATCAGGTAAGAAATCTGAGTGTAACTACAAATGATTTTCTTAAGTTGTATAAGCATAAAACTTGGGATTTAATAGAAGAATTTTATGCTTTCAAACTATTGTCTATTCCTAAAAATCAGAATAAACAAGCTAACAAACTTGCTACCATAGGATCACAGTTTGATATAACAACTAAAATCAATAAAGTTGAGGTACAACAGTATGTAAAAGTGGTGGTGAGACCATTTGTACTAGATACTAATGTTTCTTGGCAGGTGTTTGACAATGAACAAATTATTAACTTTTTGATGGAAAAAGTAGAGTTTTCTACTGGAAACTAGCAAACTCTTGAACAACAATGTGATAAATAGATATTTTTGTTGAAGTCTAATAAGTTGACTAAGGGTTTGGTAACCCTCAAATAAATTTTTAACACTGATGATTAGGTCAGAAAAGATAAATCCAACATAACAATGAAGCAAGAGCACTATGAGCTAATTGAAATATTTAGAGATAAGCTTCTCAAGCTTGGCAAAGTCTTTACGAATGAGGAACAACAAGCTTTAATCTTGCTTTTCCAAGAATTCAATGATTTTTTCACTCGGGAGTATGGAGATATGAAGGGTTTTATCCTTGAGTTAGATCAACACCCAATTGAGTTGGAGCCCAATGCAAAACCAGTGAGACAAAAGAAGAGGCCTATAAATCCCAAGCTGGAGCATCTCATGAAAACATAATTGAACAAGTTGATTGAAGGTAGTATTATATTTCCAATAAAGCATACATATTGGGTTTCTAAATTGGTGCCTATTAGTAAGAAGAATGAAGGGATAAGGTTGTCTGTTGATTTTTCGTGATCTAAATAGAGCATCTCTTAAAGATCACTATCTGCTGCCTTCAATGGAGCAAATTTTACAAGTTGTTTCAGGTTCAAAAAGGTTCTCATTGCTGGATGGTTATTCAGGGTATAACCAAATTTTGGTTAAAGAAGAAGACCAGTTTAAAACAACCTTTACCACTAAGTGGGGTACTATGTCCTACAAAAAGATGCCCTTCGCTTTGTCCAATGCAGGGGCAACCTTTCAGAGAGAAATGGACATGGCCTTCCAAGGCCTTATTAATAAAAAATTTCTTGTGTATTTAGATGATATCACTATATTTTCAAAGAAATCCAACCAACATTTTGATCATCTTAGACAAATATTTGAAAGATGCAGAGAATACGTGGTGTCACTGAACCCAAAGAAGAGAATTTTTTTCAGTCCATGAGGGGAAGCTTCTGGGACATATTGTTTCAAAGAAAGGTATCACCATTTATCTAGAAAGAATCACAACTATTTTAGATTTACCCCTACCTAAACATAAGAAAGGTTTGTTGAGTTTTCTAGGTAGGATTAAATTTGTTAGGAGGTTCATTCCTAACATTGCAGCATTATTGCAACCTCTTACAACTATGCTAAAAAATAATATTCCATTCAACTAGACTAAGGAAGGTAAGAATAGTTTCAAATATATTAAAGAGGCAATTGCAACAGCCCCAACTCTTATTAACCCAAATTTTAATAAATATTTCTTATAATATGCATTTGGGAGTGTTGATACAATTTCAGCCATGCATTGTCAACAAAATGAAGAAGAATTAGAACAGCATGTGGCTTTCTTTGGTCAAGTTCTGCATGATTATGAAGTGCAGTATTCATTTGTAGAAAAGAATGTATTAGCTGTAGTAAGAAGCCTTAAGAAATTTAGGCATATGCTTTCAAATAAAAAATACAACTGTTGGTTGGTCATTCAACAATCAAAGATTTTCTGTTCAGCAAGGACATTAATGATAAGAGAGCATGTTGGATAAAAAAAGTAATGGAGTATGCAATTGAAATTAAAGTCACCAAACTTGTTAGAGGCAAAGGCTTGTGTGAACAACTTGCTGGAAATGAAGAAAACAACAAACTAGTTGATCAACAAGTTGAAATAGCGTTTAGTAATGAAGAACAAGTTATTGTTCCAGTTACATCAGAAAATTGGATACAAAAAATGGTCCATTAATTACACACATGAGACTATCCTCAAGGTTTGGACAAGTCAAAAAGAATGTATGACAAGCTTCAAGCCATCCCTTTTACTGTAATTGATGGAATTTTGTATAAAAGAGATTTTCATGGTGTTTTTCTCAAATATGTTGAACCATAATAGATTGATTTTTTTTTAAAAGAGTTTCATGATAGGCCCACTAGAGGTAATTTTTCACCAAGAACCACAACCCTGAAGATAATGAGAGTTGGGTATTAGTGGCCTGATTTTTTTAAGGATGCCCATGCTTGGGTTAGAATGTAGTAAATGTGTAATATTTGCAGGAAAGAAAAGGCTTGCAGCCTTGCCACTTCATTTGATTCTGGTAGAACAACCCTTTGGCAAGTGGGGCCTTAATTTTATTGGCTCGATTAACCCACCTTTTGGTGCAAGTCATAAGTGGATCTTAACATCAACAAACTATTTTACCAAGTCTATAGAAGGTGTGGCACTAAAAGAGGCCAATGAAATAGCTATCCTAAATTTTTAACAAGATTTAGTATCAAGGTTTGGAGTTCCTGATTCTATAATCTTAGATAATGCTTTAGCTTTTGTTGGTTTAATATTTTGAGATTGGTCGGTTAAGAATAACATATATCTGAATACTTCATCCAATTAGTACCCCCAAGGTAATGGACAGGCTGAGTCTACTAACAAAAACTTGAGCAAGATTATCAAAAAGGCAATTGAAGATAATCAAAGGACCTGGCATAACAAGTTGAAACTAGCCCTTTGGGCTGATAAAATAACTCCAAAAAAAGATACAGGTAATTCACCTTATGTTCTTACTTATGGTAAAGAAGCTAGGTTTCCAATTTCAGTAGAGCTACGTACGTTGAATTTCATTAAGGAACTTAAACTGTTAGAAGAAAAACCTTTGAAAATCAATCTTGCATAGTTGATGAAATTATAAAAAACAAGGAAAGAAGGCTTGAGAAAGCCTGAGATTCACCAAGCTCAGATGAAAAGTACTTTTGACTGAGAAGGTAGTGCCCAGAGTGTTCAAAGAAGGAGATTTGGTATTTAAATGGGATGAACTCAAGAGAAAACTTGGTAAACACACAAAATTTGATGTCATATGGGATGGCCCATACATTATCATAGAATGCAAACAACATAATGCATTCTAGCTCTCAAAGCTGGATGGAGAGGTTTTTCCAATCCTTGTCAATAGGATTCACCTCAAACAGTGTTATTGAGGATCAAAAGTTTGTAGATGTATATAGTAGAGTAAATTTTTTCTTTCAATAAGTGCAATCTAGCTCACCTCAATTAAATATTGATGAAATTCCTAATGTTGAGATGTATGTACCTAGGAGAACACCACCAAGAATTTTGCGTAGAAAGCCAAAGTATTTGATTAATATTGATGATGAGATTTTGCAGCACATGGAAGGTAAGATTTCAACACGCACTTGTAGAAGATATGTTGATAAGATATGGGAACGATTCTTTGAAAGGCTAAATGAGACTGCAAGATGTCAACTATTAGTTGAAATGATGCGGGTGTAAAGTATAGGAACATCGTGAAGACTCTTGGGTTGAGAACATCGAATGCATCGAGTGAAGACACTATTGAAGAATCTAATGGATGCTTATGAGAGTGTGGGTAAGACCTCACGCTCAAAGGATAGTAATGTCACCCGACTTGTCATTACATTGACTTTGGTAAGTTGTCAAACAAAGAGAGCTTCCCTAATTAAAAAGACTAGTGAAAAAATGGGAATTAGTAGAAAAACTTTATCAAGAGCGATTCAAAGGCAACAAATAATTGAGGGCAATGATACAAATGAATTATGGGCATTCTCAGAGAGACTGCCACAAAAAGATAAAGAATTTGTTGAAGCCTTGAGAACACTAATTGAAGAGTATTGGAAGAATAACACAAGGCCATCTCCGAATCAAAGGGATGTGGTAAGAAGGAGAATCGGTAGTCGGAATCATGAGCCACATCCAAAGCATTTTTTGGATATGACTCAAACCCAATTTTTTCGGAAATTTGAAAATGATTATCCTCAAATTATTATTTCTCAAAGACTTTTTGAACTGCTTAAACCTTTTTATGTCAAGATAAATCACACACGCACTACTTGTTTTTGTAGACTACATATTGAATTTTCTAACCATTACGATGTTTATCATTCTATATGTTTAGATTTGCATACTAATGATGTTTTGCAGGATTGTGGCATAGAAGCCCCACCAAAATCTTCAAGAGAGTTTTTACCAAAAAATTTATGTGAAATAGAGGATGGCCAGATATTCTATAGGACAACATGCTTGGATGGTTCATGCGAGCATTGCGGTGGCTTCCAGTGTATGCCAGTATGTCAACATATGGAAAGCACAGATGAGGTGGGACAAAAACTAGTAGAGTTCGGGAAGTATAAAATAGTGGCATATGCTACAAAAGATGGGTCTCAAGCAAAAAGGTGTGATTTGGTTATTGAGATGATTCCAGTGTACAAATTTATGACCACATTTCGTGACAGTATACTGTTTGAGTATGCAATGCATACCCATAGAGCTTGATGGTTGGACACGCAATTCAAGCTATGCAAGGACACCTTTCCAGTTGGAAGCATAGTATCCATGGTTGACTTTGAAGAGAACTACACTCTACAACCACAACATGAGGTGTAGTCACAATATTACAACTCTACACAAGTTTTGATATTTGTGCACATAGCATTCATTCATGCATTTGATAGTACAGATGAGTAAAGGAAGGTATTGAGGGAGTACCACGTTTACATTACAGATGATCGCACACATTCTCTAGAGTTCAAGCAAGGTTGCTTCCAAATGTTCTACAGTGGTTTGGCTCAAAGGGGCATAGAATACGATCAACATATAATATGGTCTGATAACTATGCAACACAGTTCAAGAACTCGCGCATGTTCTACTGGTTGTGCAGGATGCATGTCGTTACAGGTGTTCAACATATGTGGAACTTTTTTGAGGCTAGACATGGAAAGGGGGAGCATGATGGTGCAAGAGCATGCGTGAAAAGAGCATTATCACGAGAAGAGTTAAAGTATAAAGACAGTGCAAAGTTGACAAATGCAAAATCAATCGTCAAGTGGTGTAAAGCTTTGATGGGTCTAGGTAATGAAGGTACGTCTTCAGTTCGTAGATTTTTTTGGTTGATGGATGATACTAACATTGCACCATATGAAGACTATTGTACACTAATATGATCGAGTGAGTTACACTCTTTCCTTAGCTCAAATACAGGTTCATGGAGTATCCATGCGCAAAAGATGGCATGCTTTTGTTCTTCATGTACAATGCAAGACTGGAATGATTGTGAGTCAGGGGAGTGGGTTGGCAAATGGTTCACAAGTTATCTTAGCCCACTTCACACGTATTGCCCTCCGACGGAATTGGAACTGACATAGATAGAATCATCGGTCGACTTTGAACACATATAAGATCTAGTTAAATGAGGTGATATATCTACTTTCTTAGTTGTTGAAATTCCATATCGTTAGATCTTACTTTGTATTGTATTCGTAATGTTCACAAACTTCAAGAGATTTTTTGCACATATCAATGTAGGGCATGTTTATGCAGTTATTATAGATGAAGACAATGAAAAGGGAATAGACTATTACTTGTGTCATTGTGTTGAGACCAAAAATAAATTGGAGGCCCCAGTTATAGATGGAGAAAACATCGAATACCCTACAGGCTCAGTTGTGGTTACTGGAACATGGCTTAGAAGGTACCCACATTCAAGTGTTAAACATTGGCTATTTCAAAACTTTGACATGCATCGTAAGATTCTTCATTACTCAAACCTTGTCATGGAATCCAATGTTCATTTGACCAAATATGGGGGTAGACCTTTGAACAAGACATTATGGAAGGTCCGTGAGTCTGACCATGAGGCAATACTTGACACAATAAAGAGTAGAGCAAACCCGGATGGTTCGTTGGATTAATTTGTAAGTATATGCACATTGGTTCTTATTAATTTATACTTGTATGCATGTTAATTTTTTTTATGCCAATGCTATCATCTTCTTTTACAGTGATTGGTGTCCCCTTGCAAAAAATGCAGATATATGAGCCATCCAAGAGAATGTCAACCAGAAAAGCAATGCAACATCCTTATTTTGATGTCTGCATGCAACATCTGTAAGTGCCTTCCATCTAAATTTATTACATTTCCATTTTTGATGCTCTTTCTTTTTCTGTTTTACTTTGTGTATTTGTAAGTAAACTACTAAGGGTTGATTGATCTTTCGTTGCAGAAAATGCTGATTTAAGAGCCATCAAATAAAATCTCAACCAAAAAACCAGTGCAACATACTTATTTTGATTTCAAGCCATTATAAGAGAGCATGTGAAGCTTAGCAAGGGAATCTCAAGTTACTCATTTGAAGTTAACCTCATGATCCTACAGAAAAACCTCTCCCGATTTTGGCTATCTTGTAGTGGTTTTCTCGTGGCGGTAGATTTTCACTTGATGGAAAACGTGTCAAATTCAAGCTGTGCAAAGTTGCAAAGTGGTGCAACTTTTGCTCTGCAACTCATGTGACCAAGTAGACTATTCCAACACATCTAAATAAGTATTTTTATGCTAAGCATGGTCCTCTTTTGCACCGAAACACGTGGAATCGCTCTGAGCTATGTTCCACTGGATCGATCCCTTAAGGGTCCAAAGTGCAAAATGGCTGCAAACTTCAACGTGCTATTACTCAAATTTCGTGATGCTTAAAAACTTCTCGTCTAATCCTATAGGATTGTGTTGATCCTGTGTACAAAAACCTCTCTTGGTTTTGGCTATCTCAAAGTGGTTTTCCAGTGGTGGCAGATTTTCACTTGATGGAAAAAACATCAAATGCAAGCAGTACAAAATAGCAAAGTGGTGCAACATTCGTTCTGGAACTTGTGTGACCAAATGAACTATTCCAACATGTCCAAATAGGTATGTTTATGCTAGGCATGGTCCTCTTTTGCATTGAAACACATGGAATCGCTCTGAGCTATGTTCCACCGGATCAATCCCTTAGGTTGGAGGATTCTTAAGTTGCAAAGTTTTAAGTTGCTTAAAGCAAAAAAATTGAAATGATATTGAATGGTCAACTTAGCACTCATTGCATCTAAGTGATGCTCATAGAGGTGAGGCACTAGGCCTTCGTAGGAGGTCACTCATTCTAGTATACTCCAGCTCAAGTGCTTAACCACGAAGTTTTTTCCCCAAGAAGACATAGTGGAAAAGGCAGAATCCAGTGTACTTTTGATGAGTGGAAAGGAATTCCTAAGAGACATGAAGGAGGAAGAAGGAGTTGTCTATGCAATCATGTTGAATCCAAAGGAGGAGGAGTCACCTAGTCAGCTACCTGTGATAGTAGAGGTGAAGCAATTGTTGGATCAGTTCAGGGATATCATCTGTGAAGGCACACCAGCTACACTACCACCTAAGAGGGCAATCAGTCATCAAATTGACTTTGTAGCAGGAGCAACATTGCCTAACAAGGCTACATACAAAATGACACCAGAGTAGAACAAGGAGAGAGCAAGGAAAGTTCAAGAACTTTTGGACCAAGGGTTGATCAAGAAAAGCATAAGCCCATGTGTTGTTCCAGTGGTGTTGGCACCTAAGAAGGGAGATAAGTGGAGAATGTGTAATGATTCTAGGGTCATAAATAGGATAACCATTAGATATAGGTTTCCTATTCCTAGGATAGAAGACTTAATGAACTATTTAGGGGGTGCTAAGTACTACTCCAAGATTGATTTGAAAAGTGGCTACTATCAGATTAGGATGAAAGAGGGAGATGAATGCAAGTCAACTTTTAAAATGACAAAGGGGTTATATGAGTGGTTAGTAATGCCATTCAGGCTTACAAATGCACCTAGCACTTTATGAGGGTGATGAATGAGGTCTTGAAGGACTTTATAGGAGTCTTTTTGGTAGTCTACTTAGATGATATCCTCATCTTTAGCAAAACAAAAGAAGAACATATGAGTCACCTAGAACTTGTGTTGAAGAAACTTCAAGAGGAGAAGCTCACGATAAATCTTGATAAATAGGGTACTTGGTAACTTGTTGAGGTGTCTAACTAAGGAGTATGGACAAGGATGAGAACAAGTCATTTCACAGGTAGAATTTTCCTACAATGATAGCACAAACAGGTCTACTAGTAAGAGCCCAGTTGAAATTGTATATGGGTTACATCCAAGGGGTGTACTTGAGCTAAGAGACCTAAAAGGTTATGAAGGAATCAGTGTACATGCAGATAATTTTTCCCAGTCAATGAGAGAGGTTCATGAGCAGGTAAAGAAGACATTAATGGAGGCTAACCAGAAGTTGAAGGCTAAAAGAGATGAAGGGAAGAGAGATCTACAATTCGAAATAGGTGATTTGGTGATGGTATACTTGAACAAGGCAAGACTACAAAAAGGCATACCAAGTAAGTTGCAGATGAAAAGGATAGGGCCATGTAAAGTGTTGGCTAAGTATGGATCCAATGCATACAAGGTGGAGTTACCCAAGGAGATGTCGATTTCGCCTATCTTCAATGTGAAGGACTTGGTGAAGTATAAAGGACCAGAAATGGATGAGGAATAGTATAGTGCTAAGGTGAGTAAGGATGTGGATGAACTCAAGGTACCTGATCAGATCAGACCACAAGTGGACAAGATTCTAGACTCAAGGGTGAAGAAGAAGACTAGGCACAAGTAATACATGGAGCACCTAGTGAAGTGGAGACATCAACCAGAGTCAGAGGCTACTTGGATAGCAGAAAGTGACTTTAAGAAGCATGGAATTAGTGAGGAGCTCTTGAAACCATAGGTTCATTAACTTCTTTGTTGTAGGGGGGAGAATGGTGCAGGAGTACCTTAAGGTCTTTTTTAGAGATCTTTGCAATTTTGGCTTGTAGGTCTTTCTAGCCAACCACCAATGGAATAAGGACTATGATGTAAAGTACCAAGAGTGTTTTTGATGAGTGAATTGGGAATAGGTTTGTTAGGGGCTTGCGGTTTGGGTAAGTCTTGGACATTGTGAGCATTTTGAGCAATGTTGCCTTGGCTATTTGTCCTAAAAGTTGGAAAATGGCATTAATGATGCTCTATGCCGTCAGGTCCTAAAACATGGGAGAAAGGTATATAAGGTCAGAAAAACCCTAATACCTAGGTTGGAGGATTGTTTTCGTGAATTGAGACATGGAGAGTACATTTTTGTGATTGGAAGAGAGCAAGTTTTCATTGAATTTCCATGTTTGAGCCTTCATCCAATCAAGAATGGAGTGAAAGGACTTATCTGATGCTTTGAGTCTTCCATTTGTGTCACTTACTTACATCGTGTAGCATTAGATTAGTCATCTAGACCGACAAGTTATCTTTTTGCAAGTTTTTGGTGTTCTTGGTCTCATTGTCGGTTCAGGCTAGTTTTGTGAATAATGAGTCCCACTTGACTTCCCATGGCTTTCCTCTCATGGAAACTTGGAATCAAGTTGGGGACCGTGTAAATAGTGTATATATAGGTTCTAGGGTTCATGTTTTGCAGAGAAGGTGATGAAATCATCAAGCACTAGGCGAGTGCAAGTGCATTCTGGCTAGTAGCTTGGAGAGGACAACAGCAAGGAGAGTTGCTAAATGGATTGGTTTGTGCCAATAAAGAGTATGGGAGTGTAGTCACATGTATCTCAATCATGTGTGTGCCAGGAGGAGAGTTGAGGAGGTTGTTGAAGCCCTCAAAGAAGGAAAAAAAGCCAAAAACCCTAAGAACCCTTGAAAATAGGGGGTTTGAGGACAATCATATGTACGGACACTTGAAGGACCTAAGGCCTGGTAAATCTTGGAGCCTTGATGGTCAAAAGAAAGAATCTACAAAAACATTTGGGGGTTGTTAAGACTAATTGTGAGAAAAGTCAAGAAAACGGGTTCTAGGAGGCCAAATTGGGGTAGAAGGCTACAAGGCCTAAAATTGAGTTTTTCAAGAAAGTGATTGGTAAAAGGTGAAAGAATCCAATAAGATGGATCAGTGAGGTGAAAAATCAATAGAGGGACAACTAGGATACCCTTCCCTAGCCCTGGAGTGGTTAGGACACTTTGGGTTAGTGTGGAGCCCAAGGAAGCTTAGTGGTGGATTGGGAGTGATGGAGAAGAATTTGAAATTGGTGGAGAGTCTTATGTGGTGAGAGGGGTTTAGGAGTGATCCCTAAGTAGGGTAGAGAGGAATACCCTAGGAATACTAGAGAATAGGTCTTGGGAAGAGTAAGAGTGCTCTTGAGGAATAGGACTCCCCATCACTTTAGCTCATCAATTGATAAGTAGGAGGTATTTTCTACAATGTGTCAAATTCTAATATTTCTATCAGGATTCCGTTGAGTAGTCATTTGTAGTATTAGATATAGCTCTAGCTTCTACAGTATTGTACATCATTGCAAATAGTTTCAAAGATATAGATAACATCAATAGTTCACATTACTCAAGAAGGATGAACATCTTAAAGACATTTGCGGAAATCAGGACAAGTAACCTTCTTGTGGACTTAGGGTTGCAATATTTGATCTACAACATGTTCCACCATTTCTTCAGTAGGATCAAGAACACACATAATGAAGGTGTGTTTGTAGCCATGAAAGATTATGGTTTGAACTAACTAGGAGAGTGATGTTTTATCTCAACCAACCATATCTATACCATGGTTTGTTTGGAAACAAGGATGGGTTCTCTCTTCATCGGCATATACATTATTCCTCGATGTGTTCACACCAGTGTTACAAGACTAGGACTCGCCTCGGACTTGACAAGCCATTTTTTGAATTGGACTCGAGCTCGGAGCCCAAACTTGACAAATAGAAAAACGTAAGAAATTCAAACATTTGTAAGGATTTAAAACTTGTTTTATACACCCTTTAATAAATAAACCTTAAATACACAATAGCATCATCAAATAGAAATTACTGTGATCCTATACACAAACATACATCAATCACATAAGTATAAGCACAAATTTTAGCTGAAGGAAATAACGCATTTAGATATATAAATATTGTGATATTGCTATTAGGATTCAATTGTGTAGTTTTACAAGTCAAACTCATTGACCCATGATTCATCAGTAGTGGTTCACAAGAACCCATCTCTCATGATAATGAATGGTTCATAAGGAGGAAGATAAATCTTCATACATTTCTTCTGTCACAAATGAGATAAGTGCTTGGTTTTATGAAGGTCATGAGACAACCATTAATGGGGAGTGGATACATGAAGAACTGATGGAGAATGATAATGGCTTCATACCTACTCTAAAGGAATTTTTTTTTGTTTCAATGATGCAAGAGGTTTTTGGTCTCACTACCAAAATGAGCCTACAAAGAATGCATGTGAAACTCCTTTTGAACTTGAGGGTGTACTTACTCCATCTCAAGGATCATGCATTAAGGATGACATAGATCAATGCTAGGGCTAACCAATTAATAATTATACACGTGAATAAGTCAAACATGTACATGTCAATAAGGGAACTACAAGTACTCATAAACATGTAAGCCTCAGAAAGTATACACACGAATACATAGTATACACAAATTAAAACAAAATATATGCACAAATACAAGGTATATGCATGAAAACATGTAAGCCACAAAGTATACACTTGAATGCATGTAAGTCACAAAGTATACACGTAAGTTGTAAAGTATACACTTGAATATACGTAACTCATATCTATTGAACCATCAATTTAGAATGGAAATATGGATAGGCATCGAAAAAAGATATTTTTATTAACCAAATAGCCATGTAGGCATACATAAATATATGTCGATATAAGTATGAAATATATGTACAAAATAGCCATATAAGCTTACGAGAATGCCATCTAGGCATACAATGTCAAATATGTCCAATAAAAAATATGTACAAAATTTCCATGCAGGCATACAATAAAGGACTCTAGAATCAAGAGTCATTGCTCTCCATGCCCAGGAAATAAAATCTTTCCCTTTCCTTTTTGCTCAGATGGCGATAGGTCTGTCACTCATTTTTGCTGTGCTTGTGGAGTGCTCATACTACTCCTTCTAGGGTTTAGTTCATGGTGAAGTTTTAACTATTACAATAAGAAGTAAAGACATGAATATATAGAAATTACATTATAAAAAATGATATATTTGACAAAATAATCACTTACAGCCATCTCACGATCTCTCCATGAGGGAAATATCCTTATGCCCATGCTCAGACATGCTGAAGCCCTCTATAAACCATATAGATAGACAAAAACTACATGAATCAATAATGGTTTGATTTCTCACTAACTAACATCTATAAAAACAAATGTAAATTAAAATTTACTAATTTGCCTCATACCTCTTCTGTCAGAGCCATCGAGGATTGTATAGCAGATGTCACACCAATATCCATTGCCCTCATCACATTAAGAGGTGTACCGTCTCGCAACAACTGAAAATAAAACAACAAATTATTCAACGTAATCAACGATGTGCATGTATAAACTACACAAATCTATTAAGTACTTGATTCATTAGTTAAACTCTTTATTCTATTACCTGCGTGAAGGTTTGAGTAAATCCACCGCCACTGGGAAGTGTTCGATCAAAACCTCTAATATTAGTCTATTCAACATCCAAAATTGCATATTAAATTACCATTCGTAAAACAATTGCATTAATATGCAATAAACTTATAATTGTTTACTAGTTACATACCCTAGCGATAGGTGTAATGCAAAAATAGGTTGGTGGGGGGCCAGTGTATCCAGTCTCAACACTATGACCCTGCAATTTTATTAAGATCATAAAACATTTTTAGTTAATCTTGCATTTCAAAATCAAAATTTAATAAATTAAATTCAATGAACACATGCACTAACTTTTACCTGACTATCAATGCCATATGCCTCATGCAAAATGTTAGCTTTCCTCTCCATCTAAATAGCTGCAGATGGATCCTGCGTACCAGTCTCCTGAGGGTCGGTGGGGTCATGTGAACAAGTAGCCCTACAAGACTGACACACATGTGTTCAAAAACCACCACTAGAAGACTCCCCTGGATGGCACTGTAGAATAGGGCTAGTATGATGGATGACACTCTGGGTCAAAGTGTTGATTGCCTACAATGTGTCTACGTTAGAACTTTCCTTCACGATGGAAGGCATAACAATGTGCTCATGAGGTGGCCTAGCGAGAGCTCATCTACCTTGCCGCATAGGATCTAGCTGTGCATCAGGTCTATCTTGAGCTGACCTGCCACCTCTCTCCTAGAAATCCCTCATATCAAAATAATTTGGGATTTTTTTCAATATGAACTCACTGTATAGTTTCCTAAGGAAATATTGCGGGACCTCGCAATTGTTGCACGGTGGGTAATTGAAGACCATGTACCACCTATCATAAAACCGCTCCTTCATTTGTTGGTGGTGGCACCAATGGATAGGAAACCTCTTCGCATTGAGGGTAAGATTTTGATTTGTGCGTGGGTCAGTGAATAATGAGCACAAATCACCTTTTGTTATTTTTAAATCTTTCACATCCTTGTATGATAGTTTATTTGCATAATACTCCCTAGCCGCCTACCTCCTATCTTCCCATCCAGTTATTTGTTTGCTAATTGAATCTACGTTTGTTAACATATCTTTCAAGGAATTTGCTAGGGTCATTCTTTCTATGGTTGAACCATTTGGATCACTCAACCTATTGATAAAATCCTCAATTTGTTTTTTGTTGTTCTCAATTTCACTCATTAAATTTTGTTGAGTGCCAGGAGGGGGTTGAGTGATTGGTGAAGGAGGTTGATGTTGTGGTTGATTTTGATCTTGAGGATTTGGTTGGTCCTCCTGTTGAGGATTTTGAGGGTTTGCAGGTTGATTTGCATCTCCTAAAAATTCAAACAAATTGATATCAAATTCAACCTAAAACTAACAAATTCAAAACAAAAAGCACAGAATCCTTACCTCTTATAGCTCCTTGTCGTCGTGGCACCATCGTTGTGAAGAAATTTGGATTCTTGGCAAAGAAATTATTCTCCTAGAATGCCAGCGCAATATTTTGGGGTTTTTGGCTGCGGGTGCACAAAAAAACTAGTTGAAATGCAAATGAGAGATTTCATTTATTTTTTTGTTTTTAATAGTCGATAACGCGAGTGCATTATAACACGCTTGCTTTATGGCTTTGTAGTTGTAGCCGTCGAGACCTTGCCTAGGTTTAACAGAAGACATAACACGAGCACGTTATAATGCACTCGCGTTATGGTTTTCAACTTTGTTTTTTTGAGGGTGTCCATGGAATTGCTACCCATTTCCATGCACCCGCCCAAATAATATGATAGATGATTCAAAAAAGTGTGTCACAAGCTGGAAGAACCATTGATAGAAAGATAAAAGATAGAATGGTTTATTTTCAGACTTGAAAAATATATAAGATCATCCTTGGATGGGAAGATATTCAACACTTATACAGTTTAAATCACCATGGCATACCACATTAAAGCTCAAACATGGTACAAACCTCAAAAGGATGATGTGAAGGAGACCATTGATAAATTATAACTTATGGCAGAACAACTAACAATACAAAATTTAATCTTATAAAGAGGAGAAATAAACAAAACTAAAGAATTTTTTTCCTATACTACTCACAAGAAGGTCACCTCCAGAATGACCTTCTTAAGGCTCAAGGAGAGGGAACCATTTTCACACTACACGTAGAATTAAAGATAGTTACAAACAAAACTAACTCAATGTATTTATTGTGGGACTTGCTAAGAGTGGGATAGTCAGCTCACAGAGGATATTTCTACAAATCAATTTCAGGTTTGGAACACATAGAATCATCCTCATTTTGATGTCGTATGCACCACAACTATGATGCAAACATATATAGGAACATGGCACATGTTAAACGATTGGCATAAGGACCTCTATATAATGCAGGTTATAGATAGCCACCATGGAGGGATAAAAAAAGTGCATATGTGCTATAGAACAACCCACCACAAGGCTATATGGGAGATAATAGATAATCCAATTATAGAGGAGGAAGAGGATGCAATAGAAATAACTACCAGAGGAGTGATGCAACATGTTACAATTGCAAGAAAATAGGTCATTATGCCACAGAATGTTGGTCAAAAAAGAGATAAAAATGCCATTTTTACAGAGATGATTCCCATGATATATTTTGATGTGATGTCTCAACAATATTATAAAAATACACCATGTCTATTGTGATTATCTCTAAGAAAATAACTAGTCCTTAGACACATCAAATGAAGATTCTCCAAAGAAGAACAACCACCACGGATAAGGAAAAAGAAGAAATCTAGAATAAAGAAAAACAAAGCTATTGTACTAACTAGTTAGGGAATAGATACCCAGAAAACAAAGGGAGATTGAAGAAATTACCAAAGAAACAAAACTAGATGAGGGAGAAGAAGAGTATGATCACTTCTAGCCAAATAAGAAACAACATGAAAAAAATAGTGGAAAAGCAAGGAGGCAAATTGTACAACAAAAGGATGAGATGGCCTATTTATCAGAAGAAGAGGTAGTGATGTTGAATAATCTAGCCTTACTATCTCAACACTAAGATCTTTTAGTAAAATTGAAATAATTAGGAAAGTATTAGAATAAGAAAAAACAAGTACATCAAATTACAAAATATCGGGATTGGAAAAATGCCCCCTATTAATTACCGTAATTTGAACAACAATAAAGTTAAACATGTAATGATTGATCTAGGGGTGGACCTCAATATTATTCTAATGAACACTTGGGAAAGATTACAAAAACCCAATCTCATTATAACACCTATGAACATTAGTCGAGCTGATGCATGGAAACATTAAGAACATGGAAGAATGTACAAGTAATTATAAAAGGTATCACATAAAATTTTCACTTTGAAGTTGTAGAGATGAAGGAACATATCAACACCTTTAGAGAATTGCTTGGACTAAAATGGTTTGTTAATTCTAATGGCATAGTAGAATCTACGAAGGAGAAAATATCTTTGACAAATGACAATAGAGTAGTTGATATTCCATTAGGAGAAAAAGAAGATAAAAATATGTGGAAGAAATAGAATAAAACAACGATAGGGAAGATCCCGGGAACCTCTATTCTATTTCAAGAGGAGGATCCTAATAGTTCCAAAGAGATTGATTTAGGAAGTGAAACTGCTAGTACTAACAATGATGATGTTTTAGAGGCATGGCTACAAGAAGAATAGGAATTAACATCATGGAATTTAAATGGCTTTCAAAGAGCATTTTTGATACATAGACAATCTATTAGACCTCCACAAATTACCACAAATCTAAGAAAGGTACCACAAATGCATAAAAATATGATACAAACACCAATTTAACATGTTCCAATCCTCCCCAAGAAGAAAAGAAAAAATTAAAGTAGTATCTGAAATAAAGCAAGGCTATCTAAATTATGTGGCCAACAAATCAATTCCACACAAGAAAATCAATAAGAAAATAGCAACTTTAATCATTAAAACAAATTACCCATTACTTAAAGGGTAGGCCCGATTTTGAATGTCAATTTCCTTGAATTAACCCTAAACACATCAAATGAGGGACCAAAAAAAAGTAATAAGCAACCACATTAAATAAAATTCATACAAATGTACCATAGTCCTTTCATCCACCACAAAAGCGAAAATACTCACAAAAAAAAAGAGCCATAGAAAGTTAATGGGAAGAAATACACAAGAAATGGCTAAACAATTTATTACACTCATCTTGAAAAAAATTAATCAATAACCCCTTCATCCCTCATTTTAAATCACTACACACTCCATTTTTCTAATCTCTTGCATTCCACTACAATACACTAAATCTAAGCTAGTTCCTACTCTGCTGTAAAATTTCAGCTATGAAAATGGCTGTGTCTACTTTCATGGATGTCTCATAAAAACCAAGGCCAAATACAAGAACTTCCCCTACAAAGCAATGGAGACCCAACATGGTAATTCTCAAAAGTGTTCATACAGGTAATCTACATCAAAGATATCATAAAATATATCCACACACCCCTCATGGAAATCAACCATACAAAATTTGAAATCCTACGACCCAACCTCTTACAACTAGGCACCCAATAATACCTACCATAGTAGAAAAATATAGCTAAGAAATGGTTGGACATATGGAGAGAATTTCTAGATTTCATTGGATAGGAAGAATGGGCCCATAATCCTTAGTATATTCCACGATGAATACCTCTACTTGGACCAGCACTAATGAATTAAGAAGGATGGAATCCAAGCGACTATGGGCTCAAGGGGAAGTCCCACTAAAAAATCTATTAAAAATATAGAGGTTACTTGACTAATCAGAGTGACCTATGATGATTGGATCTTAGTCGTTACAAAAATTACCAACCTTGTAGTAAAATATGCCATGTTGGGCATAGCATATAAAGTATACTACACCAACTGAGAGGATTCCACCATCACAACCACCATCCACACATCATACCAAATGGTTAAAGATTAAAAATAGACCTTTATGAGGTCATAAGATAGGAACTAATTGACAATATACAACACACCAAGCAGTCTCACTATCAGTTTATGCATGAGACTATTGATATTCCTAACTTTCTATTTCATGAATCAACTACCAAGGTCTATGGGAAGAATATGGGATTCAACCCGGCTAGTGGAACTGCAAATACAAGACCATGCCAAACATTTTCAAGATGCCACTTCCTTCACTGCAATCTATTAGGGGTTCTTAAAACCACTCCAACAAAAGCTCCAAGATAGGGAACACATCTCCTATGAGGCACATCCATCAATATATCAAGGATATAGTTTTCCTAATAGATAAATATTACACCTTTATGGAAGCTATTGAGCCTAGAACCCATGGATACCCCAACTTCTCTATGAAGTATCTAATATTAAAATCCATAATTATGCCTCTATCCTCAATAACTGTTGAAAAGATCCACAAGGAGAGAAGTATTATAACCTATTAGGAATATATGTATAACCTAGAAAAGGAAAAGGCCAAAGAATATTTTGACAAGAACAAGGAGAAGATATATGAGAATTGAGGTATTCCCAAGAAAGATCCAAAGGAACAAAGCACTCCTTAGAGGTCTAGAAGACTTCACTTGGGCACTCCACCAACAAGACCTTCCCAAGGTGAGCCTAGTAGTTCAAGGAAACAAAGGCTCACAAACACCCCTTCCTGAATATAATCATTAGAAAAGGAAGCTACAAAAGCTCTCATACAAACGAGTTCAGAGAAGAAGCCTAAGAGGAGAAAGGAAAAGGCACAAATACAATTTTATCCAAAAACATTTTACATAGAACATGAACAACTATTTTTGAAGGACACATCTATTTCATAGACTACAACTACCCTTGAAGTCTCTCCACTAGTGGATGAGGACCAACAATATAGTGGTCTATTCCAAAGGAAGTAATGGATATGACATTGTAAAAAGATCCAAACAGGGCAAGACCAAATCGAAAAAATATAGAAAGGGAAATTATCAGGTATACAATAGAAATCAATATCACTTTAAAATATCTGATTGATAGTTTTATGAACCAATTAACTAATGCACTAAAAAGGAGAAGGGATAAAGCATAAAAAGAAGAAGAAAAACTGAAATAACTAACCATTAGAGAGGTGGATACCACAATGACCCCTCTTCAAAAGTAAAAGATAGCAAAACTTCAAACTAAAGAACTATGATCTAAATAAAGATTAGACAAACTGATGATGGAAAAAATGGAAATCACTTAGGCAATAAAAAAAGAGGTATAATTCTGTGACATTACATTTTTCCCCCACTTTAGTTGGCTCAATTTTTAGAAAACTCAGCCACACTAAAGTAGAGAACAATAATTTCACCCCAAATTTGAATTTTATGAATTTTCATGTCAGGAGATGGGGCCTCAAAGACCGTCGGGGCCAAACCATTAGGTACTGAAGATTCCCCCATCAATCGGGCTCAAAAAGTAGCAACATAACGGTTATGAGAAATCACGCAAAAATTTAACCTGTAAAACTCAAATTTAAGGTCAACTTCAAAAATCAGAAGCTACCATGGCAAGAAGAATGGTCAAGGAGTTGCTCATTCAAAAGAAAATTATGGTCAAGAGGTGACTATATGCCCCCTCCTGAGTTTTCCCCTAGCTTGGTGGGGAAAATTTAGGAGAAATCGAGGAACGACAAACTACAAGAAAAATGGGCTCTGGGGGGCCTATATATACCTAGGAGGGCCCTTAAAGGGTCATTTTCACTATTCACTACGAGCAAATTGTTGAATTTTGTGAGAGAAAGTCAGAAAAATGTTGAGCAAGAGGGAGTATGAGGTGAATAGACTAGAGTAGTTGTGAGATGACATTGTCGAGGGTCACGAGGTGGACCAAGTAGGTCTCGAAACCTCTTTTATCGTGAATTTAAGCCCTTCTTTAGCAATTTTTATTTGTTGAGTTGCGTAGGAGTCAATTTTGGACGCTCTATCATCCATGCCATGCACTGTCATCTTGATCATGCACTGACATCTCAAATATGTGTTTTCATCCTTGGGGCATGCATGGTGGACAAGGAGGAAGTATGCGTGGTGCACAGACCTTTGTGTGGCACGCATAATGTCTTAAAGGATATTTTATTTTCAAATTGAGATTATATGTTCTGAATTAGAATTTTTTTCCATTTTTTGCAGGAGTATCCAGAGATTCATGAGAATTCTAGAGGGCAGGCTTACCGACTTGATCATGAGCATAGGGACCGCCTCACTACTAAGGAGGTCACACACTTGGAGCAGGTTGGTCTTTGGCATGCATTCACCATGCCCGAGATGTGTTACCATGAGAGGATGATGACATCGTTGATGGAGTATTGGGATGTGACCATGTCATCTTTCCAACTACCTATTGGGGATATGACCATTTACAGTCGGTAGGTGGCCCTCGGTTACATCTGATTGACACGGGAGAAAATAAAGGAAGTCCTCTACTGCTTAGGATAGATGGACAACAACGACGACATGTGACACATTTATACACACTGGTATGACCAAGTGAGGACTATTGTATCATTGCTATGTCAAGTGATGGTCGTGGCCATTGAATTTCAGATCACGATCGATGGGTGAGGCTCTCACCTACATGGGGGCCTCATCCATACTATCAAAGAGATGGTGGAGACTAGGACATTTTTTTTCCTGGCGACGCAGTGTATTGGCACACCTATACCAAGATTTGGGCCAATACATTCATTATGAGTACTATAGCCTTACTGCATGTAAGCTTTTGTAGGTGTGGGATTTCATCCACATTATGTCCACGAGGCCAGTCAATTTTCCCCAGCGACAGTCGTATCACATCCCCATGGCCCACTGGTATGATGTGGTGGGGTAGTGGAGACACAAACACCTATAATTTTTGTGATTACAGTTTGATACACTCACACCAGAGTAGGTGAGATGTAAAATCCACTATTGCTTCAAGTGGGTGGATGATGGCAAGTATCTGAAGAGCCTACAGCGGGACTGTTTTCTAATAGGTCGCTATAATTATATTATTATACCTTATTACTAGATCTACGTCATGCAATAGAATAGCCATGTACAAACAATTCCACCAGACGTGCCCACATATACTAGGTCTTATAGGAGTGTAGCCAGGCCTAGGGATCACCCCTACCCCACCATCACTGATTTTGCATCCTCGGATGATGATGAGTCTAATCATGATCTTCCACCCATAGCACAGTTATAAAATGTTAGGGTTGCTATAGATTTTACATGGTGGTGGGATAGGTACCATCCAAAACTAGTGTTCGACCAAGATACCCCTAGGGGGGATCCAGGCCTACAATGGGACGTGCCACCCCCACCCCCACAAGAGAGGTAAAGACTAAGGCATTAGGTTGGTGAGGAGGAGGAGAGGTCACAAGAGGAGGAGGCAGTATAGTAGAGATCGAGGCAATGGAGGAGGTCAAACCCCTCACCAGCTACCTTTGTCTCATCGCCACCACCAACGCCTACAATCATGGGTAGTTGCAAAAATATGGGTAGCCAATTTGTGGCCAATTTAATTTTTCATCTTGAAATAGTGAAAACGTGAGTGCATTATAGTAAAACACACTCGCATTATGTCTTCGTAATGACCAAGCCTAGGATCAGTCATTACCAAGCCATAACGCAAGCGAATTATAATGTGTTCATGTTATGGTTTAAATTTCAAAAAAAGTGTGTATTTTGAGTTCAAAAAATGTGTATTTTTTGAAATCAAAAAAACATTTCTAAAACGTGATTGCATTATAATGCACTCACGTTTTGGTCTACATTGAAAAAAAATTCTTCTCTTTTTCTTGTCTCTTTCTTCTTGTTATCTTTTAGGGAAACTATATACATGAAATAAAAGTATAAGTTTATATTTACATATGAGAATTTACTTTCTTATACTTTAAGTTATATTTCATGTATATAGTTTTAGGATGTTTGAGAGTGGTTTCAGATCTCTAGGAGTTATAATGCAAATTCTAGTTTTTGGAAGATCTTAAAATTTTTAGACTTAGTCAAATTTCAATAATCAACATGTCAAATTACAATAATTGGGAGGTCAAATTTCAGTGATCAACAAGTTATATCATCTTTCTCTCTCTTTATCACTCATTTTTTATTCCTTATGTTGTAGATCTCTCTCTCTCACTCTCTCCTTCCCTCTACACTTATATCTATCTAAAATCTCTCTCCCCCTCCATCCCTCCCTCCTTTCCTCCTTCCCTCCATCCCTCTCTAATTTCCTCTATCTCCCCCTCTCTCTTCCTTCTTCCCACCCACCTTCCCTCTCTACTTTACTCTATCTAACCTATCCCTCTCTACCTCTCTCTCCATCCCTCCTCTCTCTCTCTCTTCCTTCATCCCAACCACCTTCCTTGTCTACTTCTCTCTATCTAACCTATCCCTCTCTGCCTATATCTCACCCTCCCTCCTCTCTCTCTCAATCTCTCCACCTTCATCTTTCCCTCCTCTCTCTCTCATTCTCTTTATCACACTTTTCTCTCCCTCTATCCCTCCCTCCTCCCCTCTCTACTTCTCTCTATCTCTCTCCCTCCCTCCTCCCCCTCTCTATTTCTCCTTCCCTATATACTTCTCTCTACCTCTCCCTCCCTCATTCCCTCTCACTCTCCCTCCCTCTCTCCATCTCTATTAATCTCCCAACCTTCCTCCTTCCCTTTGTGTTTCTCTCTCTCTTTGGTTTAGGCTTTATGGTTTATAATTTATTGTTTAAGCTTTAGTATTTAGGATTTAGGCTTTATGGTTTATGGCTTAGGCTTTAGTTACAATCCCCTCTCTCTCTCAAGCCTATCCATCCTTCTATCCCTCCCACCCCCTCTCTCTCTTAGGTATATTTCTCACTCCCTCTCTCTCTCTCTCTCAGGTATATCTCTTTCTCTCTTAAGTCTCTCCCTCCCACCTTAAGAAGAGAAAACACTCTCTCTCTCTCTCTCTCTCTCTCTCTCTCTCTCTCTCTCTCTCTCTCTCTCTCTCTCTCTCTCCTACAGATTATCTAGAAAGAAAAAGAGAGAAAGGCTATCTAGATGGAGATAGAGGCGGGCCCCTAATAGATGGGCCCATCTTCCATCTACCCATCTATCATCCGATCCCCATCATGCGACATCCCCATCATGAGTACCCTTCCCCTCTTCTCAAGTATCTCCCTCCCACCCTAACTAAAGAACACACACTCTATCTCTGTCTCTCTCTAAGGTCTCTCCCTCACACCCCCCCTCTCTCTCCCACTCCCTCTCTCCCAAGTCTCTCCCTCCCACCCCCTCTCCCTCTCTTAAGTCTCTCCCTCCCACCCTAACTAGAGAATTTGTCTCTCTTCCTCTCATCCCCTATATCTCAAGTCTCTCTCTGCCACCCCCTCTACCTCTCCTAGCCCCTCTCCCTCTCTCAAGTCTCTCACTCCCACCCTAACTAGAGAACTCTCTCTCTCTCTCTCAAGTATCTCCCTCCCACCCTAACTAGAGAACTATCTCTCTCTCTCTCTCTCTCTCAGGTCTCTCTCTCTCCCTCTCTTAAGTCTCTCCCTCCCACCCTAACTAGAGATTTCTCTCTCTCTCTCTCTCTCTCTCTCTCTCTCCCTCCTTCTATCTCCCTCTCGGCCTCTCCATCTCTCTCCCTCTCTCTCAGGTCTATCCATCCCACCCCCTCCCTCTCTCTCAAGTCTATCCCTCCCAACCACTCCAATTCTCTCACGTCTCTCCCTCCTACCCCCTCTCTCTCTCACAAGTCTCTCCCTCCCACCCCCTGCCCCTCTCTCAAGTCTCTCCCTCCCATGATAACTAGAGAAAACACACACACACACACACACATACTCTCTAGTCTCTCACTCACACCCCCTCACTCTCACTCTCTCTCCATCTCTATCTATCTCTATCTCTATCTCTCTCCCACTCCCTATCTATCCCTCTCCCTCTCTCTCCCTCCCACCATGTCTCAAGTCTCCCCCTCCCACCCTAAGTAGAGAACTCTCTCTCTCTCTCTCTATTCCTATCTGTTAGGTCTCTCTACCCCACTCACTCTCTCTCCCAAGTCTCTCCCTCCCACCCTAAGTAGATAAATCTCTCTCTCTCAGGTCTCTCTCTCCCACCCCATCTCCCTCTCTTAAGTCTCTCACTCCCACCCTAACTACAAAATTCTCTCTCTCCATATCTATCTCTCTGTCAGCTCTATCCCTCCCATGCCCTCCCCCTCTCTCAAGTCTCTCTCTCCCACCCTAAGTAGATAACTCTCTCTATGTCTCCCTCTCCCTCTCTCTCCATATCTACCTCTCTTTCAGCTCTATCCCTCCCATGCCCTACCCCTCTCTCGCATCTCTCCCTCCCACCCCTCCCACGCTTATCAAGTCACCCTCCCACCCTAACTAGAGAATACACACTCTCTCTCTCTCAGGTCTTTCCCTCTTATTCCCTCTCCCTCTCTCAAGTCTCTCTCTATCATACTCACTCCTATCTCTCTCCCCTCTACCATTAACCCTTAAACCCTTAAAACCTCTACCCTATACCTTCTATCTCTCTCCCACTCCCTCACTTTCTCTCTCTCAAGTATATCCCCTCTCAATTATCTCTCTCTCTAACTCACTCACTCACTCATATCTCTCTCCCCTCCACCCTCCACCCTTAAACCCTCTACCCTCTACCCTTTATCTCTCTCCCACTCCCTCCCTCTCTCTCTCTTCAAGTCTCTCCCTCCTACCCCCTCTCCCTCTCTCTCTCTCTCTCTCTCTCTCTCTCTCACTCCTATCTCTCTCTCTCCTCTACCCTTAAACCCTCTACACGAGCTTTCCAATTTGGTGAAATTGGAAATTTAGTGACCTGTTTGAAAAAATGGGGTCTCCCAATGATGAAAATCACTGGGAGATTCCATTTCTCGGACCGATTTTTCAAAAAGGCCAAGTTAGATTGTCAATTTCACCAAATTGGAAAGCTAGTGGGCCCTCTATCCTCTAATCTTAACCCTCTACCATCTCTCTCTCCCACTCACTCCCTCTCTCAAGTCTCTACCTCCCACTCCCTCTCCATCTCACAGTATCTCTCTTCTCTCACTCACTCACTCCCTCTATCTCTCTCCCCTCTACCCTAAACCCTAAACCCTTAACCCTTAAAACCTAAACCCTTAAACCCAAAACCCTTAAACCCTCTACTCTTAACCCTCTACCCTCTATTTCTATCAAATGTCCCTCCTAACCCATCTCCCTCTCTCAAGTCTCTCTCTCACTCACTCACTCCTATCTCTCTCCCCTTTACCCTTAATCACCAACCCTTAAACCCTTAAACCCTCTACCATCTATCTCTCTCCCACTCTCTCCCTCTCTCTTTCTCCCAAGTCTCTCCCTCCTACCCCCTCTCGCTCTCTCGAGTCTCTCTCTCTCACTCACTCACTCCTTCTATCTCTCCCCTCTACCCTTAACCCTTAAACCCTCTACCCTAGCTTGCAATTCAGTGAAATTATGAATGTAGTAGTCTGCTTGAAAAAATGGGTCCAAGAAATGGGGTCTCTAGGTGATGGACCCATTTTCTCAAACAAGCAAGTTAGGTTACCAATTTCACTGAATTACCAAGCTAGTGGGCCCACTGGCTTGCCATTTTGGTGAAATTGGCAATGTAGTGGTCTGTTTAAAATGGGTCCAAGAAATAGGGTCTCCTGGTAATTTACATCACCGAAAGACCCCATTTCTTCGACCCATTTTTTCAAATAGGGCAAATTAGGTTGCAAAATTCACTGAATTGGCAAGCTAGTGGGCCGAGTAACTTCCCAATTCAATGAAACTAGCAATGTTGTAGCCTATTTGAAAAAATGGGTCCAAGAAATGGGGTCTCCTAGTGATAAATCACTAGGAGACGATGTAAATCACCAGGAGACCCCATTTCTCATACCCATTTTTTTAAACAGGCCAAATTAAGTTTCCAATTTCACTAAGTTGGCAAGCTAGTGGGCCCTCTACCATCTACTCTTAACCCTCTGCCCTTTATCTCTCTCCCACTCATTCCCTCTGTCTCTGTCTCTCTCTCTCAAGTCTCTCCCTCCCAACACCATCTCCCTCTCTCAAGTCTCTCTCTCTCATTCACTCCATCTATCTCTCTCCCCTCTACCCTTAACCCTAAACCCTAAACCCTTAACCCTTAAAACCTAAACCCTTAAACCCTCTACCCTCTACTCTTTACCCTCTACCCACTATCTCTCTCAAGTCTCTCCCTCCTACCCCCTCTCCCTCTCTCCAGTCTCTCTCTCACTCACTCACTCCTATCTCTCTCCACTCTACCCTTAATTTTCTACTATCTACCCTTAACCCCTAAACCCTTAAAACCTCTACCCTTTATCTCTTTCACAATCCCTCCATCTCTCTCTTTTTCTCAAGTCTCTCCCTCCTACCCCATCTCCCTCTCTCAAGTCTCTCTCTCGCTCACTCACACCTTCTATCTCTCTCCCCTCTACCCTAGCTTACCAATTTAGTGAAATTGGGAATGTAGTGGCTTGTTTGAAAAAATGGGTCCAAGAAATGGGGTTTCCCAGTGATATAAATCACCGAAAGATCCCATTTTTTTGGCCCATTTTTTCAAATGGGCAAGTTAGGGTTGAGGGATTAGGGTGGAGGACCTATATGGTTGATGATTTATTGTATTGGGTTGAGGGTATAGGATTGAGGGATTAGGGTTGAGGGTAAAGGTTATTGGGTTGAGGGTAGAGGGTATAAGCTTTAAGGGTTTAGGGTTGAAGGTAGAGGGTTTTGGGTATAGGTTTGAGGGTATTTGGTTGAAGGATTAGGTTGAGGTTCCAATGTATAGGGTAGATGGTATAGAGGTTGAGGGTTAAAGGTTTAAGAGTTGAGGGTTGATGGATTAAGAGGTGAGGGTTAAGAATTGAGGGTTGAGGGTTTAATGTATAAGGTAGAGGGTAGAGGGTAGAGGGTTTAGGGTTTAGGGTTTAAGGGTTGAGGGTTGAGGGTCTAATATATAGGGTAGATGGTATAGGGGTTGAGGGATTAGGGTTTAAGGGTTTAGGGTTGAGGGTAGGGGGTTGAGGGTTGAGGGGTTTAAGGGTTGATGGATTAAGGGTTGAGGGTTGAGGGTAGAGGGTAGAGGGTTTAGGATTTAGGGTATAGGTTTGAGGGTATATGGTTGAAGGATTCGGTTTGAGGGTACAATGTATAGGGTAGAGGGTATAGGGGTTGATGGTTAAGGGTTTAAGGGTTGAGGGTTGAGGGATTAAGGGATGAGGGTTGAGAATTGAGGGTTGAGGGTTTAAGGGTTGAGGATTGAGGTTTTAAGGTTGAGGGTAGAGGGTTGAGGGTATAGGGTTGATGAATTAGGGTTGAGGGTCCATTGTATAGGGTTGGGGATTGAGAATTGAGGGTTGAGGGTTTAATGTATATGTTAGAGTGTAGAGGGTTTAATGGTTGAGGGTTGAGGGTTTAAGGTTGAGGGTAGAGGATTGAAGGTATAGGGTTGAGGGATTAGGGTTGAGGGTCCAATGTATAGGGTAGAGGGTATAGGGGTTGAGCGATTAGGGTTTAAGGGTTGAGGGTTGAGGGTAGAGGGTAGAGGGTTGAGGGTTGAGGGTTGAGGGTACAGGGTAGAGGGCTAAGGGTTTAAGGGTTGAGGCATTAAGGGTTGAGGGTTGAGGGATTAGGGTAGAGACTTTACTTGAGTAGAGAGTTTACATCATCAAAAAACCCCATTTCTTGGACTCGCTTTTTCAAATAGGCCACTGCATTGCTAATTTCACCGAATTGGCAAGCCAATGCGTCCACTAGTTTTCTAATTCGGTGAAATTGGCAACATAACTTGGCCTATTTGAAAAAATGGTTCCAAGAAATGGGATCTCTCGGTGATCAAACAAGCCAAGTTAGGTTGCCAATTTCACTGAATTGGCAACCTAGTGGTGTGCAGTGGCTTGCCAATTTGGTGAAATTGACAATGTAGTGGCCTGTTTGAAAAAGTGGGTCCAAGAAATGGGGTCTCCCGGTGATGTAAATATTCAGGAGACCCAATTTCTTGGACACTAGCTTGCCAATTCGATGAAATTGGAAATATAGTTGCCTGTTTGAAAAAGTGGGTCCAAGAAATGGGGTCTTTTGGTGATGTAAATCATTAGGAGACCCCATTTCTTAGACCCATTTTTTTTAGACAAGCCAAGTTAGGTTGCCAATTTCACTAAATTAGCAAGCTAGTGAGCGCACTGGCTTGCCAATTCGGTGAAATTGGCAATGTAGTGGCCTGTTTGAAAATAATGGTCCAAGAAATGGGGTCTCTCAATGATGTAAATCATTGGGAGACCCCATTTCTTGGACCCATTTTTTCAATCAGGCCAAGTTAGGTTTCCAATTTCACCGAATTGGCAAAATAGTGGGCCCACTAGCTTGCCAATTCAGTGAAATTGACAATGTAGTGGCATGTTTGAAAAAGTGGGTCCAAGAATTACATCACAGGGAGACCCCATTTCTTGGACCCAATTTTTCAAATAGGGCAATATAGGTTGCCAATTTCATTGAATTGACAAACAAGTTGGCCCACTGGCTTTCCAATTCAGTGAAATCAGCAATGTAGAGGCATGTTTAAAAAAATGGGTCTAAAAAATGGGGGCCATCTCTCTCTTAGGTCTCTCCCTTCCACCCCCTCCCTCTCTCTCAAGTCTTTCCCTCTCACCCTAACTAGAGAATACTCTCTCTCTCTCATGTCTCTCCCTCACACCCCTTGACCCTCTCTCTCTCTCTATCCTAAACCATTATCCCTATACCCTATAAACTTAACCTTAAAAATTCAACCCAATACCCTCAACCCTATACCTAATATCCTAAAAACTAATCCCTATACCCTATACCTTCAACCCTATACGTTAAACCATAAAACCTACACCATCAACCCTCATTCCTATACCCTATACCCTAAAACCTATAAATTATTCCTGATCCCTTAACCCTATAATTAAATTCCAAATCTTAGATTATGAAGGAACACAAAGAACATTGAGATGGGGGGTGAATCAGTGGAATGTAATTTTCAATTTCTAAGCACTATGATAATAAACTCTAAAAACATAAACCAAAAGCAAGGAAAGGTATTTAAACCAAACACAAAAAATGCATCCCACAACACAAGATATACAAGGAAAAACCCAAGATGGGTAAAAATATCGCTGAGAATAGTTGTTGGAGGCACTGCTCTAATCCAACCTCACAATGGAAAATATCTTTGTTTACAAATTATTGGCACCAAACCAAAGGAACAAAAATTCCTAATTTATGATCTGCAACTCAAAGGAGCCTCTACCCCTAACCTGGCCACCCACTCAAATGAATACACAATGAAATATTTTTTACTACAATTTCAGCTTCATGTTGCAAAACAAATTCTTGCAACTCAAATAATTTTTTGCACTTTTATGTTTTGTTGTCCTCAAACAACCTCTAGTCTGCAAGTGTTCTTGTATTCACTCAACAAGACTCTATGATCTACACTTATACAATAAGTCTCTACAAAACGAACATATGCCTTCTCACAACTCTACAACAAATGAAAACACTCTACACTTAGAAATATGCATGCTCTATTTTTATAATTTATCTCAACTCTTATCACACCTCTCTTCTCTTCCACACAACACTAGATGTGGTTGCAGCAACATCTTCAACACTCACACACTTTTACAAAGAAAACATTCAACACTTAGGAAATATGCATACTTTGTTTTTACAGAGTTCTCTAACCTCTTCTCCATAGTCGTATGCTCTTTCTCTCTTCTAAGATTAGAACATTATGTTCACACACACTTTTTAAATGAATAACAACCTTGGATATAGATTATTGCTCTAACAAAAAAAAAACGTTGCCCTAGTCCTTAAACACATATTTTTTGTAACTTTCTATCAGTAACCTTCTGACCTTTCTATAGCAGATTTCTAAATACATTCATGTAGGATATTTATGAACTTATTCCTGTAGCATCATATGAGATGACTTATCTCAGTCATATCAACTTATTAATTTTCTTTAATATTATTTATAAGTCTGCTATGATTTCAAAAAGATTAAAAAACTAAATTTTATCCTTTTTTTGGTTTCCATTTACAAGATTTTAATCCTCTTCTTGAGCAACTAAATGATTTGATGCTGCTACACCTATTTGAATAGGTTGTCATGGATTTAAAAAGCCTTTTCTAAAATAATATCAGATTTGTTTTGCCTAGATTTTCCCAGATGATCAACAACTTATACTCTGATATCAAATCAATAATAAATAGAAAACTTAATCTAGGGCATCTACAAGAGGCAGGAAATCTAGACAAAAAGATTTACAAATATTTTCATACAATCATTGCTATAGAAGGAAACTTCATGCTAAGATAAGAACGAATAAAATCTGATTTTAGTCAACCCGGCCCAATGCATCTTAAAATATGACCAACTTAAAATATGATATGCACCACCAGATTTAAAAAATATTTCCATCTCGTGCTGCTACAGAAAGAAGGTTTACAACCAAGCAAAGAATCAACAACAAAAAATTCTTTTATTAACTGCCAAAGAGAAATATGATAAGATCTGATTGTTTTTCCAAGATTTAATAAATAAAAATCATATATGCATCAAGTTGAGATAACTGTCTGGCTGAATGGGAGTGAAGACAATAAATTATGTGTCGATTTAGGGTGAAACCACCATACCTCAAGTCTTCAGAAAATAAATAGAAAACCTATGTTGTAGAGATAAACCTGCACATCATCCTTTTGTTGTCAATCATCTGAGAATTGACAAAGTTAAATCTAATTTGTTGTAGCTACACACAACAAAACTTTACACAAGCATAAAAACCCTAGCAAGCTAAAAAAAACATTCAGCCAAATCTCCACCTCTTCACCAAGTGATTACTAACACATAATCATTCCAATAATTCTATACCACATGTATGCCATGTCAAAATTTCTCTAAAGCAGTCTTTTTTCATTATTTAAAATATTGACCACGTTGACTTCGAAATAAGTTGTTAAGACTATGTCATTGTGAAGCTCTTGTTGCTTTGAAGTCATCTTCTTGTCACATTCACTGGACAATACTATTACTGCATACTATGAAGTTCCTATAGCGAGGCTTATTTCTGTAGCTATGCTTGTTCATGTAGCTGTATACAAACCTTTGTATACCATGAGTTGACATCAATGGAAATCTAATGCAAAAACTCAAAACTCAATGCCAACAATCTCCCCCTTTAGCATTTATTTCAACCAATTGATATGCTCCCCCTTTGCAAATAACTTATAACTTCTCCCCCTTTGACAACAATGGCAAAGGGTGTCATAAAGACAAGTTCCAGATTGAATACCACCATGTTGTTATAATTGTGCACTTGTAGCAACATGAAAACTGAATAGACATGGTCTGAACAATACTATTGGGAGAGTATCTCCCCCTGTCATGAAAATAACAAGATAAAGATCTATACAAGTCCAGTACGAAGGACATCAATAACATGGAAGGAACAACATTAAGCATGGACAATAAAGATTAGTAGAAGCTACAAGAATTATGATACTACAAACATGATACAAAAATAAGAATAGAGAAACAACAAGAAATAGTATGACCAACAACATTTTCACCTTGAAGAACCAACTCTTATTGAATGTGAAACTTGATATTTCTACCCCCTTGGAGTAGAAAAAATCAGGGATGCAAGATGTAGAATTATAAGTTCCCCCTAAATCATAAAATTCCTTATCCAATTACGTGTTATAAGACGGAGATACAACTCCCAACCTCATTCTCATACATTCAAATGTCTCTTTGGGCAATGGTTTGGTAAGGATATCAATTACTTTATCACCAGTGTTCACATATTCAAGTTGAACTTCCTTTTCACTAACTTTTTCTCTCAAGAAATGATGCTTAATAGCTATGTGTTTGGTTCTTGAGTGCATGACTGAATTCTTAGAGATATTGATTGCACTAGAATTATCACACATAATGGAAATAGGTGTTGAATATTCTACCTAAATGTCTTTAGAGTTTGTTTCATTTAGAGAACTTGAGAGAAACATGAAGAAGCAACTATATATTTTCCTTCAGCTGTAGACAGAGAAATAGATTCTTTCTTTTTACTATTCCAAGAGAACAATCTACCACCAAGGAAGAAAGCACCTCCACTCGTGCTCTTTCTACCATCTATGCATCCAAACCAATCAACATCTGTGTAAGCTTGCAATGTGAAGTCAACATGTTTAGCATACCATAAACCATAGGTCAAACTACCTTGCAAATATCTAAAAATTCTTCTTAAAACATTCAAATGTGATTATTTTGGAGAAGACTAAAATCTAGCTACCATACATATAGCTTGTACAATGTCTGGTCTAGAGGCAGTAAGGTACAATACACTTCTAATCATATATCTAAACATGGTTTGATCAACATCTAGTGAATCATCATTCTTAGACAGCTTGCATCTAGTCACCATAGGTGTACTAACAAGATTAGAATCAGCCATTTGAAACCTTTTCAACATGTTTTTAGAATACTTGGTTTGTGAAATAAAATTCCTTTGTCTAATTGTGAAATTTTCAAACCAAGAAAGTAGGACAACTCACCTATCATTGAAATTTTGAATTCTTGTTGCATTTGATCAAAAAACTTCTTGCATAAATTATCATGGATTCCAACAAATATGATATCATCTACATAAACAACAACAATAATAATATGATTACCTTCTACTTTGGTGTAAAGATTGTTGTCAACACATCCTTTCTTGAAGCCTTGCTGATATAAATAGTTGTCCAATCTAGAGTACCATGATCTAGGTGCTTGTTTTAACCCATGTAATGCTTTTCTCAATCTGCATACATAATCTCCTTGTTCAAGTGACTCAAACCCTTTAGGTTGTTCCACGTAAACTTCTTCCTCAAGGTTACCATTTAAGAATGCAGACTTAACATCCATTTGATAAAATTTGTATTTCTTATATGCTAAGAATGCTAAGAACATTCTAATAGCCTCAAGTCTTGCAACATGAGAAAAAAATTCTTCAAAATCTATGCCCTCAATTTGTGAGTATCCCTTGCATACTAGTCTAGCTTTATTTATAATCACTTTACCTTGTTCATTCACTTTGTTTCTGTACACCCATT
Source organism: Sequoiadendron giganteum (assembly GCA_007115665.2). Taxonomy (NCBI): domain Eukaryota; kingdom Viridiplantae; phylum Streptophyta; class Pinopsida; order Cupressales; family Cupressaceae; genus Sequoiadendron; species Sequoiadendron giganteum. Next base: position 376,305,891 of record CM021103.1, on the reverse strand, counting down.
TTGTGCCAATAATGTTCTTATCAGTTGACCTTGGAACTAAATCCCATGTTTGTTTCTTTCAATCTGTTGTAGCTCCTCTTTCACAACCTTTATCCAATATTCACTCTTGTTGGTCTCATTGCAACTCCCTGGTTTTATTTCAGTTAGAAGACACAAGTTGAATTGATCATCATTTCTAGCATGTCTTCTTCTAGTTTGCACACCAAGGTCTTTACTTCCTATAATATGATTTTCAGGGTGGTAATTCTAAACATACTTACTTGGGGTTTTATTTTGATTTCTTCCAACTACATCGTCTTCACTTTCTGATTGCTCTTCACCTTCATCATGATGTTCTTCAATCTGATTTTCTGATTTTAGCTTTGAATGCTGCAAATCTTCATCTATTATCACATGTACACACTCAACTACTCTCTTGAGGCATTGGTTAAAACAATTATATGCTTTACTATGAGTTGAGTATACTAAGAATATCCCATCATCACATATTGCATCAAAACTACCAAGCCTATCATCATCTTTCTTAATGAAATACCTACTACCAAAAAACTTTGAAGTATTTGAGAGAAGGTTTCTTACCATACCATAGCTCATAAGGTGTCGTTTTGTTGTGCACTCTCATTTGGGATCTATATAATGTGTATATTTTTGTATGAACAACTTATTTCCAATAAACATCTATTCTTTCCATTTATTTCACACTCCTATTCTTCCTCTCAACAACTCCATTTTGTTGAGGTGCTGGAGCAGTAGAATATTGTCTTCTAATCCCATGTTGTTCACAATAATATTCAAAATGATTTGATGTAAATTCTCCACCACGATCTGATCTTAAACATTTCAACATGAAACCACTTTGTTTGTCAACCATTTTTTTGAATACCTTGAATCTTTCAAATGCTTGTTGTGACTTATCCTATAGGAAAGTTACCCAATTCATCCTTGAATAGTCATCAATCAACAACATAAAGTATTTTTCACCATTTAAAGATCTTGTCCTTGTAGGACCACATAAATCTATATATACTAACTCAAGTGCCCTTGTGGTTGAGTAATCTTTTGTCTTGAAACTTACTTTGGTTTGCTTCCTTTTTTGACATTCATCACAAATAATGTTTGTTGGTATAGTTATCTTTGGCATATGTCTCACATAACCTTTCGAGCTTACTTTGACAAGATTGTCAAAATTTATGTGTCCTAGCCCTCTATTCCATAACCAACACTCATCCAATTGTCCAAACATACATTGAGCTTCATGAAATTCTCCCAAGTTGTATAAATTTCCATTTGTTCTTCTACCTTCAACAACTAATCTTCCATTGTTCTCTTTTTTGATTTCACATCCTTTAGAATCAAATGAAAACTTATAACTGTTGTCACACATTTGACTTGCACTGAGTAAGCTGTGTTTCAGCCCTTCCACATAGTAAACATCCTTTGTAAGTAGATTTCCATCAACTCTTAGGGTTCCTTTACCTTTTATCTTGATTGAGGAGTTATTCCCAAGCTTAACTAAACCACCATTCCAATCTTCTAATTGTTTGAATTTATTCCTGTCGTCAGTCATGTGGTTGGAGCAGGCACTATCTATCACCCATATAATTTTCTTCTCTGCATGTAATGTTGTTTGTGCTATCATGCTTGAATGAACTTTGTCTTTACTCACCTCTTTCCATTCTTTCTTGGTTTCATTCTTCTTTGTTGCTAATGTTTATTCATCTTTGTTCTTGGGAGTAGCAACTACATTGGTTTCAAGTTTAGTAGACCTTTCTCTACAAAATTTTGCAATGTGTCCATAGTTATGACAATAATAGCATTCTATATTCTCATTGAACATAGGAAAGTTAAAGCTTTTACTGGTCTGATTTAAACTCCCACAATCTGCGCTTCTATGTTTAGGATTATTGCAATGGTGACACTCCATAACCAAATCTCTCAAGGGTGAAAAAGAATTTTTTCATATGAAACTTAGAGCTGCTCTTCTCACCATTTTGTAATGAATGAACTTATAGCCATATTCATTGCATCTAAAACAATAACCATAAAATATAGGAGTATACCAGTTATTATACCAAGAAATGTTTCTTATTGTTTCCACAACAATAGTAGATCTTCTCATCCTTGGGGCGGCAACATTAACATGCAGGACAACAAATTTATCTTTTGGAGCAGCAAGACTATCTCTTGGAACAACTTTATCATTTGGGGCAGCATCAATATTATCAACAACTTTTTCACTTGGGGCAGCAACGTTTTCACTAGAGGTAGGAGTGAAAACAATTTTCTTCTTGAGTTTTTCACCCATATTGGATCTCTCACCATGTTCATAGCATATACCACTATAGTCCTTGCTCTTTTTCTACTTACCAAGTATATCATTTAGTGCATTAGTGTTGCACTCATTTTTCATTTTCAACTTTAGGTCTTCTTGATAAGTATCTAACTCTTTTCTTAGAGTTACTACCTCTTGTTCCAACCTTTGACATTATTTTTTCTTTGCCTCAAATTATAATTTTGAAACTTCACCCATTCTATTTGCTTCTTCCACCTGTTTCTTTAGAGTGACAATACTCTTTTCTAAGTGGTTTTGTTCTTCTAATGCATTGTTCTTGAGTTTGGAATTCTCTTTCTTTAACTTGTTTAATTCACTAAGAGCACAAATCAGCTCTCCTTTAAGATTAACCTCAGCATCATCTTAATCTTCCTCATCACTATCAACTATCTTTGAGTTTTGAACTTGAGAATTATTTTCAATATTTGAAGTCTTCTTTTCATTTAAAACTTCTTGAGCCATGAAGAGATTAACCTCTTTCTCATCTTCACTAGAGTCTTCAGTTGAATCACTTTCAACATCTGATGTTTCACTTTCAATAGTGAGAAGACTTCTCTTCTTAAATTTTTTCTTCTTGGATTTATAAAACTTCTTAGGTCTGAAATTATTAGTTTCTTTTGTATTTTCTTCCTTCTTTCCATAAGGACACTTAGCAGAAAAATGTCCAATCTTACCACAATTAAAATACTTGAAGGGTATCTTGTCTTTATACTTGCTTGATCCTTTCTTCAGCTTCTTGACAAAGTTTTCTTGAACATTGTCAGGTTCTTCTTGATCAAAATTTGTAGTTGCTTCTTTTCAATTCTTCACTAAGTTGAAGGCAACTTCTCTCTTAGAAGTTTCAACACTCATAGTCCTCATTTCATAGGTTGATAATGACCAAATAATTCATCCATGGAGAAAGTCTTCAGATCTCTAGCTTCTTCTATGGTAAAAAATTTATTGTCATATCTTGATGTTAGTGACCTTAGAACTTTTTTAACAATTACATTATCCTCAATTTGTTCTCCAAGTCCTCTTATAGCATTAAAAATCTCATCAACTCTTAGCAAGTAATCATAAATAATCTCATACTCCCTCATTTTCAATCATTCAAAAAGAGTTCTAAGATATTGTAGCTTGGCTTCCTTCACACTCTCATCACTGTCATAAATATTTTTTAGCTTATCCCAAGTTTGTTTTGCAGATCGGAAGTGCATAACTTTGACAAAGTTGGTATTAGACAGTCCACTAAGAATAGCATGCTTGGTCTTCGAATTGTACTCATATTATTTCTTAGCATCATTGTCAGTTGGAGGAGTTTGGGGAACAATATAACCATTTTTGACACTCATCCACACATCACAACCTAAGGAGGACAAGTAGGTATCCATTCTTCTACTCTAGAAGGAATAGTTAGTGCCATAAAACATAGGTACTTTCACAGAAGATGATTCATGCTTATACATTGTATTCATAAATCAGAATCTACCCAAGCTAGAGAAAGCTTTCTAAAATGGAAACTAAGGCTCTGATACCAATTGAAGGAACACAAAAACCATTGAGAGGGGGGGATGAATCAGTGAACTACAATTTTCAATTTCTAAGCATTATGATAATAAATTCTAAAAACATAAACCAGAAGCAAGGAAAGGTATCTAAACCAAACACACAAAATGCATACCACAACACAAGATATATGAGGAAAAACTCAAGATGGGAAAACACCTCGGTGAGAATAGTTGTTGGAGGATACTACTCCAATCCAACCTCACAATGGAAAAGGTCTTTGTTTACAAATTATGGGCACCAACCCAAAGGGACACCAATTCCTAATTTATGAGTTGGAACTCAAAGGAGCCTCTACCCCTAACCTGAGCAACCACTCAGATAATTACACAATGAAAGAGTTTTTGATTACAGTTTCAGTTTCATGTTGCAAAAGAAGTTTTTGCAACTCAAATAAATTTATGAAATTTTATGCTTTCTTGTCCTCAAACAACCTCTGGTTTGAAAGTGTTTTTGCATTCACTCAGAAAGACTCTATGATCTACACTCGTACAATAAGTCTCTACAAAAGTAACATATGCTTTCTCACAACTCTCTAGCAAATGAAAACACTCTACACTTAGAAATATGCATGCTCTATTTTTATAGAGTTATCTCAACTCTTATCACACCTCTCTTCTCTCCACTTTTACTCTTCTCTTCCAGACAACACTAGAACTGGTTACAACAACATATTCAACACTCAGAAACTTTTACAAAGAAAACATTCAACACTTAGAAAATATGCATACTTTGTTTTTACAAAGTTTTCTAACCTCTTCTCCACAGTCGTATGCTCTTGCTCTCTTCTAAGATTACAAAATTATGTTCACACACACTTTTTAAATGAATAACAACCTTGGATATAAATTACTGTTCTAGCAAAAAAAAATGGCTGTCGTAGTCCTTAAGCAAATATTTTCTGCAACTTTCTATTAGTAACGTTCTGACCTTTCTGTAGCAGATTTCTAAATACATTCATGTAGCAGATTTCTGAACTTATTCCTATGGCAGCTTATGAGATGAATTATCTCAGTCATATCAACTTCTAAATCTTCCTAAATATTCTTTATAAGTCTGCTATGATTTCAAAAATATTAAAAAACTAAATCTAATCATTTTTATCGTTTTCCATCTGCAAGATTTTAATGCTCTTCTTGAGCAACCATTGATTTGATGTTGCTACATGTATTTGAATAGGTTGCCATGGATTTAAAAATCCTTTTCTAAAATAAATATCAGATTTTTTTTGCCTTGATTTTCCCAAATGATCAGCAACTTATAGTTTGATATCAAATCAGTAATAAATAGAAAACTTAATCTAGGGCATTTGTAACAGGTAGGAAATCTAGACAAAAGGGTTTGAAAACTATTTTCATACAATCACTGCTACAGAAGGAAACTTCATTGCTAAGAAAAGCACAAATAAAATATGATTTTATTCAACCTAGCCCAATGCAGCTTAAGATATGATCAACATAAAACATGATATGCATCGCCATATTTTAAAAAAATTTCCATCTTGTGCTGCTACAGAAAGAAGCTTCACAACCAAGCAAAGAATCAACAAAAAAATCTTGTTTCATTGACTGCCAAAGAGAAAGATGATAAGATCTGATTGTTTTTCAAAGATTTAATAAATGAAAATCAGATGTGCATCAAGTTGAGATAACTACGTCACTGAATGGGAGTGAACACAAAAAATGATGTGTCGATTTAGGGAAAAACCACCATACCTCAAGTCTTGAAAAAATGACAAATAGAAAACCTGCAATGTAGAGATAAACCTCCACATCATCCTTTTGTTGTCAATCATTTGAGCACTAATAGAAATAAATCTAATCTATTGTAGCTGCACACAACAAAACTCTATGCAAGCATAAAACCCTAGTAAGCAAAAAAAAACATTCGGCCAAATCTCCACCTCTTCACCAAGTGATTACTAACACATCATCATGCCAATAATTCTCTGCCACGTGTATGCCATGCCAAAGGCTCTCTAAAGAATTCTTCTTGCATTATTTAAAATATTGACCACATTGTCTTCAAAATAGGTTGTTAAGCCTCTATTGTTGTGAAGCTTTTGATGCATTCACTAGATAATATTGTGGCTACGTACTGTGAAGTTCCTATAGTGAGGCTTGTTCTTGTAGCTATGCTTGTTCTTGTAGCTGCATACAAACCTTTGCATACCATGAGTTGACATCAATGGAAGTCTAATGCCAAAACTCAAAACTCAATGCCAACACATTAAACCTTGTACCCTAAACCCTCAAACCTAAAACCCAATACCCTCAACCCTATACCCAATATCCTAAACCCTAATCCCTATACCCTATACACTTAACCCTACACCCCCATTTTTAGGAATTATTCAAGGACAAGACCAAGTTTTAGGAAGAAGAACATGGGTTCCTCTTTTTATGTTTCTAAGGTCATGGAGAAAACAGAAAATTTGAAAATCGATCTCCTTATCTACCTTAATTATCAACCTGACAAAAGAATAGTAGAACCATTGGCTATATATTGTCCTAAATGTAGAGACAAACATCTATTAAGGAAATATCCTCTCAATCAGGTAAATTTGTTTGACATTTGTGAGAAGAAGCATTCCACTGGTAAATGTAATCTCCTCCTAGAATTCAAAACCATTTGAAGAAATATTCTCAATCTTTGTCTGTAGAAGAATAACTCAACTACATAGGACAAAGGCAATTTAACCCTACTTTTAGAGGATAGTCTAATCTTAGAAATAATATCAATTGGGATTTGAATCAATAGAATGATCAATGCAATCCTCCTGGTCTAAGGAATCCACAGTCTCATTGGAATTCTCAACAAATGTCAATTCCACATCCTTTTATGGAAACATCTTGGGGACCACCTTAGGGACAAGCTGAATGGCCTAATTATCAATGGAACCAGCCATAGTGGAAGCCTAATCAATATCAGTGGTAGCCTAATCTGTTGGTGTAATTAATTATTTAATTACACTTGCATAAGTTTACATAGGCATTATTTTAATTCCTAGGCTGCATTTAGTTATCCTTATCTAGTTGAGCTATCTTTTTGCTCAAGTTAGGTTCCGGGTTGTGCATGCTTTTCCTTTTTAAAGGCTTTCGTATTCATTATATTTTTGAGAACTTTGTTAATGCAATCTCTCTTGAAGCTTGTAGAGCACCCTTTCTTTTTTGTCTCCATCTCTTCCTTTTTGTGACAGGTTATTTGCATGCAGGTGATCTTTGGGTTATGTGAAGTTGGTTTTCTCAACTTCTACATGGTATCAGAGCACTAGACCTACTGCTTCCTGTTCATGTTTTGAAAGATTTTGGAGCTTCAAGGGTTTGGGGTTTCTCTTTTTTGATCTAGGGCATACGTATTAGATAAGAGCCTTTTGAGTCCAAATGGACCTCACCATTGAGTCTGCAGTGGTCCAAAACCCTAATTGATTGTTCATTCGTCCATTTTGAACAAAGTTGATCTGAAAGGCAAAAAAAATTACCCATCGGCTGTACGGCCATTTGTATGTGGATCGAGAAATTTTTTTAGCCCTGGTTAAAAAAATTATTTTGTTAGAATTTAAAAAAATATATATATATTGTAAAAGTTTTTGATTTAAAAAGGAAAAATCAAAAATCAAAACAAAAACAAGCCTTTTAAAGGCTTGCTCAGGCCTTGGTACAGGGTACCCGCAAGTACCTATGTACACAAGTCTGCGGGCCACATATGGCCTGCCGCTACTTTAGTCGGTGGCGACTGTATAGCCATCTGGCGATCTGATCGCCAACGGCAAAATTGCCCAGGCCGCCTGTTATTTTTATGATTTTTTTAAAAAAAATTAAAGTTTTTTTTATAAAAAATATATTTTTTTTGTAATAAGCCCAATTGAAGAAATGCGGTGACGACCATTTTGCCGTTAATTTTAAGCTCTGATTTTTTTTGCGATGGCTATTTGATCGTAAAATTTAATGCCGTATTGGTTTTTTTCCCCCTTTGGAGTTGTTTTCTTCTAGAGGCCTTAACTTAGGCATACGATATCATTTTTTCGCAAACAAGATATCGTCAAAAAGCTGGTTTTGTCAAATTTCTAGTGGTGTGGGTCACATTGCTTCATTTTTCTGTTGGTGAATTGTAAAGCCAGTTGAAGTCAAAGGAGCTGTTTTTAGTCTTGAGCTTGTAACTTTTGACCCGTTTCTCCATTTTTTGGCAATATCAGTAGTGTTGGAACCGTACTTCAGAGCTCTTCAGTTCCATCCATACAATTTTTCCAAATTTCACTCCAGGTATATTTTATTCACTTTTTTGTGTTTTAACACTCTAGTGAATTACCTGGACATATTAGCTCTTGGGAACTTCTCATTTGTATGGGATGCTTCGTTTTTGGTTGTTCTTCATGTATTTCCAATTTTTTGTCCTTTGTGGGCATTTTGAGCATCATTTGTAAGCAATTTTCTATGTAAACACACTAAGATAAAGTGCCACACTATTGTACATGTATTTTTGGGATTTTGCACATAAGGTTGTGCCATATTTTAAACTCGCACTGTATTATAAAGTGCCATGGGGGGGTTCGTGTAGCGCCTTTGTTTTTGCCATCACACCTTTATCCGGTGAGTGCCCCTATATGAAAACTATGGATCCATTTGATTCCAACCTCATGCATGTGTTCTTTGTTTTGCACACCACTTTTTCAGTTGCAAGTTCTTTCTTGTGCACTTTCAGATGTTGTTTCTTCTCCTTCATGCACTATAGGGTGTTACACAATATTTCAGTGGATCTATCAGGCTCTCCTAGTTTAGCATTACGGGGGTATTATATTGTTCATGCTAATGCTTCCTTGGTTTCGGCTTGGAATGAATCTTCCATCCTTAGTTGATCAGTGTTCTTCAGACTATTGGTACTTGTTGCATTTGTATCTTCGTTCTACGTGTTTGCCTTTGTTTGCCATCTGATTCGAGTAGTCTCATTAGGGGCACTCATGCAGATTGTTGTCTTCTTGATCCTGATCATCCTACCTTCAGAGGAGGTTCTTCGACACCATAGCAGTCATCTTTTCATAGTTGTTTGCAGATTCTTCCTCCTTCTATGATGTTCTTCATGTCTTGTGTTTCTCTCTTTTGGAGAGGAGTTTTCTCCCATAGGGTTTTTCTCCTTTTCTCCCTTTGTGAGAGATTCTTCATTTGTGCATGGGTACCTAACATGGCCTTATTGTCGGGACCCATCTGTTGCATCTTTGCATCATTTTCATAATAATATTCTCCCTAAGTTGCACTTATGGGGGGTGTTGGTGTAATTAATTATTTAATTACACTTTCATAAGTTTACTTAGGCATTATTTTAATTCTTAGGTTGCATTTAGTTATCCTTATCTAGTTGAGCTATATTTTTTCTCAAGTTAGGTTTAGGGTTGTACATGCTTTTCCTTTTTAAAGGCTTTTGTATTCATTTTATTTTTGAGAACTTTGTTAATGCAATCTCTCTTGAAGCTTGTAGAGCACCCTTTCTTTTTTGTCTCCATCTCTTCCTTTCTGTGATAGGTTATTTGCATGCAGGTGATCTTCAGGTTCTGTGAAGTTGGTTTTCTCAACTTCTACATAATCAACCTTAATGAAAACCTAACTAAGGTAATCAATGGTAGAATCAGGGACCAAGAAGACCTTGGAATCAAAATAAAACACTTTTTCCTGATTCCACCCAACCTTCAAATATTGAAGCAGTGAACCAACCTCGAATTCCAGTTCAGCTAGTTCCCAATCCTAAAAATGTTAAACCTCAATAACCAACTTACAATGTTGATCCTAATATAGTTGGATTAAACAATATTGATTTGAAAGATATTCAGTTGAAGACTTGATTAGTACCATCAAAACTTGATTTGAATAAAGATAAACAACAACTAGATTTGATGAAATATACATTACAGAGGAATGAAACATTTCTTCTGATAAACAAGTTCCATTCCTTGAATGACTTGAACAATAAATAGTGGTTGAGAAACAAAATGATTTGGAAGATTCCCAAATTATCAGAGAGCTCAAGAAGATTAACATTAAAATTCCACTCTTGAGATATATCTGTGATATACTAGATATTAACCAAATAGTTAAGTCTTTATGTGTCAGGGAAGTTCATTTCTCAGAAGTATTGTGATCCAAGAAGTCCTGCAATTACCCTTAGCATTAATGGCATTGAAATTCCAAATGTTCTTATTGGCTCAGGAGCTTCTATTAATGTTATTACAACTGAAAAAACTGACAAAATGAGAATCACAAATGTTCAACCAACCACCATAGTTTTACAACTAGTAGATCAATCAATTATAAAACCAGAAGGAATTTTCGAGGATATCATTGTTACCATCGATATATGGGAATATCCTATTGATTTTCTTGTTTTAAAAAGTAAGCAAAGAAAGACAAGCTATCTAATAATTTTGGGGAGACCTTGGTTGGCAACAAGAGCCGCCCTTATTGATTGTAGGTTTGGAAAAATGATTATTTCTAATCTAATTAGATAGAAAGAATTATCCATTTACCCACTAGCAAAACCCTTTTTATCATCTAAAAACCAAAGATGGATTGATGGTTTTAATTCAGAAGATGATGAGGAACGAGAACTTGCAATGGTAACAATGCTAGAGCATGTGGAAGATTATCAAGAATTTATGGATGAGGAAGAGGGAAACCTTGAAGTTCATGCTGTTATTAATGATCAAGATCACTACCTTTTAACCAATATCATGAATTCTGATTCAAATCATAACCAATTACTCCATCAACTTTTTCCACATCCCTATCCTTTAAATACTTTGATTGGAGAACCCTCTACTCTTCAAGACAAGAAATAAGAAAATATTAGTGCAAACTGATAATCCTTTACTCAATAATGGATCCTTATCAACTAAGAAAGAAGGTGATCTAAAGGGGATTTTAGAAAAGAATATTAAATCATTTACTTGGGACTATAAGGACATGAGAGGGATCCATCCTGATATCTATACACACCACATTTACACTAAGGATGTTAAACCTATAAGACAAGCTCAAAGAAGGAGTAACCCTGCATTAAGAGATTTTTTGAAGTTGGAAATAGAGAAACTAATCTAGGTGGGATTCATATATCCTATTTTAGATAGTAAATGGGTTTCTCCACTTGTCATAGTTCCTAAGAAAATGGTAAATGGATAGTATGTGTGGATTATAGATAATTGAACAAGGTTACTAAGAGAGACTATTTTCCACTACCTTTTATAGATCAAGTATTGGATAAATTATCAGGCAACACTAAATTTTCTTTTCTTGGTGGTTTTAGTGGGTATAATCAAATTTAGGTAGCTATGGAAGATCAAGATAAGACAAAATTTACTTTCCCATGGGGTACCTATTCTTATAAAATCTTGTCTTGTGGACTATGTAATGCACTTACAACTTCTCAATGTATTGTTCTTACCATTTTTGTAGATTTAACATGTGCAGAGGTATACATGGATAATTTTATAGTCCATGGTAAAAATTATGAGGAATCTTTGAATAATCTGAATAAAGTTTTGAATAGGTGCAAGGAGCATAGATTGTCATTAAACCATGAAAAAATTCTATTAATGATGACTGAAGGAATTGTGTTAGGAAATTATGTCTCAAAGGAGGGAATTAAGGTAAACCCTAAGAAAATTGAAGTTATTCTGCAGATACCAATACCTCAAAACCAGACTGAGGTAAGAAGACTTTTAGGACATGTTGGTTATTACAAAAGGTTTATAGAAGGGTTTAGTAAGATTGGAAGTCCTTTGCTTAATTTATTAAAGAAAGATTCATAATTTCTTTGGACTGCAATGTGTCAACAATCTTTTGATGATATAAAATATTCCTTAACAACCTCCCCTATCATAGTTGGGCCAGTCTGGGTGAACCTTTTCATATAAATGCAGATGCATCTAATTTTGTAATTGGAGCATTTATTGGATAGAAGGATGAACCAAGGGTGATGCATGCCATTTATTACATAGGTAAAATTCTTAATCCAACCAAGTAGAATTATACCACTACTAAGAAGGGATTTTTAGTAGTTGTTTATGCCATTAATAAATTTAGACATTATATTACTAGTTATAAGAAAATTGTGCATACAGATCATATAGCTATTTGATACCTGATGAATAAAGCTATGGTGGGAGGACACATCATTCGATGGTTATTTTTATTACAAGAATTTGATATAACAATAGTTGATAAACCAAGTAAAGATAATGTAGTGGCTGAATTTTTGTACAAAATGGTTTTATAGGGAAACAATGAACCAATGGAAGATGTATTTCTTGATGAACACCTATTTTCCATATCAGTTCAATCACCTTGGTTTTCTGATATTGCTAATTATTTAGTAACTAGGAAATGTCCGTATTTTTCATCTAAGCAAAAAAGAGATTAATTAGAAAAAGTTCTGGATTTGAATGGATTAATGGTTTACTATTTAAAATGTGTCTAGATCATGTCATGAGAATATGTGTATAAGAAATAGATTTTTATGATATCTTGAGTACATGCCATGATGATTTGGTGTAGGAAAATATTCCACATAGAGAACAATGCATAAGATTCTTGGAGCAGGCTATTTCTGGCCAACGATGACTAAGGATGCTACTCACTACATCAACCATTGTGATAAGTGTTAGAGAATTGGAAGGTGCAAACGTTCTACAAAAATACTTCTTCAAACACAAGTTTCCTTAGAACCATTTGAGAAATGGGGAATCGACTTTGTTGGTCCTATAGATCCACCATCGAAAGAAAATCATTACATCCTTGTATGTACTGATTATGTCACTAAGTAGGAAAAAGGAAAGGTGTTACAAACTGCTAAAGAAGAAATAGTTGTAGATTTCTTATTTAAAAATATTCTATAGAGGTATGGAGCACCTAGAACACTTGTATCAGATCAAGGACCACAATTTATGTTTTTGATTCTTCAGGAATTTCTTTAGAGATATCAAGTTCAACATAGAAAGTCATCACCATACCATCCTCAATCAAATGGATAGGTGGAGGTGACTATTAGAGAGCTGGAGAATATACTCTCAAAGATAGTTTCATCTCAAAAGAGTGGTTGGTCTAATAGATTGACAGAAGATGTTTGGGCATACAACACAACATGGAAAAAAACCACAGTGTTTTCTCCATATGAGTTAGTTTATGGGAAGATGCCTATTCTTCCTATAGAATTTGAACTTGAAACACTTAGAACAACTTTAAATGTGGGTATAGACATGATTTTAGCATAGAAATATAGAGTGTTACAGTTGAATAGATTAGATGAAATGAGGATGGAAGCTTTGCATCAAATGGAGATAATTCAAAATCAAAGGAAACAATGGCATAACAAGAATATCCACAGTAAGCAATTTATTGTAGGAGATTGGGCATTACTGTTTGACTCATGGTTTCAAGAATTCAAAGGAAAGTTGCATACCAAATCGATTGGAACATATGAGATTAAACAAGTTTTTGATAATGGAGCTATCCAATTAACACCTATTGATGGAGAAAAGAAGATAATATTGGTAAATGGACATAGGCTTACGCTTTATCATAAACCATCATCGAAAGAAGAATTTACAACTGAACTTTAGTTGAGGATAGAATATGTTACTAGGGAATATTTTTCTTCTTTAGGTGAAGTGTCTTCTACTTAGTAGGTTTCAGTTGTCATGAATAAACAAGGTGAATTGAAAACTAAAAATGGTGGATTACCTTATGAATAAAGAAAGTAAATTGAAAACTAGCAATGGCGGTTTACTTTCCAAAAAATTAAAAATAAAAAAATAAATTTTCTAATCTTCTTGTCTCTTGTAGGTATAGATCTGGATAGAATCTGATGGCTCCTAGTAGAACTAGAAAGATCTGGATGGCTCTCGATTGAATCAAAAATTAATTCCTTGATGAAGCTTTGATTAACTGTTCAAATTAATTAAGCTTTTGATCACTCTTGGTTACTCTTGATCTGTTTTTCTTGGTATTCAAAGAAGATCTTGAGAGGGAGAATTTTGATAGCTATTAAATTTTGATGATTAGTTGGAAGCAAAGGGATTAATACATCATTTGAAACTTTCAGCTTCATTATTTTTCTAACTTGTTTGTTCATTGTGCAGGTATAGGTTCATTTGATATTCTAGATTTTCATGGTTTGACATGACAATAGGTGGAGAAAAGTGGGCTCCAATAAGAGTTGAGCCCAACATGATACTTTCTTATTTGGAAAAGGGATTGAGTGAAAAGTATTACATTTATTAATTGTGATCATGCATACTATACCATCTTACGAACTCTGATAGATTCTAATCATTTTTAAAATTGTGAAGATTATTTCAGTTGATTCTTTTGTGGAAGTACAACGATGTCATTTCACATGAGGTAGGCATTTATATGATGTATTTATTTTTGAAATTTTAAATGCATTAATTATTTTTCATCAAGTTGTTATAAAGGTCATATAATCATGTTTAAACGCCAAATGTAATTTATTAAGTGGTGAAAAGATGGGGTGGCATTACTTATTTTTTTCAAGGTAATAATTATGAAGTAATAGTTTTAGAAAGAAAAAAATCTATACGTCAACATCAGTCAATGTGTTTCCACCACATATTGTCACCAAATTTCAAAAAAATTATTGATGGGAGGTTTCATGCATGCGAAGTGCACTATGAGAAAAATGAACATTATGGAAAATGAAAGGAATTTAATGTTTAATTATAGAAGCAATCATGAGCCACTTCATATTTTTTTTTCAAGAAAAGAAACCCGCTGCCATTTCTGCAATATCCCCATTTCCGCATATTCCCTATAATGTATCAATTTTTTAAAATTCTAAGTCTATAAAAATGGGTTACGAGAGAATGACTGAACCAAAGGAGGCCATTATTGATAGTGAAACAAGAGTATGGTTGCAGAAGGTGGGCTAGGTGGACCTCATTCTCAAATATGAAGGGTATGAATGGGATGTAATTCAAGAATTTATAAGAAATTTCCACATCAACTTCATAGTAGTGAGAGGAGAAGCTATTGTAGTGTCCACAACTGTCATTAGTGCATTATCATGGATCCCAGCTAAGGGATAAATTGTGAAGTGAGGTCAACATGATTTAAAGGAGCTTCTAGAAATGTTCCATGTTGACCTTGAACCTCTACCCACTTTCCAGATTTATAAAGGGAAAAATAAGGGCATTGACAAAGGAAGTCTCCAAGAGCCCTCGTCATAAATTTTCTATTGCTTAATGAAGTATTTTACCTATGAGCACTAGGTTACTTCATTTATGGGACCAAATCTTTGACTGCTCGTCCATATTCATCATGGAGAAGCTAAGCCAAAGGTAAGATTAAATTTTCCTGCATTTTTGTTTTCTCAAATAAGTGATATGGCGATGAAATGTAAATAAAAGGAAAGTAGGATTACACATCATGGGTTAATGTATTTGATTATAAATCATCATTTTATGTAAAGACTGAATGGTGAAGAAAAATGGATACAATTCTTGATCCATATTGAGAGTGAGGATTCTAGGAAGTATAAAACTCCAATAATCAGAACCTTGAAAGTAGAGAAGAAAAAGAGCTCAAATAAAATTAGGACAAAACTTGAAGGGAGACCTTGAAAACAAGACTCTAAGGAAGTTGAACCTTCTATAAAAATAAAAGAAAAACAAATGGAAACTTCAGAAGAATATGAGCCTGAAGAAGGAAGCAATAAAAAGAAGAAAGGGGTTGAGAAGAAAGAAAAACTAAAGAAAAGAAAGCAATATGAAAAACTTGAAAAACCTGAGGACAAAAATAAATTGAAGAGACGAAGAAAGACGAAAGCTAAAAAATATCCTACTATAATTCAAGTTAAGGAATCAAAGACTGAAGAACCTAAAAAAGAAGAAAGACATTCTCAATCTCCAAGAAATAATTCCCCAAACTTATTTTCATCTTCCCTTGTTAGAGAAACTTCTATTCCAAGCCCTACTTTTTAAGAAGAAGAAAGTAATGCTCCATAATCCCCTATTGAAAAGGAAGTCTCACAACCTTTATCTCCAATGTTCGAAGAAAATGTTGTTTTTACAGAGTCCTAATTGTAAGAGGAAACCCAAATCCATGATGTTACCCTTGATTCTCCAATTCTGACAAGAGAACAAACAAAAGAAATATGTATCCATAGGGAGGGAAAACAACCCTTGCAACAACAGGAAGAGCCCGAAGATAATTTGAATCAGAAGAAATAAGAGGATAAATAAGTTTAATTTGCACTCACATTATCCAGGTTAGAAAGGGAAATACAAGAATACAAAATGTAGAATATGATACAAAAAATGAAATTGAAACAAAACAAGAAATTTCAAAGTCTAAAATAGAGGCAAAAAAATTGAAGTCACAGTTGTAACAAGATACAAACCGGTTGTTGACACAACTGAAAAGTGTAAAATAAACCCTACGAAAGGTGACTGAGCAATGTGAGCAAAAAGATAATAAAATTCTAAGATTGAAACAATAAATAGAAAGAAGGAAATTAGTAGCTCTTGAGAGGAAATAACCAGACCAAATAGTATTCTCATCTTCTAGATTACTTGGTTTACCTCCACTAGAGGAAAACCCATAGGAAAAGTCCACAAGCCCGAGGTATCTTTCTCTTACTTCCATGAAATACAAACAACTCAATGAACAACTTTAAAATAAGATAGAAGAAGTTACCAAAGAAAAAGTTGAATTAGAAAAGAGGGTAACTGAAATGGTGGACATAGCCTTTGCACTAGTAGCAACCTAGAAACCTTTAGGGATGTATGGTTTATTTCTCAGAGATTTTTTTTTGAAATGGAATTTAAATCAACTTTTGTTACGGAGGCCTATTATTTTATAGACTAACAATGATTTTCTTCAATCTTATTTTAAAATTCATCCAAGTATTCAAAATCAGATGTGTAAATTTTATCAGTATGATTTCATTAAGGGAGATATAGATGATTCTCTCCTTAAAATTTATGTTGGGGTGCTCCAGATTAGATCATTTGTCTCTTTTTTGTAGAATTAAGTTAAATGGAGGAAAAGAATGGGAGAATACAAAGAAGCACATAAAAAGTGGGGTCCTCAATGAGATGAGAGACACCTGATGCAATTGACTATATTAATAAATTCAGATCAGTGACCAGACTCAATGATGTTGTTCCTATTTATGTGTCTAACTTATTAAAGAGTATTGCATGTTTCCAAGATGTAGAAGGAACATTAGCTCCATTAGCTCATGAAGCATGCAGAGAAAGATATAATTCCATTCCTAAATAGCTAAAGAAAAGAGAACCAATCAGCCCAAAAAATATCAGATGGAGTTTGACAAGGGTGAGATGTGTCATCAATTTGATAAAGAAATAGCAAGATCTCTAGATTGGGATGAGATTCATAATTCCTATTATCATCATGCGTACCAAAAAAATAAATGAATTAGAGAAAAACTGGAAGAAGTCTTGAAATCCTACTATGAGAAACTGGAATAGAACCATGGATTTGCCAATAAACACAGGACAACAAACTAATACAAAGGAGATGTCTTTGATTCTGCCTTATGGATCAAAACTCTGAATAAAGACATCCTTAATGTAATCAATTTCTAACCATGAGGACATGGTTAAGAGTAGGAGGGGTAGGATGATGAGGGCTTGCAGAGACCTCATATATTTTCTAAGTTTAATACTTGATACTTTATATTTGGATTTAAAACTTATGATATTATCTTTTATATGCTTCATATATGAACTTAATTATGCATAAAGACTTAGAATATGAATACTTGTTTATAAATTCTTATTTTATTTCAATGCATAATTGAATGGCATTTAATATGTGATTGTTTTCTTATGAATGTTTAACTCATGACTAGAAGATTATATATGGATAAATGAAGTGCTAACCATTTTTCTATTCAAAATAAAACTGGCGGCTAACCTATCATGACTCAACATCCTTGATCAACTTACTTGTCAGCCAGACACTTGTTCTACCCAGCATACAATCCACCTGTGCATTTATGTTCAACATCAACTGAAGATGATCACAAGATTCCCATGATTGTTATTCAAGTGCTCCAGAATGTCTTTAATAATCTCGAGTTGATTAGATTTCCCGCTTTTTCCTTATTTTCAAATAAGAGAAGGATATATGTATCCAGTGTCAAGTTAGTTAGCCAGTAGAATGTATTAGTTTTCTATTTTCCAAGTAGAACTTTTAAATTCCTAGTTGAAACATTTTGTACTTCACTCCTCTTTGGAAAAATTCAATGGAATAAAAGGAAGAAGTTGATCCAATTCTATGTTAGATCCCTCTAGAGGTAGAGAAGGGCCTGCTCTTTTGAAGGAAGTTGATCCTGCTAGTTATTAGTTCATATTCATTCTTGTTTTCATTTAAAATTATTCCAAGAGTATAATGTTAGAATAGATCTTAAATTTGGAATTGCATTGTTGTGGTCTTCATTCCATCATTATGTTGATAAAATAGAATATTTTCTATTTAACTTAGTTTAAATTCCAGTTAATTAGTTTGAAGATAGAATAGTTCGTTAATCATTGATAAGTAGTTATGTTCTTAATGTTCTTGATGGATTATGCACATCGAAGGAATTATTACTTGATAGATTGGATGCATACGGAATGGAATAGGTTTCGTTTGAACTAGTTAAATTTCAATTCAGTTGCTTAGTTAGATTTTGAATTCAAGTTAAAATAGATTCTCATTTTTATGCAAATAGATTAAGTTTAAATTATCCATTTCTAATGATTTGATCTAGCTTGAAATACATCTTATGTCTACACATTTTCTATCTAAAATAATTTGTTTCATGTAGAAGTTTTAGAATAAGTTTAAGTTAGGACAAAGTTAGAAAAATAGCGTAGGGACACTTCTGATAAATAATGAACAAAACCGAACCACTCCTGACAAAGTGGACCAACAACAAACCCCCCCAAAAACCAATCCAACTCTTATTGCAAATAGCTTTAGACACACCCGAGTTGACACTTAAAGATTAAATGATTAGGGAATTGTGACAACAATGACCCCTATCCATCAATATGTTTCTTGTGGCATAGAAGACATAAAATGGAAAGTTCTTTCTTAGCTTATTTTTTCTTTTTACATTTATATAAAGTATCAATTTGTTTACCCATGATTTAAAAGATCAATTTTAAAACCATCAAGTAATGTACCTAGCTCACACTTAGTGATACTTGTTGTACTTCCAAAGGAGACATACTTCCCAAGATAATGTCTTATAGATCAGATGGTTCTTGAATAATACCTACAAATATCAAAACTTGATTTAGAAATTTCGACACCACCTATAAGATTCAAAAAATCAATGCATTAATCATGAATTCCTTTAAGAAATGCATCTTAATAGCATCATTATTTAATCATGTTTATCTAGTTCTTTAGAGACTAAATGAAAATCATTCAAATTAATCCTCCAAATTTTCTTCTTCTCACTACATCATATTGAAGATCTCATATTGAGCCTTGTTTGTCTTGCAATACTCTTGGTACTTCATCTATAAGATTTCCTTCATATCTTCCCATGTGTGAATAGTTTGTGGTCCTAAGCCCATCAACCATCACACTACTGTATCTATCAATGTGGCTGGAAACAACTTGAGCTTTTGAGCATCACTTTGGTAGTCATAGCTATGAAATAAAACAAAAAAATCAAATAAAAACATATTAGGATCCTCAATAGAAAGTCCTCTAAAAACTAGAAAATCAGAATGTGGTATACTTTTCATAGGAGCTTCTTCTATTGGATGAGAGATAGGAAATTCAAGAGTAACAAGATTATTATTGATCAAAGCTTGATCATTGTTATTTTCATTTTTATTACCATCAACCATAATTTCAAATTCCCAAGGTATATAAAAATACGAAAATAACTTAGATTGCTTAATTTCTAGAGGCTTACCACTTCACAATTCGTAAGATTCTTCAAATTGCTTGGAAAAAATAGTAATTATTTCAGGTAATTACTATTATGTACTAGATGGTGAATATAAATCAGACTTAACAATAGTAGATTTAATCAAATGCTTCCAAATATTAGGTTCAACTAGTTCCTTTTTTGATGGTTTGTTCACAAATAGTAGCTTTAATCCTTTTTGGGGGTTTTCTTGTTTTGATGAGCTACTTCCTATAGTTTTTTTACAAATCTACCTTTTTCATATCTAACATTACTCATAAATCTAATGAATTAATACAACACAAAACAAGGATAATTTCCTATGCAAGGTTGAAAATTGTGCAAACTTTCTCCTTGATGCACTGGTCCTAAGTTGTTGGATTAACAAGCCTTTAACACATTTCCCTGACAATGGAACTAAATTTGTGGGACAAAGCTGAGAAGTCTAGCTTTCTAGATTATGGTTTAATTTGATTGAGAAATTTACTTTTGTACCTATGTCAATCGAAGGTGTAGAGCTTATGAAAGGCATCACAACTATATGCCTAAGGGTTGAGAGAAACAGGTCAAGCAATGAAAAAATGCACTTAAGAAATCTAAGTAAGAATCTAGTTTACTATCTTTCTTCTGCGTATGCAACTTGAGCTGCTATAGGAACACTAACAGTCTACAACAAGAACAAAAATAGTTCATAGTAATTCCAAAATGTAAACCAATAATATTTAAATCATTCTACTCTCATAATTACAACACAATATCATTCTTAAATGAATTAAAAGAATTTCACATAGTTCATGATCACATTACAACCAAGAACACAAAACTATATTCATGATTAATGTAGAAATAACTTAATCCAATCAATAACAAAGATGGAAATCACACGGTAGAATGAAATATGATAGAAATACACATATTACTAAAACAACCAAAATTACAAGAATCACCAATGTTCCGAGAAGTAGGCTTTTCTTCCTCAATCCACCAAGTGATGAAACCATAAATGCTTGTCTACACTATTTATATCATGCAATATTTTTGATTGATTTCTTCAGAATTTGATACACAGTTGGCTTAACTTATAGTTCATACTAAACAACATATATATATTGAGTTTTTATAGAGAATAAGTCTTAAAAAAGATAATTTAATTTGTTATGGCCTATGGCCAACAAACTACAATGCTCAATTAACAGAAAACCATGGTCATTGACCAAAAATAAATAATGATATGCTAAAATATATTTTTGCATAACAAAAAGATCTTCGATAGTCTTCAACTCCATGCTTGCTCTACTACAAAAACTCTTGTTGATCCATTTCCAACCAATTGGAATAATTTCCTCATAAATGGACAACTTAAGCATATTTTATTTTTCTAAAACATACTAAATAAATTTTAATATGTATAAGCTAATAATGGCATAATAAGGAATTAAAGTGGAAATTAATGAGATTGGTTTGACAAAAGAAAGGGCTTTTAGGTATAAAATTTAAACAAGCTTTTATCAAATCACTCTTGATCCATAGTAGGCCAATAGGATCATGTCCTTAGTATATTTTTAGTTAGGGTAGAGCTACTATAATGCAACTAACAAACACCTTCATGTAGTTTTAGCATTTTTTGAGTTTAAACATCTAAGTGATGTACCATCAAGAATATTTTAGTATAATGTGTCACCAAGAATAGTGAAGTGGGATGAGTGAAAAATAAAGGTTTTTTTTATTAGTGGATAGGTTGGGTGGGATGGTATTATCATGAAAGTATGTGTAAATATCATGGTACCATGGTGAATTAGGACCAAAAATTTGCACAAGAATTCCAACTTTGGGATATTAAAGATAAGAACTACAAGTTGTTTCACTAGAAATTCAAATATTTGACTTTTGTGAGGCATATATAGAAGAGATCCAATAGTTTCCATAGCATTTTCAAATTCATTGTTCAATCTAGGTATTTTTTCAAAGGAGATAGTGGAAAATATTGCTTGAAATTTACAACCATTTTATTATATGATAGTAATTTACCATCCTTTATTTGGTACTCATCATTTACTTGTTTGATTACTATCTATGAATCATTGTAGACCTATAATATATTGATTTTCTATTGGATCACCATTCTAATTCCTATAATAAGTACTTCATATTCAATAATGTTATTAGTACATGTAAATTCTAACCAATATGCTTTTGGAATACAATCACCTTGAGGGATGATGAATATGACTCCTACCCCTAAACCACGTTGTGTATGTAACCAATACAAGTACAATTTTCATTAATTTGTACATGTGATGGTGAAATCTACTTCATCAAGAAAATATGATATGAGAGGATTATCATCATATAAACATGCTTCTACTAACTTATCTTCAATGACCTATCCCTTAATTGTCCTGCAATCTACATACTTTGTCAAACTCACTGAATATCATAACCTATTTAGTCATGCGACCAATAAGTGTTACTTTTGAAAATAGATAATTGGATTAATTTTTGAGATAAGATTAGTTTGGTGATTGAGCATGTAGTGTCAAATATTTTTTGATGCGAAGATGACAATTAAACATGCTCGCTCAATAGGAGTGTAATTAAGATAGTATCCAACTAATATCTTACTAATGTAGAAGATTGTTGTTTCCTTTCAAATGTCATCATGTTGTGCTAAAAATTCTCTTAATACTATTTTTGTGGTTGACATACCATAATGCCTTAAATTTGCATGAAGGACAAAAACATAACTATCAATTTATTTTTTGAAACTAAGTTACAAAGTGCTATCTAATACATTAACAAACTATAACCATGTGCATGCATGGTTGTATGCTACATGCATGGAGGAGCATTGCTTGTGTAACAACACCATCGACACGTCACCCGAGGGTGAGATGAGAGGAAAAAATTTTTGGGTGCACAGAGTCCATCATGCTCACCCTTAACGAGATCTGGTTGGCTCTAAGATGCAGGTTACACTAAGTTTATGGAATACCCCATTTACTAAAATATTGCCAACCATGGGGTTAAATCACATTCTAAAGTTAACACCATTACAATATTGTTATACTTATACTAGGGTTATAGCTTGGATAAAAATCCTTAGTTTAAAGTTATACCATAATAATGGTAATATCTCTTTCCCTTAAGCAACATCTATCTTTTAATCATCGAAATGGCTATTTTATCTTATATTACCTTCTCGGAACAAAATGGTTGACCATCATAAAATTTGTCTTACCAAATTTTGTTAATTCTAAGAAAACTTTGAATATCTTATAATACATATTATCGTGGGAAAAAAATATATGTATAGGTGTATACAATAATAACATTTCCACATTTATATTTGAACTTATACAAATATATAAAAATCATTAGAAACAATTTAATTTTTATTTAACAATTAAATTATTTATATTTTATTAAATATAAATTCAATAATTTAATAATTAATAAAAAATTAATGATGATGTAATAATTTTCAAATGATAGTACATAAAAATAATAATATAAAAAGAATTCACATTTATTTAAAACCTTTAACTAAATTTAAGGAAACAAAATCCCATTTTTTTCCCTCAATTCATGGCATGCCATCCTATATTCATTTTAGAATCTTAAAAGGTTTCCATTTAGAATTCTTTATATATTTTAGAAACTTTACAAGTTTATAGGTCAACACTTCTATATTTTTTTTTCTTTTTATTTTAATATAAATTATTCATTTTTCTATAAGGAGATGGGAGACGTGTCAACTAAGTCTTCCTTTGTATTTTATTGTTGGGAAAGGATAATTTGAAATCTTTTCCTATTTTAATGAAGCAGCTATTGTTTAGGAATTGAAAATAAGCTGTGGGAAAAAAGGGGGCGCTGGAAATAAGCAACAACTGCATATTGTTAAAAATTCACGTGGCTCCACAAATTTATTTCCCTCTTTTTAAAGATTTGCTTTCTTTTTTCTTTTTCTAATTTTATTTTTCTAATTTTTTTCTTGTACAAATTATTATTAATAATATTAATACAAATTTAAACTGGCTGCTAAAAAATAAGCAAAAAAATTAAGCATTCATGGGGCCATCAGCTCCACAAATAACTCTTAAATAAATTGAACAGTGGCTACTAACCAAAATAAGCTAAGCAGCCGCATGGGGACATGAGATTAGTGTGCATAATATATTCGGTGCTTTTACTTGCATTAAAGCAATATAAAGTAATATTTATTTTTTCACTCAATGAAAAGGAAATGGTAAATACCATCATCATTGTTGGGCAAGTTGGTAGAGGAATTAATTTAAATTCTTGTTAACTGCACCAAATGCTGCTCTTGAGCTATTAATTTCTCATGAAGAGTTCATTCACAACATGAATATACATTTGGCTGCGTGCACAAAATCTCTGATCAAAATCTCGCAATTAATATTTTATATTTGATCTGAAGGCGATCAATATCTGATATAAGAATCTTTTGACAACTGGGATACTTAATTTTTTTGTGCATTCTTATCATTATTATCTTTATTATTATTATTTTGCATAAACTTATTGGTGATACTATTAAATTTGGGTCTAATAATTAAACTCATTTCCTGAGCTATGATATGGTCGACTCATATATCGCCCAACAAGGAATTAAAGACATTTATTTCTTGTAGCTATTCTCATTACTTAAACACTAGATTTCTCTGAGAAATCGAATCATCTAGAACCATACATACACTGGATTTTAATTTTGATATGCATCGTGTGAATTACTATTTTTATTTTTAGTTTGGTTGGAACAGGGCGTAGCAACTGCCAACTGACTAGATTCATGGTGGTGGCAAAGAGAAGGTTGAGCTAGAGGCATGGGGGGGCAACATGACACAACTGAGATTATTTTTTTCATTCATCCTTTGTTGTTCCGTTATTCCTTCTGCTACACTTTTCTTGCTTTCTTGCCAGGCAGATTTTTGAAGGGTGATCGAGGGTAGATTGTTGACCAAATATGATTTATTTATTTATTCTGGCATAGAGAAATGAATATGGCAAGAAGGGTTAAGAATATAAGTTTGTTTATTTAATTTTTTCAGATAATTCTTTATTTTCTTACTGTTTTTTTTCAGAAAAGAAACATGATAGAACTATTGAATCAACTCTTAGTTCTTAATATTTATCTACAACACAATCCTAAATCAATATTCTCCAAGCATGATTGATTGTGGGTGAAAAAGGGGAGTTCACATGACACAACATCAAGGTAGTCTTAAAATTATATTTTCATCATATTTTACATTAAATCGATGGAAATTGAACACTCACGAAAACCAATAGAAAATAAAGATTCTTAATAGTCATCTACAACACAATCCTAAATCAAATTTCTACAAAAATCATTGATTAAGGGTGAAAAATGGGAGTTCATGTGACATAGCTGCAACATAGCCTTAAAATCAAGTTTTTGTTAACTCGGCATTAAATCAATGGAAATTGAAAATTCATGGAAAACCAATAGAAAATAAAAATTCTTAATAGTCATCTACAACATAATCCAAAATAAAAGTTTTCCAAACATTGTTGGTTGTGGGTGAAAAATCGGATTTCGAGTGACATAGCTGCAATGTAGCCTTAAAATTAGGTTTTCGTGGAACTCAATATTAACTCGATGGAAATTCAACATTCACAGAAATTGATAGAAAAAAAGGTTCTTAATAGTTGAATCTACAACATAATCCTAAATCAAATTTCTCCAAACATTGTTGATTGTGGGTGAAAAATGGGAGTTCAAGTGACACAAGTGCAACGTAGGCTTAAAATCAGGTTTTCATCGAACTCGATATTAAATCGATGGAAATTCAACATTCACGAAAACTCATAGGAAATTAAGGTTCTTAATAGTCATCTACAACACAATCCTAAATTAAAGTTCTACAAATAATCCTAAATCAAATTTATCTAAACATGGTTGATTGTGGGTGAGAAATGGGAGTTCGCATTACACATCTACAACGTAGCCTTAAAATTAGGTTTTCATCGAACTCGACATTAAATCAAAGGAAATTCAACATTCATAAAAATCGATTGGAAATAAAATTTTGTAATAGTCATCCACAACACTATCCTAAATAAATATTCTCCAAACATGATTGATGGTGAAAAATAGGAGTTCATGTAACACAGCTATAAATCAATAGAAATTCAACATTCATGAAAACCAATAGAAAATAATGGTTCTTAATAGTCATCTACAACATAACCCTGAATCAAAGTTCTCCAGAGATGGTTGATTGTGGGTGATAAATGGGAGTTTGTTTGACACAGATACAATGTAGACTTAAAATTAGGTTTTCATCCAACTCGACATTAAATCGGTGGAAATTCAATATTCACAAAAAATCGATAGGAAATAAAGGTTCTTAATAGTCATCTGCAACACAATACTAAATCAAAGTTCTCCTAACATGGTTGATTGTGGGTGAAATATTTGAGTTTGTGTGACACAACTGCAGTGTAGCCTTTAAATTAGATTCATTTTGAACTAGATATTAAATCGATGGAAATTTAACATTCATGTAAATTGATAGAAAATAAAGGTTTTTAATAGTCATCTACAACACAATCCTATATCAAAATACTCCAAACATGGTTGATTGTGTGTAAAAAATTAGAGTTCGCGTGACACAACTACAATGTAGCCTTAAAATCAGGTTTTCTATAAACTCGACATTAAATCGATGTAAATTCAACATTCACAAAAATCGATAGGAAATAAAGGTTCTGAATAGTCATCTAGAACACATTACTAAATCAAATTTCTCCACACATGGTTGATTCTATGTGAAAAATGGGAACTCGCTTGACACAGCTTTAACATAGCCTTAAAATCAGGTTTTCGTCAAACTCGACATGAAATCGATGGAAATTCAAAATTCATGAAAACCAATAGAAAATAAAGGTTCTTTATACTCATTTACAAAAAAATCCTAAATCAAAGTTCTGCAAACATGGTTGATTGTGCGTGAAAAATGGGAAATCATGTGACATAGCTGCAACGTAGCCTTAATATAAGGTTTTCATCAAACTCGATATTAAATCGATGGAAATTCAACATTCATGAAAACTGATAGAAAATAAAGGTTCTTAATAGTCATCTACAACACAATCATATATTAAAGTTCTCCAAACATGGTTGATTGTTCATAAAATGGAATTCTACATGACACAGCTACAACGTAGTCTTAAAATTAGGTTTTCATCAAACTCGACATTAAATCGATGTAAAATTAACATTCACAAAAACCGATAGAAAATAAAGGTTCTTAATAGTCATTTACAACACAATCAACCTCATGTGACACAACTGGAATGTAGCATTAAAATCAAGATTTCATCAAACTCGACATTAAATCGATGGAAAGTCAACATTCACGAAAACCGATAGAAAATAAAATTTCTTAATAGTCATCTAAAACACAATCCTAAATAATATTTCTCCAAACATGGTTTGTTGTGGGTGAAAAATGGTGGTTCAAATGACACAGCTACAATGTAGCGTTAAATTTAGGTTTTTGTCCAACTCAACATTAAATAAATGGAAATTCAACATTCATGAAAACTGATCGAAAATAAACAATCTTAATATTCATCTACAACACAATCCTAAATCAAAGTTCTCCAAACATGGTTGATTGTGGGTGAAATATGGGAGTTCACATGACACAGCTGCAACGTAGCCTTAAAATTAGGTTTTCATCAAACTCGACATTAAATCAATGGAAATTCAAGATTCATGAAAATTAATAGAAAATAAAGTTTGTTAATAGTTATATACAACATAATTCTAAATTAAAGTTCTCTAAACATGGTTGATTGTGGGTGAAAAATTGGAGTTCGTGTGACACAGTTACAATGCAGCCTTAAAATAAGGTTATCATCGAACTCAACATTAAAATAATGGAAATTCAACATTCATGAAAACCCATAGAAAATAAAGGTTCTTAATAGTCGTCTACAACACAATCCTAAATCAATGTTCTCCAAACATGGTTGATTGTGGATGAAAAACAAAAGTTCACATGGCACACTGCAACGTAGCCTTCAAATCAAGTTTTCGTCAAACTTGATATTAAATCAATGGAAATTCAACATTCACGAAAACCAATAGAAAATAAAAGTTTGTAAGAGTCATTTACAACACAAACCTGAATCAAAGTTCTCCAAACATGGTTGATTGTGGGTGAAAAATGGGAATTCATGTGACACAGATATAACGTAGACTTAAAATTATGTTTTCGTCGAACTCGACAATAAATTGATGGAAATTCAACATTCACGAAAACCAATAGAAAATAAAGGTTCTTTATACTCATTTACAAAAAAATCCTAAATCAAAGTTCTGCAAACATGGTTGATTGTGCGTGAAAAATGGGAGTTCGTGTGACATAGCTACAACGTAGCCTTAATATAAGTTTTTCATCAAACTCAATATTAAATCAATGGAAATTCAACATTCATGAAAACTGATAGAAAATAAAGGTTCTTAATAGTCATCTACAACACAATCATAAATTAAAGTTATCCAAACATGGTTGATTGTTCATAAAATGGAATTCTATGTGACACAGCTACAACATAGTCTTAAAATTAGGTTTTCATCAAATTCGACATTAAATCGATGTAAATTTAACATTCACAAAAACTGATAGAAAATAAAGGTTCTTAATAGTCATTTACAACACAATCCTAAATATGAGTTCTCCAAATATGGTTGATTGTGGGTGAAAAAATGGGAGTTTGCAAGAAACAACTGCAATGTAGCCTTAAAATGAGGTTTCCACTTAACTTGACATTAAATCAATGGAAATTCGACATTCATAAATACCGATAGAAAATAAAACTTCTTAATAGTCATATAGAACACAATCCTCAATCGAAGTTCTCCAAACATGGTTGATTGTAGGTGAATGATGGGAGTTCACATGACATAGCTGCAATGTAGCCTAAAAATTAGGTTTACGTCGAACTCGACATTAAATTGATGGAAATACAACATTCATAAAAATTGATAGAAAACAAACGATCTTAATAGCCATATACAACACAATCCTTACAAAAATTTCTCCAAACATGGTTGATTGAGGGTCAAAAATGGGAATTCGTGTGACACAAATACAACGTAGACATAAAATTATGTTTTTTTTAACTCAACATTAAATCAATGAAGACATAACATTCAATAAAATTGATAGAAAATAAATGTTCTTAATACTCATCTACAACACAATGCTAAATCAAAGTTCTCCAAACATGGTTGATTGTGGGTGAAAAATGGGAGTTTGCATGACACAACTGCAATGTAGCATTAAAGTCAGGTTTTCATCAAACTTGACATTAAATCGATGTAAATTCAACATTCACGAAAATTGATAGGAAATAAAGGTTCTTAATAGTCGTCTACAACACAATACTAAATCAAATTTCTCCAAAAATGGTTGATTCTGGGTGAAAATAGGAGTTTACGTGACACACCTGCAACGTAGCCTTAAAATTAGGTTTTTGTCAAACTCGACATCAAATCGATGGAAATTCCACATTCACAAAAACCGATAGAAAATAAAGGTTCTTTATACTCATTTACAACAAAATCCTTAATCAAAGTTCTCCAAACATGGATGATTGTGGGTGAAAAGTGGGAGTTCACGTGACATAGCTGCAATGTAGCCTTAAAATAAGGTTTTCATCGAACTCGATATTAAATCAATGGAAATTCCACATTCATGAAAATCGATAGAAAATAAAGGTTCTTAATATTCATCTAAAACACAATCATAAATTAAAGTTCTCCAAACATGGTTGATTGTTCATGAAAATGTAAGTCTGCATGACACAGGTACAATGTAGCCTTAAAATCAGGTTTTTTACAAACTTGACATTAAATCGATGTAAATTCAACATTCATGAATATAGATAGGAAATAAAGGTTTTTAATAGAGTGAAAAAAAAGAGTTCGCATGACACAGTTGCAACGTAGCCTTAAAATCAGGTTTTCATCAAACTCGACATGAAATCGATGGAAATTCAACATTCACGAAAACCGAAAGAAAATAAAGCTTATTTATACTCATTTACAACAAAATCCTAAATCAAATTTCTCCAAACATGGTTGATTGTGCGTGAAAAATTGGAATTCATGTGACACAGCTGCAATGTAGCCTTAAAATAAGGTTTTCATTGAACTTGATATGAAATCGATGGAAATTCTACATTCACAAAAATTGATAAAAAAATAAAAGTTCTTAATAGTCATCTACAAAAAAAACATAAATTAAATTTCTCCAAACATGGTGATTGTTCATGAAAATGGAAGTCTGCATGACATAGCTACAACATAGCCTTAAAATCAGGTTTTCAATGAACTCGACAATAAATCGATGTAAATTTAACATTCACAAAATTTGATAGAAAAAAAAGGTTCTTAATAGTCATTTACAACACAATCCTAAATATGATCTCTCCAAATATGGTTGATTGTGGGTGAAAAATGGGAGTTTGCATGACACAGCTGCAATGTAGCCTTAAAATCAGGTTTTGACTGAACTCAATGTTAAATAAATGGAAATTCGACATTCACAAATACCGATAGAAAATAAAGGCTCTTAATAGTCATATAGAACACAATCCTCAATCAAAGTTCTCCAAACATGGTTGATTGTGGGTGAATGATGGGAGTTCGCATTACATAGCTACAATGTAGCCTTAAAATTAGGTTTACGTTGAACTCGTCATTAAATCAATGGAAATTCAACATTCATAAAAATTGATAGAAAATAAAGGTTCTTAATACTCATCTACAACACAATCCTAAATCAAATTTCTCCAAATATGGTTGATTTTCGATGAAAAATGGGAGTTTGCATGACACAACTGCAACATAGCCTTAAAATTAGGTTTTCATGAAACTCGACATTAAATCGATGGAAATTCAACATTCACAAAAATTGATAGAAAATAAAAGTTGTTAATACTCATCTACAACACAATCCTAAATCAAAGTTCTCCAAACATGGTTGATTGTGGGTGAAAAATGGGAGTTTGTGTGACAAAGTTGCAACGTAGCCTAAAAATCAAGTTTTTTTCGAACTCAACTTTAAATCGATGGAAATTGAATATTCACAAAAGCAAATAGGAAATAAAGGTTCTTAATAGTCATCTACAACACAATCATAAATCAAAGTTCTCCAAACATGGTTGATTATGGGTGAAAAATGGGATTTCATGTAACACAGCTACAACATAGCCCTAAAATTACGTTTTCGCCAAACTTGACATTAAATTGATGGAAATTCAACATTCTTGAAAATCGATAAAATATAAAAGTTCTTAATACTCATCTACAACACATTCATGAAAACTGATAGAAAATAAATGTTCTTAATTTCATCTACATCACAATCCTAAATCAAAGTTATCCTAACATGGTTGATTGTGGGTCAAAAATGAGAGTTCACGTGACAGAGCTGCAATGTAGCCTTAAAATTAGATTTTCATCAAACTTGACATTAAATCAATGGAAATTCAACATTCACAAAAAGAAATGGGAAATAAAGGTTCTAAATAGTCATCTAGAACATAATCCTAAATCATATTTCTTGAAACATGGTTGATTGTGGGTGAATGATGGAAGTTTGCATGACATAGCTGCGACGTAGAATTGAAATTATGTTTTCATCGAACTTGACATTAAATCGATGGAAATTAAACATTAATAACAACCAATAGGAAATAAAGGTTCTTGATAGTCATCTACAACACAATCCTAAATAAAAGTTCTCCAAACATGGTTGATTATGGGTGAAAGATGGGAGTTCGTGTGACACAGCTACAACGTAGCCTCAAAATCAGATTTTTGTCGAAATCGATATTAAAATGATGGAAATTAAAAATTCATGAAAACTGATAGAAAATAAAGGTTCTTATTAATCATCTACAACACAATCCTAAATCAAATTTCTCCAAACATGATTGATTGTGGGTGAAAAATGGAATTTCACATGACACATTGGAATATAGCCTTCAAATCAAGTTTTCGTTGAACTCGATATTAAATCAATCGAAATCCAACATTGACGAAAACCAATAGAAAATAAAGGCTCATGAGAGTCATCTACAACACAACCCTGAATCAAAGTTCTCCAAACATGGTTGATTGTGGGTGAAAAATGGGAATTCATGTGATAGAGATACACCATGGACTTAAAATTATGTTTTCGTCGAACTCGACATTAATTTGATGTAAATTCAACATTTATGAAAGCCAAAATAAAATAAAGTTTGTTAATAGTCATCTAAAACACAATCCTAAATCAAAGTTCTCCAAACATTATTGATTGTGGGTGAAAAATAGGGGTCTGGATGACAGAGCTACAATGTAGTCTTAAAATCAAGTTCTCATCGATCTCGACATTAAATTGATGAAAATTCAACATTCACAAAAACCAATAGAAAATAAAGGTTATGAATACTCATCTACAACACAATCTTTAATCAAAGTTCATCAAACATGGTTGATTGTGGGTGAAAAATGTGAGTTCATGTGAAACAGATACAATGTAGACTTAAAACTAGGTTTTCATCAAACTCGACATTAAATCAATGGAAATTCAGCATTCACAGCCGATAGAAAATAAACGTTCTTAATTGTCATCTACAACACAATCCTAAATCAATGTTCTCCAAATATCATTGATTGTGCGTGGAAAATGGGCGTTCACGTGACAAACTGGATTGTATCATTAAAATCAAGATTTCATCAAACTCGACAATAAATCGATGGAAAGTCAACATTCACGAAAACCGATAGAAAATAAAATTTCTTAATAGTCATCTAAAACACAATCCTAAATAAAATTTCTCCAAACATGGTTTGTTGTGGGTGAAAAATGGTGGTTCAAATGACACAGCTACAATGTAGCATTAAATTTAGGTTTTCATCGAACTCAACATTAAATCAATGGAAATTCAACATTCATGAAAACCGATGGAAAATAAACGATCTTAATATTCATCTACAACACAATCCTAAATCAAAGTTCTCCAAACATGGTTGATTGTGGGTGAAATATGGGAGTTCGCATGACACAGCTGCAACGTAGCCTTAAAATTGGGTTTTCATCAAACTCGACATGAAATCAATGGAAATTCAAGATTCATGAAAATTAATAGAAAATAAAGTTTGTTAATAGTTATATACAACATAATTCTAAATTAAAGTTCGCTAAACATGGTTGATTGTGGGTGAAAAATTGGAGTTCACGTGACACAGTTGCAATGCAGCCTTAAAATAAGTTTATCATCGAACTTGACATTAAAATAATGGAAATTCAACATTCATGAAAACCCATAGAAAATAAAGGTTCTTAATAGTCGTCTACAACACAATCCTAAATCAATGTTCTCCAAACATGGTTGATTATGGGTGAAAAATAGAAGTTCACATGGCACACTGCAACGTAGCCTTCAAATCAGTTTTTCGTCGAACTCGATATTAAATCAATGGAAATTCAACATTCACGAAAACCAATAGAAAATAAAAGTTTGTAAGATTCATTTACAACACAAACCTGAATCAAAGTTCTCCAAACATGGTTGATTGTGGGTGAAAAATGGGAATTCATGTGACACAGATACAATGTAGAACTAAAATTATGTTTTCGTCGAACTCAACAATAAATTGATGGAAATTCAACATTCACGAAAATAGATAGAAAATAAAGGTTCTAAATAGTCATCTACAACACAATCCTAAATCAAATCTCTCCAAACATGGTTGATTGTGGCTGAAAAATAAGTCTGCGTGACAGAGTTACAACGTAGTTTTAAAATAAGGTTTTCATCGATCTCAACATTAAATCGATAGAAATTCAACATTCACAAAAATCAATAGAAAATAAAGGTTCTTTATAGTCATATACAACACAATCCTAAATCAAATTTCTCCAAACATGGTTGGGTATGGGTGAAAAATGGGAGTTTGCATGACACAACATTAACGTAGCCTTAAAATCAGGATTTTATCGAATTCGGCATTAAATCGATGGAAATTCAACATTCAAGAAAATTGATAGAAAATAAAGGTTCTTAATAGTCATCTACATAACACAATCCTAAATCAAAGGTCTCCAAAAATGGTTGATTTTCGGTGAAAAACTGGAGTTCGCATGACAAAGTGACAACGTAGCCTTAACATTAGGTTTTCGTTGAACTTGACATTAAATCGATGGAATTTCAACATTTACAAGAACTGATAGGAATTAAAAGTTCTTAATAGTCATCTACAACAAAATAATAAATCAAAGGTCTACAAACATGGTTGATTGTGGTTGAAAAATGTGAGTTTGTGTAACACAACTGCAACTTAGACTTAAAATTATGTTTTCGTCGAACTTGACATTGAATCGATGGAAATTCAACATTCATAGAAACTGATAGAAAATAGAAGTTCTTAATACTCATCTACAACACAATCCTAAATCAAATTTCTCCAAACATGGTTGATTGTGGGTGGAAAATGGGAGTTCACGTGATACAAATATAATGTAGCCTTAAAATCAGGTTTTTGTCTAACTTGATATTAAAATGATGGAAATTCAACATTCATGAAAACTGATAGAAAATAAAGGTTCTTAATAGTCATCTGTAACACAATCCTAATTCAAATTTCTCCAAACATGGTTGATTTTTGGTGAAAAATGATAGTTTGCATGACACAACTATAACAACATACCCTTAAAATAAGTTTTTCATCAAACTCGACATTAAATCAATGAAAATTAAACATTCACAAAAAATGATAGAAAATAAAGTTTCTTAATAGTCATCTACAACACAATCCTAACTCAAAGTTCTCTGAACATCCTTTATTGTGGGTGAAAAATGGGAGTGTACATCACATAGATGCAACGTAGCCTTAAAATCAGGTTTTCGTCAAACTTGACATTAAATTTATAAAATTTCATCAGTCACAAAAACCGATAGAAAATAAAGTTTCTTAATAGTTATCTACAACACAATCCTAAATTAAAGTTCTCCAAACATGGTTCATTGTGGTTGAAAAATGGGAGTTCGCATGATAGAGCTACAATGTAGCCTTAATATCAAGTTTTCGTCGATCTTGACACTAAAATGATGGAAATTCAACATTCACAAAAACCAATAGAAAATAAAGGTTCTTTATAGTCATCTACAACACAATCCTAAATCAAAGTTCTTCAAACATGGTTGGTTATGGTGAAAAATGGGATTGCATGACATAGTTGCAACGTAGGCATAAAATAATGGTTTTGTCGAACTTGACATTCAATCGATGGAAATTCAACATTCACGAAAACTGATAGAAAATAAAGGTTCTTAATAGTCATTCCAACACAATCCTAAATGAAATTTTTGCAAACATGGTTGATTGTGGGTGAAAAATATAAGGTTTTGTGACATAGCTGCAAGGTAGCCTTAACATCAGGTTTACATCAAACTTGACATTAAATCAATGAAAACTCAACATTCGCAAGAAATGATAGGAAATAAAGGTTCTTAATAGTCATCTACAACACAATCATAAATAAAAGTTCTGCAAACATGGTTGATTGTGGGTGAAAAATGGGAGTTCGTGTAACATAGCTACAACATAGACTTAAAATTAGGTTTTTGTCAAACTCGACATTAAATCGATGGACATTCAACATTCAAGAAAACCGATAGAAAATAAAAGTTTTTAATAGTCATCTACAACACAATTCTAAATCGAATTTCTCCAAACACGGTTGATTGTGGGTGAAAAAAGGGAGTTTGCATGACACAACTACAATGTGGCCTTAAAATTAGGTTTTCGTCTTGCTCAACATTAAATTGATAAAAATTCAAAATTCATGAAAATCGATAGAAAATAAAGGTTCTTAATAGTCATCTAGAACACAATTCTAAATCAAAGTTTTCCAAAAATGGTTGATTGTGGGTGAAAAATGGGAGTCCATGTGATAGAGCTACAACCTAGCCTTAAAATCAGGTTTTCGTCGATCCCAACATTAAATCGATGGAAATTCAACATTCATGAAAATCAATAGAAAATAAAGGTTCTTAATAGTCATCTGCAACACAATCCTAAATCAAATTTCTCCAAACATGGTTGATTGTGGGTGAAAAATTAGAGCTCATGTGACTTATTTGCAATGTAGCCTTAAAATTAAGTTTTCATCAAACTCAATATTAAATCGATGGAAATTCAACATTCATGAAAAATGATAGGAAATAAAGGTTCTTAATAGTCATCTACAACACAATCCTAAATCAAATTTCTCGAAACATGGTTGGTTGTGGGTGAACCAACGTAGGCATATTGCTAACGAATTTACAGTCCGTCCCCATTAGCCACTCGGGCATCGAAACAAAAAAAAATGGGAAGTCATTATAATACCTAATTAGGTATTATAATGACTTTCCTAGCCTAGTACCCCTAGGGGAAATCAAATCCCTATTGCCTCCTTGAAAGAGAGATGTCCAAAATGGGAGTTTGTGTGACACAGCTACAACGTAGCGTTAAAATCGGGTTTAAGTTGAAGTTGACATTAAATCGATTGAAATTTATCATTCACGAAAACTAGTAGAAAATATAGGTTCTTAATAGTCATCTACAACACAATACTAAATCAAAGCTCTCCAAACATGGTTGATTTTGGGTAAAAAATGGGAGTTCGCATGACATAGTACCAATGTAGCCTTAAAATCGGGTTTTCATCAAACTCGACATTAAATCAATGGAAATTCAACATTCATGAAACATGATAGAAAACAATGGTTCTTAATAGTTGTCTAAAAAACAATCCTAAATCAAAGTTCTCCAAAATGGTTGATTGTAGGTGAAAAATAGCAGTTCGTGTGACACAGCTGCAACGTAGCTTTAAAATCAGATTTTTGTAGAACTCAACATTAAATTAAATGGAAATTCAACATTCACTAAAACCAATAGGAAATGAAGGTTCTTAGTCATCATCTACAACACAGTCCTAAATCAAAGTTCTCCAAACATAATTTATTGCGGGTGAATAATGGGAGTTTGCATGACTTAGTTGCAATGTAGCCTTAAAATCAAGTTTTCATCGAATTCAACATTAAATATATTGAAATTCACCATTCAAAAAAGAAAAAGAAAATAAAGGTTCATGATAGTCATCTACAACACAATCCTAAATCAAGTTTCTCCAAACATGGTTGATTATGGGAGAAAAAATGGGAATTCGTGTGACATAGCTACAACGTAGCCTTAAAATAAAGTTTTCTTCGAACTCGACATTAAATCGATTGAAATTTAACGTTCACAAAAACCGATAGAAAATAAAGCTTCTTAATAGTCTTCTACAACACAATCCTAAATCCAATTTGTCCAAACATTGTAGATTTTGGGTGAAAAATGGGAGTTCACGTGACACAACTGCAACTTAGCATTAAAATCAGGTTTTCATTGAACTCGACATTAAAATGATAGAAAATAAAAGTTATTAATAGCCATCTAAAACACAATCCTAAATCAAAATTCTCTAAACATGGTTTGTTGTGCGTCAAAAGTGCAAGTTCGCATGACACAGTTGCAACGTAGCCTCAAAATTAGTTTTTCATCAAACTCAACATTAAATCGATGGAAATTCAACATTGATGAAAATTGATAGAAAATAAAGGTTCTTAATAGTCAGCTACGACACAATCCTAAATCAAAGTTCTCTAAACATGGCTGATTATGGGTGAAAATGGGAGTTTGCGTGACATAGCTACAATAGAGCCTTTAAAATCAGGTTTTTGTCGAATTCAACTTTAATCTATGGAAATTCGATATTTACAAAAGCCAATTGAAAATAAAGGTTTTTAATAGTCATCTACAACATAATCCTAAATGAAAGTTATCCAAACATGGTTGGTTGTTGGTGAAAAATGCGAGTCTACATGACACAACTACAAAATAGCTTTAAAACAAGTTTTCATTGAACTCGACATTAAATCGATGGAAATTCAACATTGATGAAAAATACTAGAAGATAAAGGTTCTTAATATTCATCTACAACACTATCCTTAATCAAAGTTCTCCAAACATGGCTGATTGTGGGTGAAAAATCAGAGTTCATGTGACAAATCTACAAAGTAACCTTAAAATCAGGTTTTCTTCGAACTCGACATTATGTTGATGGAATTTAAAAATTCATGAAAATAGATAGAAAATAAAGGCTCTTAATAGTCATCTACAACACAAACATAAATCAAATTTTTCCAAACATTGTTGATTTTGGGTGAAAATGGGAGTTCACGTGATACAGCTGTAACGTAACCTTCAAATAAATTTTTGGTCAAACTAGACATTAAATCGATGGAAATTCAACATTCATGAAAACCGATAAAAAATAAAGGTTCTTAATAGCTATCTACAACACAATCCTAAATCAAAGTTCTCAAAATATGGTTGATTGTGGGTGAAAAATGCGAGTTCACCTGACACAACTACAAAGTAACCTTAAAATTAGATTTTCATCGAACTTGACATTAAATTGATGGAAATTCAACATTCATAAAAACTAATAGAAAATAAAGGTTCTTAATAGTTATCTACAACATAATCTTAGATGAACGTTCTCCAAAAATGGTTGGTTTTGGCTGAAAAATGGGAGTTGACTTGACATAGTTGCAACGTAGCCTTAAAATCAGGTTTTCATTGAACTTCACATCAAATCTATGAAAGGTTTTTGACTGTGGGTGAAAAATGGATGTTCACGTGACAGAGCTACAATGTAGCCTTAAAATCGGGTTTTCATTGAACTCAACATTAAATAAATGGAAATTCAACATTCACGAAAAATAATAGAAAATAAAGGTTCTTAAAATTCATCTACAACACAATACTAAATCAAAGTTCTCCAAACATGATTCATTGTGTGTGAAAAATGGGAGTTCCCATGACACAATTGCAATGTAGCCTTAAAATCAAGTTTTCGTCAAGCTCGACATTAAATCGATGGACATTCAACATTCCCGAAAACCAATAGAAAATAAAGGTACTTAATAACTTCATCTATAACACAATCCCAAATCAAAGCTCTCCAAACATGGTTGATTGTGCGTGAAAAAAGTGATTTCGCATGACACAGCTACAACATAGCCTTAAAATTAGGTTTTCATCAAATACGACATTAAATTGATGGAAATTCAACATTCAAAAAAATTGATAGAAAATAAAGGTTCTTAATAGTCATCTACAACACAATCCTAAATCAAAATTCTCTAAACAGGGTCGATTATGGGTGAAAAATGGGAGTTCTTGTGACTTGGCTGCAACATATTCTTAAAATAAAGTTTTCTTCCAATTCGACATTAAATCGATTGAAATTCACCATTCACGAAAACAAATAGAAAATATAGGTTCTTGATAATCATCTATAACACAATCCTAAATAAAATTTATCCAAACATGTTTGATTGTGAGTGAAAAATTGGAGTTCATTTGACTTAGCTTAAACCTAGCCTTAATATCAAGTTTTCGTTGTACTTGATATTATATCGATTGAAATTCAACATTCACGAAAACAGATAGAAAATAAAGGTTCTTAGTAGTCATCTACAACACAATTTTAAATCAAAGTACTCCAAACATGGTTGATTGTGCATGAGAAATGGGAATTCAAGTGACATAGCTGCAACGTAGCCTTAAAATTAGGTTTCCGTCGAACTCAAAATTTATATCTATTGAAATTCAGCATTCATGAAAATCTATAGAAAATAATGTTTCTTAACAGTCATCTAAAACGCAATCCTAAATAAAATTTATCCAAATATGGTTGATTGTGGGTGAAAAATGGGACTTCATGTTGAACAGCTACAACGTACCCTTAAAATCAAGTTTTCATCGAACTCGATATTAAATCGATTGAAATTTAACTCACGAAAACTGATAGAAAAAAAGGTACTTAATAGTCATCTACAACACAATCCTAAATCATATTTCTCCAAACATGGTTGATTGTGGGTGAAAAATGGGAGTTCACATGACATAGCTACAACGTAGCCTTAAAAGTAGGTTTTCATCCAACTCGGCATTAAATCAATAAAAATTCAACATTCAAGAAAATCGATAGAAAATGAACATTCTTAATAGTCGTCTACAGCACAATCCTAAATCAAATTTCTCGAAACATGGTTTATTGTGGGTGAAATATGGGATTTCACATGACAGAGTTGCAACATAGCCTTAAAATTAAGTTTTCTTCAAAGTCGACATTAAATCAATGGAAATTCAACATTCACGAAACCTAAGGGAAAATATAAGTTCTTAATAGTCATTTACAACTCAATCCTAATTTAAGTTCTCTAAACATGGTTGATTATGGGTGAAAAATGGGAGTTTGCATGACTTACCTACAATGTAGCCTTAAAAACATGTTTTCATTCAAGTCGACATTAAATCAATTGAAATTCACCATTCACAAAAATAAATAGAAAATAAAGGTTCTTCATAGTCGTCTCCACCATAATCCTAAATAAATTTTCTCAAAACATGGTTGATTATGGGTGAAAAATGGGACTTCATGTGACTTAGCTACAACGTAGCCTTAAAATCAGGTTTACATTGAACTTGACATTATACCGATTAAATTCAACATTCATGAAAACAAATAGAAAATAGAGGTTCTCAATAGTCATCTACAACACAATTCCAAATAAAAGTTCTCCAAACATGGTTTATTGTAGGTGAAAAATGGGATTTCACATGACACAACTACAAACTAGACTTAAAATTAGGTTTTCGTTGAACTTGACATTCAATCGATGGATATTCAACATTCATGCAAACCGATAGCAAAGAAAGGTTCTTAATTTTAATCTACAACACAATCCTAACTCAAAGTTCTCCAAACATGGTTGATTTTGCATGAAAAATGGGAGTTCACGTGACACAGCTACAACGTAGCCTTTAAATCAGGTTTTTGTGAAACTCAACATTAAATTGATGGAAATTCAATATTCCCAAAAATTGATATGAAATAAAGGTTCTTAATAGTCATCTTCAACACAATTCTAAATCAAATTTCTCCAAACATGGTTGATTGTGGGTGAAAAATGGTATTTTGTGTGACACAGTTGCAATGTAGCCTTAAAATAAAGTTTTCATCGAACTCGACAATAAATCGATGGAAATTCAACATTCATGAAACCTGATAGAAAATAAAGGTTCTTAATAGTCATCTACAAAATAATCCTAAATCAAAGTTCTCCAAAATGGTTGATTGTAAGTGAAAAATGAGATTTCACGTGACATAGCTGCAACGTAGCTTTAAAATCAGGTTTTTGTCGAACTCGACATTAAATCAAATGGAAATTCAATATTCACGAAAAGTGATAGGAAATGAAGGTTCTTAATCATCATCTACAAAACAATCCTAAATAAAATTTCTCCAAACATGGTTGATTGTGAGTGAAAAATGGGAGTTTGTGTGACACAGCTAGAATGTAACCTTAAAATCAAGTTTTCATCGAACTCGACATTAAATCGATTGAAATTTAACTTTCACAAGAACTAATTGAAAATAAAGGTTCTTAATAATCATCTACAACACAATCCTAAATAAAAGTTCTCCAAACATGGTTGATTGAGGGTGAAAAATGGGAGTTTGCGTGAGTTAGCTACAACGTAGCCTTAAAATTAGGTTTTCATCATTTAACTTGAAAATAAATTGATGGAAATTCAACATTCACAAAAATCGATAAGAAATAAAGGTTCTTAATAGTCATCTACACCACAATCCTAAATCAAAGTTATCCAAACGTGGTTGATTGAGGGTGAAAAATGGGAGTTCGCGTGACTTTTCTGCAACGTAGCCTTAAAATTAGGTTTTCATCATTTAACTTGACAATAAATCGATTGAAATTCAACATTCACAAAAATCGATAAGAAATAAAGGTTCTTAATAGTCATCTACAACACAATCCTAAATCAAAGTTATCCAAACATGGTTGGTTGTGGGTGAAAAATCAGATTTCACATGACATAGCTGCAACCTAGCCTTAAAATTAGGTTTTCATCGAAATCAACATTAAATCGATGAAAATTCAACATTCACGAATACCGATAGGAAATAAAGGTTCTTAAGATTCATCTATAACACAATCCTAAATCAAAGTTATCCAAACATGGTTGATTGTGGGTGAAAAGTGAGAGTTTGTATGACACGGTTGCAATGTAGCCTTAAAATTAGGTTTTCGTTGAAATCGATGTTGAATCGATGGAAATTCAACATTCACAAAAATTGATAGAAAATAAAGCTTCTTAATATTCATCTACAAGAAAATTTTAAATCAAAGTTCTCGAAACATGGTTTTTTGTGGGTGAAAAATGGGAGTCACATGACTCGAGTGGAATGTAGCCTTAAAATTAGGTTTTCATTGAACTCAACATTAAATTGATGGAAATTCAACATTCATGAAAATCGATAGAAAGTAAAGGTTCTTAATAGTCATCTAGAACACATTTCTAAATCAAATTACTCCAAACATGGTTGATGTGCGTGAAAAATGGGAGTTCAAGTGAATCAGATGCAACGTAGCCTTAAAATTAGGTTTTCGTTAAACTCAACATTAAATCACGGGAAATTCAACATTCACAAAAATCGATAGGAAATAAAGGTTCTTAATAGTAATCCACAACACAATCCTAAATCAAATTTATCCAAGCATGGTTGATTGTGGGTGAAAAATGAGAGTTTGTATGACACAACTATAACGTAGCCTTAAAATTAGGTTTTCGTCAAACTCGACATTAAATCACGGGAAATTCAACACTCACAAAAACTGATAGGAAATAAAGGTTCTTAATGGTCATGTACAACACAATCCTAAATCAAATTTCTCCAAAAATGGTTGGTTGTGGTTTTAAAATGGGAGTCTACATGACACAGCTACTATGTAGCCTTAAAATTGGGTTTTCGTTGAGCTCGACATTAAATTGATCAAAATTCAACATTCACAAAAAACAATAGAAAATAAATGTTTTTAATAGTAATATACAACACAATCCTAAATGAAATTTCTCTAAACATGGTTTTCTAGGTGAAAAATGGGAGTCCGCATGACACAACTGCAACCTAGCCTTAAAATCAAGTTTTTGTCGAACTCGACATTAAATTGATTGAAATTCACCATTCACAAAAGCTGATAGAAAATAAAGTTTCTTAATGGTCATCTACAACACAATCCTAA
Organism: Sequoiadendron giganteum; assembly: GCA_007115665.2. Taxonomy (NCBI): domain Eukaryota; kingdom Viridiplantae; phylum Streptophyta; class Pinopsida; order Cupressales; family Cupressaceae; genus Sequoiadendron; species Sequoiadendron giganteum. The sequence continues at coordinate 376,262,815 of CM021103.1, read as the reverse complement.
ATCAAATTTCTCCAAAATTGGTTGGTTGTGGTTGAAAAATGGGAGTCTGCATGACATAGCTACAACATAGCCTTACAATCAAGTTTTTGGTGAGCTTGACATTAAACTGATCAAAATTCAACATTCACAAAAACCAATAGAAAATAAAGGTTCTAATCTACAACACAATCCTAAATGAAAGTTAACTAAACATGGTTGGTTCTGGGTGAAAAATGGGAGTTTGCATGACACAACTGCAACGTAGCCTTAAAATCAGGTTTTCATCATACTCGATATTAAATCTATAGAAATTCAACATTCACAAAAAATGATAGAAAAAAGGTCCTTAATAGTCATCTACAACACTATCCTAAATTAAAGTTCTCTAAACATGGTTTATTGTCGGTGAAAAAGAGTCTGCATGACACATCTACAACATAGCCTTAAAATCAGGTTTTCGTCAAACTCGACATTAAATCGATGGAAATTCAACATTAACGAAATTCAATAGAAAATAAAAGTTCTTAATAGTCATCTAGAACACAATCCTAAATCAAAGTTCTCCAAATATAGTTGGTAGTGTGTGAAAAATGGGTGTTTGTGTGACATAGCTAACACAAAGCCTTAAAATTAGGTCTTCATCCAACTAGACATTAAATCGATAGAAAATACAAGTTCTTAATAGTCATTTAGAACACAATGCTAAATCAGAAACTTCTCCAAACATAGTTGATTGTGGGTGAAAACTGGGATTTTGCATGACATAGTTGCAACATAGCCTTAAAATAAGGTTTTTATTGAACTCGACATTAAATCGATGGAAATTAAACATTCACAAAAAGCGATAGAAAATGAAGATTCTTAATAGTCATATACAACACAATCCTAAATGAAATTTATCCAAATATGGTTGGTTATGGGTCAAAAATGAGATTTTACATGACATAGCTACAACATAGCCTTAAAATAAGGTTTTCTTTGAACTCAACACTATATCAATGGAAACTCAACATTCACAAAAACCGATAGAAAATAAAGGTTCTTAATAGTCATCTACAACACTATCCTAAATAAAATTTCTCAAAACATGGTTCATTGTGGTTGAAAAATGGGAGTCCACATGACACATCTACAACATAGCATTAAATTCAGGTTTTTGTGAAACTGGACATTAAATCGATGGAAATTCAACATTCATGAAAAATGATAGAAAATAAAAGTTCTTAATAGTCATCTGCAACACAATCCTAAATCAAAGTTCTCCAAACATGGTTGATTGTGAGAGAAAAATGGGAGTTCACATGACACAACTGCAATGTAGCCCAAAAATTAGCTTTTCATCAAACTCGACATTAAATTGATGGAAATTCAACATTCACGAAAAACCGATTGAAAATAAAGGTTCTTAAAAGTCATCTACAATACAATCCTAAATCAAATTTCCCCAATTATAGTTGATTGTGGGTGAAAAATGGGAGTTTGTGTAACCTTAAATTCAAGTTTTCATCGAATTCAACATTAAATCAATTAAAATTTAACATTCATGAAAATAGATAGAAAATAAAACTTCTTAATATTCATTGACAACACAATCCTAAATCAAATTTCTCCAATCATGGTTGATTATGGGTGAAAAATGGGATTTTTTGTGACCTAGCTGCAACATATTTTTAAAATCATATTTTCGTCGAACTCGACATTAAATCGATGGAAATTCAACATTCAATAAAAATGATAGGAAATAAAGGTTCTTAATAGTCATCTACAACACAATCCTAAAACAAATTTCTCCAAATATGGTTGATTGTGTGACAAAAATTCCAGTTCACGTGACACAGCTGCAACATAGCCTTAAAATCCGGTCTTCATAAAACTTGACATTAAATCGATGGAAATTCAACATTCACGAAAACTGATAGAAAATAAAGGTTCTTAATAGTCATCTACATTAAAATACTAAATCGAAATTCTCCAAACATGGTTGATTGTGGGTGAAAAATGAGATATCATGTGACACATCTGCAACAAAGCCTGAAAATCGGGTTTTAGTCGAACTCGACATTAAATCGATTGAAATTCAACATTCACAAAAAATAATAGAAGATAAAGGTTCTTAATAGTTATCTACAACACAATCCTAAATCAAAGTTCTCAAAACATGGTTGATTGTGGGTGAAAAATGGGAGTTCACGTGACATAACTGTGAGGTAGCCTTAAAATCAGGTTTACATCAAACTCGACATCAAACCAATGGAAACTCAGCATTTAGGAAAACAGATAGAGAAAAGAGGTTCTTAATAGTCATATACAACACAATCCTAAAGCAAAATTTTCTAAACATGGTTGATTGTTGGTGAAAAATGGGAGTTCGTGTGACACTAATGCAATGTAGCCTTAAAATCAGGGTTTCATCGAACTTGACATTAAATCAATGGAAATTAAACATTCACGAAAACTGATAGAAAATGAAGGTTCTTAATAGTCAGCTAAACACAATCCTAAATCAAAGTTCTCTAAACATGGTGTATTGTGGGTCAAGAATGGGAGTTCGCATGACACAGCTGCAATGTAGACTTAAAATCAAGTTTTTGTCAAACTCGACGTTTAATCGATGGAAATTAAATATTTACAAAATTTGATAGAAAATAAAGTTTCTTAATAATCATCTACAACACAATCCTAAATCAAATTTGTAATGCCCTGCCACGCAACCCTAGATCAAATTTCAATTCACAATAAAACCATACTAATTTTTTTTATTAAAGTGAATTAAACATACATGTTCATTTACAATTGATAACATCCCCTAAAGCTATGTAACCGAGATTACTTAAATCCAAACATACATTAACATAAGCCATAACATTTAATCACCTTATGATATAAGCATTAAAAACATAAAGATACAACATATCTTAAAGAGAAAAACATCCAAGATATAAATTTATAAACTTAAAACAAAAGGTTACATCGCTCATTCCCAGAATGAGGCAATAGTACAAATGTGTTACAATTACATAATTCCACCTCGTAAACATAAGAGGGGGAATTATGTAATTGTAACACATTTGTACTATTGCCTCATTCTGGGAATGAGAGATGTAACCTTTTGTTTTAAGTTAATGAATTTATATCTTGGATGTTTTTCTCTTTAAGATATGTTATATCTTTATGTTGTTTAATGCTTATATCATAAGGTAATTATATGTTATGGCTTATGTTAATTTATGTTTGGGTTTAAGTAATCTCGGTTAGGTAGCTTTAGGGGATGTTATCAATTGAAGATGAATATGTATGTTTAATTCACTTATATAAAAAAAATTAATATGCTTTTATTGTGAATTGAAGCTTCCTCTAGGGTTGCATGGTGGGGCATTACAAAATTTCTCAAAACATGGTTGGTTGTGGGTGAAAATTGGGTGTTCACGTGACACAACTACAATGTAGCCTTAAAATCAGGTCTTCATCGAACTCGACATTAAATCTATGGAAATTTAACATTCACAAAAACTGATAAAAAATAAAGGTTCTTAATAGTAAGCTACAACACAATCCTAAAATAAATTTCTTCAAACATGGTGGGTTGTGGGTGAAAAATGGGAGTTCCCATTACACAGCTACAACATAGCCTTAAAATTAGGCTTTCGTTGAACTCAACATTAAATTTATGGAAATTCAACATTCACGAAATCGATAGAAAATAAAGGTTCTTAATAGTCATCTACAACATAATCTTAAATAAAATTTCTCTAAACATGGTTGGTTCTCGGTGAAAAATCATAGTTCACATGACACAACTGCCACGTAGCCTTAAAATTAGATTTTTATCAAGCTTTACATTAAATCGATGGAAATTAAACATTCACAAAAATTGATAGGAAATAAAGGTTGTTAATAGTCATCTAAAACACAATCCTAAATAAAATTTTATCCAAACAAGGTTGATTTTGGGTGAAAAATGGGAGTTTAGATGACATAGCTACAACCTATCCTTAAAATTAGGTTTTCATCCAACTCAGCATTAAATCAATAGAAATTCAACATTCACGAAAACCCATAGGAAATAAAGGTTCTTAATAGTAATCTACAACACAATCCTAGATCAAAGTTATCCAAACATGGTTGATTATGTGTGAAAAAAGGGAGTATACGTGAGACAACTGCAACGTAGCCTTAAAATTAGGTTTTTCGTGAAACTCGACATTAAATCGATGGAAATTCAACATTCACAAAAATTGATAGAAAATAAAGGTTTTTTATAGTCATCTAAATTACAATACTAAATCAAAGATCTCCAAGCATGGTTGATTGTGGGTGAAAAATGGGAGTCCGTCTAACACAGCGACAACGTAGGCATAAAATCAAGTTTTCATCGAACTCGTCATTAAATGGATTGAAATTTAACATTCACGAAAAACCTATAGAAAATAAATTTTCTTAATAGTCATCTAAAACACAATCCTAAATCAAATTTCTCCAAACATGGTTGATTGTGGGTGAAAAATGGGAGTTCACATCAGACAGTTGCAACGTACCCTTAAAATTAGGGTTTCATTGAACTCAATGTTAAATCAATGGAAATTTAGTAATCAATTTAACCGATAGAAAATAAAAGTTCTTAATAACCATTTAGAACACAATCCTAAATAAAAGTTCTCCAAACATGATTGATTGTGCATGAAAAATGGGTGTTTGTGTGACAGAGCTGCAATGTAGCCTTAAAAAAAGGTTTTTGTCAAACTAGACATTAAATCGATGGAAATTCAACATTCACAAAAATCGATAGAAAATAAAGGTTCTCAATATTCATCCATAACACAACCCTAAATCAAATTTCTCCAAAAAGGGTTGATTATGTATGAAAAATGGGAGTTTGCATGACACATCTGCAACATAGCATTAAAATTAGGTTTTCGTCGAACTCGATGTTGAATCCATGCAAATTCAACATTCACAAAAACTAATAGAAACTACAGGTTCTTAATAGTCATCTACAACACAATCTTAAATCAAATTTCTCCAAACATGGTTCATTGCGGGTGAAAAACAAGAGTTCACGTGACATAGCTGCAACATAGCCTTAAAATCCGGATTTCATCAAAATTGATGTTAAATTGATGGAAATTTAACATTCACAAAAATTGATAGAAAATAAAGGTTCTTAATAGTCATTTAGACCATAATCCTAAATCAAAAGTCTCCAAACATGGTTTATTGTGTGTGAAAATGGATGTTTGCATGAAATAGCAGCAATGTAGCCTTAAAATAAGGTTTTCATTTAACTCGACATTAAATGGATGAAAATTTAACATTCACAAAAACTGATAGAAAATAAAGGTTCTTAGTAGTCATTTACAACACAACCCTAAATCAAAGTTCTCCAAACATGGTTGATTGTGGGTGAAAAAAGAGAGTTTGCATGACATAGATGCAACATAGCCTTAAAATCAAGTTTTCATCGAACTCAACGTTAAATCGATGAAAATTTAACATTCATAAAAACCGATAGAAAATAAACGTTCAAAATAGTCATTTAGAACATAATGCTAAATCAAATTTCTCCAAAAATGGTTGATTCTGCATGAAAAATGAGAGTTCAGATGACACAGCTACAATGTAGCCTTAAAATCAGGTTTTCATCAAACTCGACATTAAATCTATGGAAATTCAACATTGTAGAAAATCGATAGAAAATAAAGGTTCTTAATAGTCATCTACAACACAATATTAAATCAAAGTTCTCCAAACATGGTTGATTGAGGGTGAAAAGTGGGATTGCACGTGTCACAACTACAATGTAGCCTTAAAATCAAGTTTTTGTCGAACTCAACATTAAATCGATGGAAATTCAACATTCACAAAAACCAATAGGAAATAAAGGTTCTTAATACTCATCTACAACACAATCCTAAATCAAAGTTTTCAAAATATGGTTGATTGTGTGTCAAAAATGGGAGTTCACGTGAGACAGCTGCAACGTAGCCTTAAAATCCAGATTTCCTGAAAATGGACATTAAATTGGTGGAAATTCAACATTCACGAAAATCGATAGAAAATAAATGTTCTTAATAGTCATCTACATTACAATACTAAATCAAAACTCTCCAAACATGGTTGATTGTGGTTTAAAAATTGGAGTTCATGTGTGACACAGCTACAACATAGCCTAAAAACAAGGTTTCATTGAACTTTACATTAAATTGATTGAAATTCAACATTCATGAAAACACATAGAATAGAGGTTCTTATTAGTCATCTACAACACAATCCTAAATCAAATTTCTCCAAACATGGTTGATTGTGGGTGAAAAATGAGAGTTCACGTGACACAACTCCAACGTAGCCTTAAAATCAGGTATTTGTCGAACTCCACAATTATGAAATATGATAGAGAATAGAGGTTCTTAATAGTCATCTACAACACAATCCGAAATAAAAATTCTAAAAACATGGTTGATTGTGGGTGAAAAATGGCAGTTCCCATGACGATGATGCAACGTAGCCTTAAAATCAGGTTTTCGTTTAACTTGAAATTAAATCAACGGAAATTTAACATTTACAAAAACTGATAGAAAATAAAGGTTCTTTATAGTCATCTACAACACAATCCTAAATCAAATTTCTCCAAAAATGGTTGATTATGGGTGAAGAATGGGATCTTGCATGACACAGCTGCAACGTAGCCTTAGAATTAGGTTTTCATTGAACTCGACGTTAAATCGATGGAAATTCAACATTCAAAAAAATCCAATAGAAAATAAAGGTTCTCAATAATCATCTACAACAAAATCCTAAATAAAAGTTCTCCAAACATAGTTGGTTGTGCATTAAAAATGGGTGTTTGCTTGACACATCTACAATGTAGCCTTAAAATTAGGTCTTCATCAAGCTCAATATTAGATCGTTGGAAATTTAAAATTCACAAGTGATAGTAAATAAAGGTTCTTAATAGTCATTTAGAACACAATCCTTAATCAAAGTTCTCCAAACATGGTTGATTGTGGGTGAAAAATGGGAATTCAACATTAACAAAAAATGATAGAAAATAAAAGTTCCTAATAGTCAGCTACAATAGAATCCTAAATCAAATTTCTCCAAACATGGTGGGTTGTGGGTGAAAAATGCAAGTTCGCATAACAAAGCTACAATGTAGCCTTAAAATTCAGTTTTCGTTGAACTCATTATTAAATTGATGGAAATTGAAAATTCATGAAAATGGATAGAAAATAAAGGTTCTTAATAGTCATCTACAACACAAACCTAAATTAAAGTTTTCCAAACATGGTTGGTTGTGCGTGAAAAATGAGAGTCCACATGACACAGCTACAACGTAGCCTTAAAATAAGGTTTGATCAAACTCGACATTAAATTGATAGAAATTCAATATTAATGAAAACTAATAGAAAATAAAGGTTCTTAATAGTCATCTACAACACAATCTTAAATGAAAGTTCTGTAAACATGGTTGGTTCTTGGTGAAAAACCATACTTTGCATGACACAGCTACCACGTAGCCTTAAAATCTGGTTTCCATTGAACTCGACACTAAATCAATGGAAATTCAACATTCACAAAGACGGATAGAAAATAAAGGTTCTCAATAGTCATCTACAACAGTATCCTAAATCGAAGCTCTACAAAAATGGTTGATTGTCGTTAAAAATCAGAGTCCGCGTGACACATCTAAGTCATAGCCTTAAAATCGTGTTTTCATCACACTCGACAGTAAATCGATGGAAATTCAACATTCATGAAAACCTATAGAAAATTAAGGTTCTTAATAGTCATCTACAAGATAATCCTAAATCAAAGTTCTCCAAACATGGTTGATTTTGAGTTAAAAATGCGAGTTCGCATGACATAGCTACAATGTAGCCTTAAAATTAGGTTTTCCTCGAACTCAACGTTGAATCGATGGAAATTCAACATTCATGAAATTCAATAGAAAATAAACGTTCTTAATAATCATCTACAACACAATCTTAAATTAAACATCTCCAAACATAGTTGGTTGTGGATGAAAAATGGATGTTTGCTTGACACAACTACAACGTAGCCTTAAAATCAAGTCTTCATCGAACTTGACGTTAAATCGATGGAAATTTAACATTCACAAAAACTGATAGAAAATAAAGGTTCTTAATAGTCATTTAGACCATAATCCTAAATCAAAAGTCTCCAAACATGGTTGATTGTGTGTCAAAATGGGTGTTTGCATGAAATAGCAGCAATGTAGCCTTAAAATAAGGTTTTCATTTAACTCAACATTAAATCGATGAAAATTTAACATTCACAAAAATAGATAGAAAATAAAGGTTCTTAATAGTCATTTAGAACACAACCCTAAATCAAAGTTCTCCAAACATGGTTGACTGTGGGTGAAAAATGAGAGTTTGCATCACACAGATGCAACGTAGCCTTAAAATCAAGTTTTCATCGAACTCAACGTTAAATCGATGAAAATTTAACATTCATAAAAATCTATAGAAAATAAAGGTTCAAAATAGTCATTAAGAACATAATCCTAAATCAAATTTCTCCAAAAATGGTTGATTCTGCATGAAACATTGTAGTTGTGTCACACGAATTTGAATTTTTGACGCACGAACATCCATGTTTTCAGAACTTTGATTTAGGATTGTGTTGTATATGACTATTAAGAATCTTTATTTTCAATCAAATTTTGTGAAAGTTGAATTTCTGTCGATTTAATGTCGAGTTCGACGAAAACCCTATTTTAAGGCTACATTGTAGTTGTGTGACTCGAACTTGCTTATTTCACGCACAAACATCCATGTTTGGAGAAATTTGATTTAGGATTGTGTTGTAGATGAATATTAAGAATCTTTGTTTTCTATTTATTTTTGTGAAAGGTGAATTTTCATCAATTTAGTGTTGATTTAAGTGAAAACCTATTTTTAAGGCTACGTTGTAGATATGTCACACAAACTCCCTTTTTCACCCATAATCAAAGATGTTTGGAGAACTTTTATTTAGAAATATTAAGAAAATTTATTTTCTATCGATTTTCGTGAATGTTCAATTTCCATCGATTTAATGTCGAGTCTAACGAAAACCTAATTTTAATTCTACGTTGTGGATGTGTCATACGAACTCCTATTTTTCACCCATAATCAACCATGTTTGGAGAATTTTTATTTAGGATTATTCCATAAATGACTATTAAGAACCTTTGTTTTCGTGAATGTTGAATTTCCATCGATTAAATTTGAAGTTTCACGAAACCCTATTTTAAGGCTACATTGCATCTTTGTGACGCGAACTCCCATTTTTCACCCACAATCAACCAGGTTTTGAGAAATTTTATTTAGGATTATAATGTAGATGACTAATAATAACCATTATTTTCTGTTTATTTTCGTGAATGTTAAATTTCTTTCGATTTAATGTCGAGTTTGACAAAAACCTGATTTGAAGGCTACATTGCAATTTTCTCACATGAACTCCCATTTTTCACCCACAATCAACCATATTGGGAGAACTTTGATCTAGGATTGTTTTTTTGGATGACTATAAAGAACCTTTAGTTTCTATTAGTTTTCATGAACGTTCAATTTCCTTCCATCTAATGTCGAGCTCAATGAAAAGCTGATTTTAAGGCTACGTTGCAGCTGTGTCATGTGAACTACCATTTTTAACCCACAATCAACAATGTTTGGAGAGCTTTCATTTTGTATTGTAATGTAGATGACTATTAAGAACAATTATTTTGTGACGATTTTCGTCAATGTTGAATTTCCATTCATTTAATACCATGTTCGACCAAAATATGATTTTAAGTCTACGTTGCATCCATGTCTCGCGAACTCCTATTTTTTATTGACAATCAACCATGTTTGGAGAAATTTTATTAAAGATTGTGTTGTAGATGACTATTAAGAACCTCTATTTTCTATTGGTTTTTGTGAATCTTGAATTTTCATCAATTTAATGTCGAGTTTGATGAAACCTTGTTTTTAATGCTATGTTGCAGTTGCGTAACCCGAACTCCCATTTTTCGCGCACTATCAACCGTGTTTTGAAATTTTATATTAATGATTGTGTTGTATATGACTAATAGGAATCTTTATTTTCTATCCATTTTCGTGAATGTTCAATTCCGATCTGTTTAAAGTCGAGTTCGACAAAAACCTTATTTTAAGGCGACGTTGCAGCTGTGTCATGCGAACTCCCTTTTTCCACCGACAATCAACCATGTTAGAAGAGCTTTTATTTAGTTTTGTGTTGTAGATGACTATTAAGAACATTTACTTTTTACAGTTTACATGAATGTTGAATTTCTATCGATTTAATGTCGAGTTTCATGAATACCTCACTTTAAGGCTATGTTGCAACTTTGTCATGCAAACTCCAATTTTTCACCCACAATCAAGCATGATTAGAGAAATTTGATTTAGGATTGCATTCTAGATGACTATTAAAATCTTTATCTTCTTTTAGTTTTCGTGACTGTTGAATTTCCTTTGATTTACTATTGAGTTTGATTAAAACTTTATTTTAAGGCTACATCGTAGCTTTGTCACGTGAAATCCCATTTTGCACCCATAATCAACCATCTTAAGAGAACTTTAATTTACGATTGTCTTGTAGATGACTATTAAGAACCTCAATAAAAACCATATTTTAAGGCTACATTGCAGATGTGTCACACGAACTCCCATTTTTTTTCCACGATCGACCATATTTGGTGAACTTTGATTAAGGTTGTGTTGTAGATGATTATTAAGAATATTTATTTTCTATCGGTTTTTGAGAATGTTGAATTTCCATCGATTTAATGTCGAGTTCAGCGAAAACCTGATTTGAAGACTACGTTGCAGCTATGTTACGTAAACTACCATTTTAACCCATAATCAACCATGTTTGGATTTTTTTTATTAAGGATTGTGTTGTAGATGACTATTAAGAACCTTTATTTTCTAGCAGTTTTTGTGAATGTTTAATTTCCATCGATTTAATGTCAAATTTGATGAAAACCTGATTTGAAAGCTATATTGCAGATGTGTCACACGAACTCCCTTTTCTCACCCACAATCAACCATGTTTGGAGAAATTTTAATAAGTATTGTGTTGTAGATGACTATTAAGAACATTTATTTTCTATCGATTTTCTTGAATATACAATTTCCATCGATTTAATGTCGAATTTGTCGTAAACAAATTTTAATTCTACATTGCAGAGTTGTCACGCGAACTCCCATTTTTCACCCACAATAAGACATATTTGGATAACTTTGATTTAGGATTGTGTTGTAGATAGCTATTAAGAAACCTTATTTTCTATTAGTTTTCGTGAATGTTGAATTTCAATCGATTTAACGTTGAGTTCGATGAAAACTTGATTTGAAGGCTATGTTTTAGTTGTGTCATGTGAACTCCCATTTTTCATCCACAATCAACCATGTTTGGAGAACTTTTATTTAATATTGTTTTGTAGATGACTATTAATAACTTATATTTTTTATTAGTTTTCGTGAATTTTGAATTTGCATTTATTTAACGTTGAGTTCGAAAAAAAATTAATTTTAAGGCTACATTGAAAATGTGTTATGCGAACTCCCATTTTAACCCACAATCAACCATGATTGGATAACTTTGATTTAGGGTTGTGGTGTCGATAACTATTAAGAACTTTGATTTTCTATCGATTTTAGTGAATGTTCAATTTCCATCGATTTAATGTTGAGTTCGATGAAAAGGTCATTTTAAGGCTACATTGTTGTTGTGTGACGTGAACTCCAATTTTTCAGAAACAATCAACCATGTTTGGAGAACTTTCATTTAGGATTGTGTTGTAGATGATTATTAAAAACCTTTATTTTCTATCGGTTTTGATGAATGTTGAATTTCCAACGATTTAATGTCGAGTTCAACGAAAACCTGATTTTAAGGCTATTGTCCAACTATGTCATGTGAACTCCCATTTCACCCACAATCGACCATATTTGATGAAATTTTATTTAGGATAAAGTTGTAGATGACAATTAAGATCCTTTATTTTCTATCATTTTGATGAATGTTGAATTTCCAACGATTTAATGTCGAGTTCAACGAAAACCTGATTTTAAGAATATGTTCCTGCCATGTTACGTAAACTCCCATTTTTCACCCACAATCAACCATGTTTAGAAAAATTTTATTTAGGATTGTGTTGTAGATGACTATTAAGATTTTTTAAATATTCTTTCGGTTTCCGTGAATGTTGAATTTCCATTGATTTAATGTCGAGTTCAGCGAAAACTTGATTTTAAGGCTACGTTAGAGCTGTGTCATGCGAAATCCGATTTTCACCCACAATCAACCATGTTTGGAGAACTTTAATTTAGTATTCATTTGTAGATAACTATTAAAAACCTTTATATTCTATCGGTTTTCATGAATGTTGAATTTCCATCTATTTAATATCAAATTCGACAAAAACCTTATTTTAAGGCTATGTTGCAGCTTTGTCCCACGAATTCCCATTTTTCACTCACAATAAACCATTTTTGGAGAAATTTGATGTAGGATTGTATTGTAGATTACTATTAAGAACCTTGATTTAATGTCAAGTTCAATGAAAACCTGATTTTAAGGCTACATTGCAGTTGTATCACATGAATTCCTATTTTTCACCCACAATCAACCATGCTTGGAGAAAATTGATTTCGGATTGTGTTGTAGATGAGTATTAAGAACCTTTATTTTCTATCGATTTTCGTGAATGTTCAATTTTCGCGAACTCCCATTTTTGACACACAATCAACCTTGTTTGGAGAACTTTGATTAAATATTGTGTTGTAGATGACTATTAAGAAAAAAAAAATTTATTGGTTTTCATGAATATTGAATTTCCATTGATTTAATGTTGTGTTTCATGAAAGCCTATTTTTAAGGCTATGTTGCAAATTTGTCACATTAGCTCCTATTTTTCACCCTTAATCAACCATGTTTGGAGAACTTTGATTTAGGATTTTATTGTTCATGACTACTAAACCTTTATTTTTTATTGCTTTTCGTGAAAGTTGAATTTCTAACTACTTAGTGTCAAGTTAGACCAAAACTTGATATTAAGGCTATGTTGCACTTTTGTGACGTGAACTACCATTTTTCACCCACAATCAATCATGTTTAGAGAATTTTCATTTTGTATTATGTTGTAGATGACTATTATGAACTTTATTTTCAATTTGCTTTCCTAAATGTTGAATTTTCATCGATAAAAATGTCAAGTTTGACGAAACCTTATTTTAAAGCTACATCGCAGCTTTGTCACGCGAACTCCCATTTTTCACACACAATGAATAATGTTTGGTGAACTTTGATTTAGTATTATGTTGTAGATGACTATTAAGAACATTTATTTTCTATTGGATTTCGTGAATGTTGATTTTAAGTCTACACTGCAAATGTGACATGTGAACTCCCATTTGTCACCCACAATCAACCATGTTTGAAGAAAAATTTAATTTAGGATTGTGTTGTAGATGACTATTAAGAATCTTTAGTTTCTATCGATTTTTGTGAATGTTTAATTTCCATCCATTTAATGTTGAATTCGACATCAACTTGATTTTAAGTCTACTTTATAGCTGTGTCGCGTGAACTCCCATTTTTGAAACACAATCAACCATGTTTGGAGAACTTTGATTAAGGATTGTGTTGTAGATGACTATTAAGAACCTTTTATTTTTATTAGGTTTTCATGAATATTGAATTTCCATTGATTTAATGTCGTGTTTCACGAAAACCTAATTTTAAGGCTATGTTGCAAATTTGTCACAGGAACTCCTATTTTTCACCCTTAATCAACCATGTTTGGAGAACTTTGGTTTAGGATTTTATTGTTGATGACTACTAAACCTTTATTTTCTATCGCTTTTCATGAATGTTGAATTTCTAACTATTTAATATCGAGTTAGACCAAAACTTGAGTTTAAGGCTACATTGCACCTTTGTGACATGAACTGCCATTTTTCACCCACAATCAACCATGTTTAGAGAGTTTTGATTTTGTATTATGTTGTAGATGAATATTATGAACTTTATTTTCTATTTGTTTTCCTGAATGTTGAATTTTCATCGATAAAAATGTCAAGTTTCACGAAACCTTATTTCAAAGCTACATTGTAGCTTTGTCACGTGAACTCCCATTTTTCACCCAAAATCAATCTTGTTTGGTGAACTTTGATTTGGCATTATGTTGTAGATGACTATTAAGAACATTTATTTTCTATTGGATTTCATAAATGTTGATTTTAAGTCTACCCATAATCAACCATGTTTGAAGAAAAACTTTAATTTAGGATTATGTTGTAGATGACTATTAAGAATCTTTAGTTTCTATCGATTTTTGTGAATGTTGAATTTCCATCGATTTAATGTTGAGTTCGACGTAAACCTGATTTTAAGTCTACTTTGCAATTGTGTCATGTGAACTCCCATATTTGAAACACAATAAACCATATTTGGTTATGTTTGATTTAGGATTGTGTTGTAGATAACTTTTAAGAAACTTTATTTTCGATTAGTTTTCGTGAACATTGAATTTCAATCGATTTAACGTCGAGTTCGATGAAAACCTTATTTTAAGGGTACCTCACAATTATGTCACATGAACTCCCATTTTTCATCCACAATCAAATATGTTTGGAGAACTTTGATTTAATATTGTTTTGTAGATGACTATTAAGAACTTTTATTTTTCATCAGTTTTCATGAATATTGAATTTGCATTTATTTAATGTTGAGTTCGAAGAAAATTTGATTTTAAGACTACATTATAGATGTGTCATGCGAACTCCCATTTTCACCCACAATCAACCATGATTGGATAACTTTGATTTAGGATTGTGTTGTCGATGACTATTAAGAACCTTTATTTTCTATCGATTTTAGTGAATGTTGAATTTTAATCGATTTAATGTTGAGTTCAATGAAAACCTAATTTTAAGTCTACGCTACAGTTGTGACATGCGAACTCCCATTTGTCACCCACAATCAACCATGTTTGAAAACTCTGATTTAGTATTGTGTTGTAGATGACTATTAAGAACCTTTATGTTCTATCAATTTTTGTTAATTTTGAATTTTAATCGATTTAATGTCGAGTTCGAGGAAAACCAAATTTTAAGGCTACTTTGCAGCTGCGTCACGCGAACTCCCATTTTTTACACACAATCAACCATGTTTGGAGAACTTTGATTAAGGATTGTGTTGTAGATGGTTATTAAGAACCTTTTTGTTTTTATTGGTTTTCATGAATATTGAATTTCCATTCATTTAATGTCGTGTTTCACGAAAGCTTAATTTTAAGGCTATGTTGCAAATTTGTCGAATGAACTCCTATTTCTCACCCTTAATCAACCATGTTTGGAGCACTTTGATTTAGGATTTTATTGTTGATGACTACTAAACTTTTATTTTCTATTAGTTTTTGTGAATTTTGAATTTCTATCTATTTAGTGTCAAGTTAGACCAAAACTTGAGTTTAAGGCTACGTTGCACCTGTGTGATGTGAACTGACATTTTTCAGCCACAATCAACCATGTTTGGAGAATTTTGATTTTTTATTATGTTGTAGATGATTATTTTCAACTTTTTTTCTATTTGTTTTCCTGAATGTTGAATTTTCATTGATAAAATGTCAAGTTCGACAAAACCTTATTTTAAAGGTACATTGTACCTTTCTCACGTGAACTCCCATTTTTCACCCAACATCAACCATGTTTGGAGAAATTTGATTTAGTATTATGTTGTAGATGACTATTAAGAACATTTATTTTCTATTGGATTTTGTGAATGTTGATTTTAAGTCTACACTACAGGTGTGACATACAAACTCCCATTTGTCACCCACAATCGACAATGTTTGGAATACTTTGATTTAGTATTGTGTTGTAGATGACTATTAAGAACCTTTATTTTCTATCGCTTTTTATAAATATTTAATTTCCATTGATTTAATGTTGAGTTTGACGAAAACCTAATTTTAAGGCTACGTTGTAGACATGTCATACGAAATCCCATTTTTCAAGCATAATCAACCATGTTTGGAGAACTTTAATTTAAGATTATGTTATACATGACTAGCAAGAACCTTTATTTTCCATTTTTTTTGTGAATGTTGATTTCTCATCAATTTAATGTCGAGTTCAACGAAAACCTAATTTTAAGGCGACGTTGTAGCTTTGTCACATGAACCCCTATTTTTCACCCACCATCAACAATGTTTGGGAGTAATTTTATTCAGTATTAAGTTTTAGATAAATATTAAGAAAATTTCTTTTTCATTTGTTTTTGTGAATGTTGAATATCAAACAATTTAATTTTGAGTTCAATGAAAACCACATTTTAAGGCTATGTTGCAGCTATGTCACATGAATTCTCATTTTATTCCACAATGAACCATATTTGGAGAGCTTCGACTAAGAACTGTGTTGTAGATGACTATTAAGAATCTTTATTTTCTATCGGTTTTCGAGGATGTTGAATTTCCATTGATTTAATGTCGAGTTTAGCAAAAATCTGATTTTAAGGCTATGTTTGTAGCTATGTTACGTGAACTCCAATATTTAACCCACAATCAACCATGTTTAATATCAAATTTCATGAAAACTGGATTTTAAAGCTATGTTGTAGATGTGTCATTAGAACTGCCATTTTTGACACACCACCAACCATGTTTGGAGAACTATGATTAAGGATTGTGTTATAGATGGCTATAAAGAACCATTTATTATTATTAGTTTTCATGAATATTGAATTTCCATTGATTTAATGTCATGTTTCACAAATACCTAATTTTAAGGCTATGTTGCAAATTTGTCACATGAACTCCTATTTTTCACCCTTAGTCAATCATGTTTGGAGAAATTTGATTTAGGATTTTATTGTTGATGACTACTAAACCTTTATTTTCTATTGGTTTTTGTGAAAGTTGAATTTCTAACTATTTAGTCTCGAGTTAGACCAAAACTTGATTTAAGGCTACGTTGCACCTGTGTGACGTGAACTGCGATTTTTCATCCACAATCAACCATGTATGGAGAATTTAGATTTTGAAATATGTTGTTGATGAATATTATGAACTTTATTTTCTATTTGTTTTCCCGAATGTTGAATTTTCATCGATAAAATGTCAAGTTTGTCGAAACTTTATTTTAAAGCTACATTGCAGCTTTGTCATGGGAACTCCCATTTTTCACCCACAACCAACCATGTTTGGAGAACTTTGATTTAGTATTATTTTATACTATTAAGAACATTTAATTTCTATTGGATTTTGTGAATGTTGGTTTTAAGTCTACAGTGCAGATGTGACATGCGAACTCCCATTTGTCACCTACAATCAACCATGTTTGGAATACTTTCATTTAGTATTGTGTTGTAGATGACTATTAAAACCTTTATTTTCTATCAGTTTTCGTAAATATTTAATTTCCATTGATTTAATATTAAGTTTAACAAAAACCTAATTTTAAGGCTACGTTGGAGCTGTGTCATGGGAACCCCTATTTTTTACCCACCATCAACCATGTTGGGAGTACTTTTATTCAATATTAAGTTATAGATGACTATTAAGAACTTTTATTTTCCATATGTTTTCATGAATGTTGAATATCAAACGATTTTATGTTGAGTAGATGACTATTAAGAACATTTATTTTCTACCCATTTTTCATGAATGTTGAATTTCCATCAGTTTAATGTCGAATTTAATGAAAACTTGATTTTAAAGCTATGTTGTAGATGTGACATCCGAACTTCCATTTTTCACCCACAATCAACCATGTTTGGAGAACTTTGATTTAGTATTCTATTGTAGATGACTATTAAGAACCTTTATTTTCTATTTGTTTTTGTGAATGTTGAATTTCCATTGATTAAATGTCGAGTTCGAAGAAACCTAATTTTAAGGCTACATTTCATCTTTGTCGAGAAAACTTCCATTTTTCACCCACAATAAACCATATTTGGAAAAATTTGATTTATATGTTGTAGATGACTATTAAAAACCTTTATTTTCTATTAGTTTTCGTGAAAATTGAATTTACATCAATTGAATGTCAAGTTCAATGAAACCCCTTTTAGTTTAAGGCTACATTGCATTTTTGTCACACGAACTTGAAATTTTCACACACAAACGTCCATGTTTGGAGAACTTTGATTCAGGATTGTTTTGTAGATGACTATTAAGAATTTTTATTTTCAATCGGTTTTTGTGAAAGTGGAATTTCAATCGATTTAATGTCGAGTTTGATGAAAACCCTATTTTAAGGCTACATTGTAGTTGTGTGATGCGAACTTGCTTATTTCACATCCACGTTTGGATTAATTTGATTTAGGATTGTGTTGTAGATGACTATTAAGAATCTTTGTTTTCTAGTTATTTTTGTGAATGTTGAATTTCCATCAATTTAATGTCGAGTTCGACAAAAAACCTATTTTTAAGGCTACGTTGCAGATGTGTCACACAAACTCCCTTTTTCACCCATAATCAAGAATGTTCAGAGAACTTTTATTTATGACTATTAAGTAATTTTATTTTCTATCGATTTTCGTGAATGTTCAATTTCCACCGATTAAATGTCGAGTTCGATGAAACCCTAATTTTCATTCTACTTTGCGGACGTGTCATACGAACTCCTATTTTTCACGCATAATCAACCATGTTTGCAGAATTTTTACTTAGGATTATTCTGTAAATGACTATTAAGAACCTTTATTTTCTATTTGTTTTTATGAATTTTGAATTTGCATCGATTAAGTTTTAAGTTTCACGAAACCCTATTTTGAGGCTACATTGTATCTATGTGATGCGAACTCCCATTTTTCACCCACATTCAACCAAGTTTTGAAAACTTTGATTAAGGATTATGTTGTAGATGACTAATAATAACCTTTATTTTCTTTCGATTTAATGTGAAGTTTGACAAAAACCTGATTTGAAGCCTACATTGCAATGTTTTCACGTGATCTCCCATTTTTCACCCACAATCATCCATTTTTCGAGAACTTTGATTTAGGATTGTTTTTTATATGACTATAAAGAAAACCTTTATTTTCTATTAGTTTTGATGAATGTTCAATTTCCCTCTATTTAATGTTGGGTTCGATGAAAAGCTGATTTTAAGGCTACGTTGCAGCTGTGTCATGTGAACTCCCATTTTTCCCCCACAATCAACAATGTTTGGAGAACTTTGATTTAGTATTGTACTGTAGATGACTATTAGGAACAATTATTTTGTGACGGTTTTTGTCAATGTTGAATTTCCATTGATTTAATGTCATGTTCGTCAACAATTTGATTTTAAGGCTACGTTGCATCTGTGTAACGTGAACTCCTATTATTTATTCACAATAAACCATGTTTGGAGAACTTTGATTTAGTACTGTGTTGTAGATGACTATTAAGAACCATTATTTTCTATCGGTTCTCATGAATGTTCAAATTCCATCGATTTAATGTCGAGTTCGATGAAAACCTAATTTTAATTCTATATTATAGACTTGTCATGCAAACTCCCAGTTTTCACGCATAATGAACCATGTTCAAAAAATTTTGATTTAGGATTATGTTGTAGATGACTATTAAGAACCTTTATTTTATTTTTTCTTTCGTGAATGTTGAATTTCCATCGATTAAATGTGGAGTTCGATGAAACCTTATTTTAAAGCTACATTGTAGCTTTGTCATGCGAACTCCCATTTTTCATCCACAATCCACCATGTTTGGAGAACTTTGATTTAGGATTATGTTATAGATGACTATTAAGAACCTTTATTTTCTATTAAATGTCGAGTTCAACCAAAACCTGAATTTAAAGTGCTATGTTGCAGCATTGTCACTTGAACTCCCATTTTTCAACCACAATCAACAATGTTTGGAGAACTTTAAATTAAAATTGTGTTATAGATGAATATTAAGAACCTTTAAATTTTATCAGTTTTTGTGAATGTCAAACTTTATTTTGTATATGTTTTCTGGAATATTGAATTTTCATCGATAAAATGTCAAGTTCGACGAAACCTTATTTTAAAGCTGCATTGTAGCTTTGTCACGCAAACTCCCATTTTTCACCCACAATAAACCATGTTAGGAGAACTTTGATTTAGTATTATGTTGTAGTTGACTATTAAGAACATTTATTTTCCATTGGACTTTGTGAATGTCAAATTTCTTTCAATTTAATGTTGAGTTTGACAAAAACCTGATTCGAAGGCTACATTGAAGATTTGTCACATGAACTCCTATTTTTAACCCAGAATCATCCATATTTGGAGAACTTTAATTTAGGATTGTTTTTTAGCTGACTATAAAGAACCTTTAATTTCTATTAGTTTTCATGAACGTTCAATTTCCATCTATTTAATGTCGAGTTCGATAAAAAGCTGATTTTAAGGGTAAGTTGCAGCTGTGTCATGTGAACTCCCATTTTTCCCCCACAATCAACAATGTTTGGAGAACTTTTATTTAGTATTGTAATGTAGATGACTATTAAGAACAATTATTTTGTTACGATTTTTCATCAATGTTGAATTTCCATTGATTTAATCTCATGTTCAACCAAAATCTGATTTTAAGGCTACGTTACATCTGTGTCACTCGAACTCCTATTTTTTATTCACAATCAACCATGTTTGGAGAACTTTGATTTAGTATTGTGTTGTAAATGACTATTAATAAACTTTATTTTCTATTGGTTTTCGCGAATGTTCAATTTCCATCGATTTACTGTCGAGTTCGATGAAAACCTAATTTTAATTCTACATTAAAGACTTGTAATGCAAACTCCCAGTTTTCACGCATAATCAACCATGTTTGGAGAAATTTGATTGAGGTTAATGTGGTAGATGACTATTAAGAACCTTTATTTTATTTGTTTTCATGAATGTTGAATTTCCATCGATTAAATGTGGGGTTTGATGAAACCTTATTTTAAAGCTACATTGTAGCTTTGTCATGCGTACTCCAATTTTTCACCCACAATCAACCATGTTTGGAGAACATCGATTTAGGATTATGTTGTAGATGACTATTAAAAACCTTTATTAAAAAACCTTATTCACTTATAATCAACAATGTTTGGAGAACTTTTATTTATGACTATTAGGAAAATTTATTTTCTATCGATTTTCGTGACTATTCAATTTCCATCGATTTAATGTCGAATTCGACGAAATCCTAATTTTAATTCTACGTTGCATACGTGTCATACAAACTCCCATTTTTCACGCTTGATTATCAACCATGTTTGGAGAATTTTTATTTAGGATTATGCTGTAAACGACTATTAAGAACCTTTATTTTCTATTGATTTTCGTGAATGTTAAATTTCTTTCTATTTAATGTCAAGTTTGACAAAACTTGATTTGAAGGCTACATTATAGTTTTGTCACGTGAACTCCCATTTTTCAGCCACAATCAAGAATGTTTGAAGAACTTTTATTTAGTATTGTACTGTAGATGAATATTAAGAACAATTATTTTGTTACGGTTTTCGTCAATGTTATTTCCATTGATTTAATGTCATGTTCGACTAAAATCTGATTTTAAGAATATGTAGCATCTGTGTCACGCGAACTCCTATTTTTTATTCACAATCAACCCTGTTTAGAGAACTTTGATTAAGGTTTCTGTTGCTGATGACTATTAAGAACCTTTATTTTTTTATCAGTTTTCATGAATGTTGAATTTTCATTGATTTAATGTCGAGTTCAACGAAAACCTTATTTTGAGGCTATGTTGTAGTTGTGTTATGCAAAATCCTATTTTTCACCCACAATCAACCATGTTTGAAGAACTTTGAATTAGTATTGTTTTGTAGATGACTATTAATAAATTTTATTTTCTATCAATTTTTGGTGAATGTTGAATTTCCATTGATTTAATATCGTGTTCGACAAAGACGTAATTTTATGTCTACGTTACAGATGTGTCACACGAACTCCCCTTTTTCAACAATAATTGACCATGTTTGGAGATCTTTGATTTACGATTATGTGTTAGATAACTATTAAGAACCTTTATTTTTAAGGCGACTTTCCAACTGTGTTATGCGAAATCCTATTTTTGACACACAATCAACCATGTTTTGGGAACTTTAATTAAGGATTGTGTTGTAGATGACTATTGAGAACCTTTTATTTTTATTGGTTTCCATGAATATTGAATTTCCATTGATTTATTGTCGTGTTTCACGAAAGCCTAAATTTAACGCTATGTTGCAAATTTGTCACATGAACTCCTATTTTTCACCCTTAATAAACCATGTTTGGAGAACTTTGATTTAGGATTTTATTGTTGATGACTAATAAACCTTTATTTTCTATCGATTTTCTTGAATGTTGAATTTCTTACTGTTTAGTGTCGAGTTAGACCAAAACTTGATTTTAAGGCTATGTTGCACTTGTGTGACATGAAATACCATTTTTCACCCACAATCAACCATGTTTAAAGAATTTTGATTTTGTATTATGTTGGAGATAACTATTATAAACTTTATTTTCTATTTGTTTTCCTCAATGTTGAATTTTCATCAATAAAATGTCAAATTCGACAAAACCTTATTTTTAAACTACATTGCAGCTTTGTCACACAAACTCCCATTTTTCACCCACAATCAACCATGTTTGGAGAACATTGATTTACTATTATGTTGTGGATGTGACATGGGAACTCCCATTTGTCACCCACAATCAACCCCGTTTGAAGAACTTTAATTTAATGTCCAATTTAGCAAAAACCTGATTTTAATGCTATGTTACGCAAACTCAAATTTTTAACCCGCAATCAACAATGTTTGGGAAATTTTATTAAGGATTGTTGGAGATGACTATTAAGAGCGTTTATTTTCTAGCAGTTTTCATGAATGTTGAAATTCCATAAGTTTAATATCGAATTTCACGAAAACTTGATTTTAAAGCTATGTTGCAGATGTGGCATTCGAACTCCCATTTTTCACCCACAATCAACCATGTTTGGAGAACTTTGATTTAGTATTGTGTTGTAGATGACTATTAAAAACCTTTATTTTCTATTTATTTTTGTGAATGTTGAATTTCCATCGATTAAATATCGAGTTGGACGAAACCTAATTTTAAGGCTACATTGCATCTTTGTCAAGAAAACTCCCATTTTTCACCCATATTTAAAAAACTTTGATTTAAATGTTGTAGATAAATATTAAAAACGCATAATCAACAATGTTTGGAGAAATTTTATTCAGGATTATGTTGTAGATGACTATTAAGAACCCTTATTTTCTATTTGTTTTCATGAATGTTGAGTTTCCATCGATTAAATGTCAAGTTCGACGAAAACTAATTTTAAGGCTACATTGCATCTTTGTCAAGCCAACTCCCGATTTTCACCGACAATAAACCATGTTTGGTAAACTTTGATTTAAGATTATGTTCTAGATGACTATTTAAAAACTTTATTTTCTATTAGTTTTCGTGAATATTGAATTTCCATCAATTGAATGTCGAGTTAAGAAAAAAACCTATTTTAAGGCTACATTGCAGTTGTGTCACACGAACTTGAAATTTTCACACATGAACATCCATGTTTGGGGAGAACTTTGATTTAGGATTGTCTTGTAAATGAATATTAAGAATCTTTATTTTCAATTAGTTTATGTGAAAGTGGAATTTCCATCGATTTAATGTTGAATCAAAAAAACCCTATTTTAAGGCTACATTGTAGTTGTGTACCACGAACTCCCATTTTTCACCCACAATCAACTAGGTTTTGAGAACTTTGATTTAGGATTATGTTGTAGATGACTAATACTAACCTTTATTTTCTATCCATTTTCTTGAATGTTAAATTTCTTTCAATTTAATGTCGAGTTTGACAAAAACCTTATTTGAAGGCTACGTTGCAGTTTTGTCACATGAACTCCCATTTTTCACCCACAATCAACCATATTTGAAAAACTTTGATTTTGGATTGTTTTTAAGATGACTATAAAGAACCTTTATTTTCTATTAGTTTTCATGAACGATCAATCTCCATCTATTTAATGTCGAGTTCGATGAAAAGCTGATTTTAAGGCTACATTGCAGCTGTGTCATGTGAACTCCCATTTTTCACAATCAACAATGTTTTTAGAACTTTGATTTATTAATACATTGTAGATGACTATGAGGAACATTTATTTTCTATCGGTTTTCACGAATGTTATATTTTCATCGATTTAATGTCGAGTTCGATGAAAACCTAATTTTAATTCTACATTACAGACTTGTCACGTGAACTCCCAATTTTCATGCATAATAAACCATGTTTGGAGAATTTTGATTTAGGATTGTGTTGTATTTAAATATTAAGAATTTTTATTTTCTATTTATTTTTGTGAATGGTGAATCTACATCGATTTAACGTTGAGTTCAGTGAAAACCTATTTTTAAGACTACATTGCAGATGTGTCATACGAACTCCCTTTTTCACCCATAATCAACAATGTTTGGAGAACTATTATTTATAAATATTAAGAAAATTTATTTTCTATCGATTTTTGTGAATGATCAATTTCCATCGATTTAATGTCGAGTTCGACGAAAACCTAATTTTAGTTCTACGTTGCCGACATGTCATACAAACTCCCATTTTTCATGCATAATCATCCATGTTCCAAGAATTTTTATTTAGGATTATGCTGTAAATGACTATTAAGAACCTTTATTTTCTACATTGCAATTTTGTCACGTGAACTTCCATTTTTCACCCACAATCATCCATACTTGGTGAACTTTGATTTAGGATTGTTTTTTGGATGACTATAAAGAACCTTTATTTTCTATTAGTTTTCATAAACGTTCAATTTCCATCTATTTAATGTCGAGTTCGATGAAAAGTTGATTTTAAGGCTACTTTGCAGCTGTGTCATGTGAACTCCCATTTTTAAGGCTATTTTATTACGGTTTTAATCAATGTTGAATTTCAATTGATTTAATGTCATGTTCAACCAAAATCTGATTTTATGGTTACGCTAAATCTGTGTCACGTGAAGTCCTATTTTTTATTCACAATCAACCATGTTTTTAGAATTTTGATTTAGGATTATGTTGTAGATGACTATTAAGAACCTTTATTTTCTATTTGTTTTTGTGAATGTTGAATTTCCATTGATTAAATGTGGAGTTCGTCGAAAGCTTATTTTAAAGCTACACTGTAGCTTTGTCATGCGAACTGCCATTTTTCACCCACAATCAACCATGTTTGGAGAACTTTGATTTAGGATTATGTTGTTGCTGACTATTAAGAACCTTTATTTTCTATTTGTTTTCATGAATGTTTAATTTCCATCGATTAAACGTGGACTTCGACGAAACCTTATTTTGAAGCTACACTGTAGCTTTGTCATGTGAACTCCCATTTTTCACCCACAATCACCCAAGTTTGGAGAACTTTGATTTAGGATTATGTTGTAGCTGACTATTAAGAACTTTTATTTTCAATATTAGTGAGGATTGTTAATAAAATATTTAGTTAGGATTAGGGTTAGGTTTAAGGTTAAGAGATATAGCTAAGGTTAGGGTTAGGTCTAGAGATATAGTTACGGTTAGGGTTAGAGTTAATATATAGTTAGGGTTGGGGTTAGGGTTAATATTAGGATGAGAGACAGGGTTTGCATCAAAATTAAGGTTAGGGTTATCATCAAGATTAGCTTACGATTAGAGTTTGGCCTAGCATGAGGATTAGGGTTACAATTAGGCTTAGGGTCAAGTTTAGGGTTAATGGATATAGTTAGGGTTTAGGGTTTAACTATACCATAACCCTAATCCTAGTCCAAAATATTATCCTAATTGAACCCTAAGTGTAATTAAACCCAATCCAAAACCCTAATTTGATCCATGTATTCAAATCTTTGTGAGTGTTTTTTATCTAGTATTTCTTATTGATTTATATTTTAAATTTTTGATTTTCTTTTTGATCAATTTATATTTGTGATCAATTATTGATTTATCTTAAATCTTTTATTTATTTATTTATCTGATGTTTTAATCAAATTTTTCTGATCAAATATTTGATTTTCTTTTTTTATTAATTCATCTTTGTGATCAAACATCTATTTTCTCTTTTATTTATCTTTGAGATCAAGTTTATTTTTTTTAGTTTATTCAAATCTTTTGATTTATCTTTTTTTTTTAATTTTTTCAAATATTTTTTAGTTGTGGACCATAACCTTAAATCTAAACCTTTATTGAATTCTAACTATAATTGAACCCTAACCCTAATTCTAGTCCAAAATCTTATTCTAATTGAAGTCTTAAGTGTAATTAAATCCTATACAAAACCCTAATTTAACCCATGTATTCAATCTTTGTGAGGTTTATTTATTTAATATTTCTTATTGATTTATATTTTAAATCCTTGTTTTTCTTTTTGATCAATTTATGCTTGTGATCAATTATTGTTTTATCTTAAATCTTTTATTTATTTATTTGATCTTTTGTTTTATCTTAAATGTTTTATTTATTTATTGATCTTTTAATCAAATTTTTGTGATCAAATATTTGATTTAATTTTTTATTAATTCATCTATGTGATCAAATATCTATTTTTTCTTTTATTTGAATTTGAGATCAAGTTTATTTATTTATTTATTTGATCTTTCAATTTACCATGGTAAATATTTTTATTTGATCTTTTTGATTTATTTATTTATTCTTTTAGTTTATTATGATAAATTTTTATTTCTGATAAAATCTCTTTGATTTATTTATTGAATTTTTCAATTTATTTTTAAATCTTGAACATATTAGTAAATATTTTCATATCTTTGCAATAAAATATCTTTTATTTATTTATTTGATGTTTTCATTCAATTTTATCTTTGATTGATTTATTTAATCTTTTCATTTTTTATTTATTTTTATTTATATGCTAGTAGCAGTCACGACGCAACTTGTAATGTCTTAAATAAATTATTTATATATTTATATATTTTTTATTAAGTTATTATAATAGTTAATATATTATCATATCATAGTATAATAGTGTAATTCAATTTTTAAAAATAATATATATAATTTAATATTTAAATGTTAAGTTAAAATATAATTTATAATATTATAATAAAAATATATTCTTTGATCAGGACAAATACCCTTGTCAGCATCATACAAGCCAATGACTATGGTCAGCAAACCCCTGTGGCACACCTTGACCTTCATGCTCTTCAAACTATAAATTTATTGCACAAATTTTTCAGATTTCATAGTGTTCTCCACCTCTGATTTGCTCTACTCATTGCTGCTACGCTAAACGCCTCTTGCATGAGAAGGGAAATGAAGCGTGAAGAGAGAGTGAAAATTTAGGTTAACCTTGTATTATAATATAGCTAGATTTTAGGGTTTCTTTTATTTTTATTTATTATTTTTTCTATTTGAATCTTAATCTTCTCATATAAGCGCTTGAGTAAATTTTATAATGGACTCCAATAGGAAATAAGGAAATAAATTTAATTAACCCACTATACTATTAATGCTGGGATATGAGGATACCAAAGACATTTTTAATTATAACGGTAATAATGTTATTTCAAAGTATAAACTTGCTGTAAATGAAAGCATCCGTATGAATGTTAAAAGTCATAAAATGAAAAAAATAATATCATGAGATTTAAAAGTCATAAATACATTAACAATGACAAGAATAATATGATGAGATAATAAACAGTAATATTTATTGGGTATTAATATTAGTAATTGTAATATAGTAAATACAGA
Organism: Sequoiadendron giganteum; assembly: GCA_007115665.2. Lineage (NCBI taxonomy): Eukaryota > Viridiplantae > Streptophyta > Pinopsida > Cupressales > Cupressaceae > Sequoiadendron > Sequoiadendron giganteum. The sequence goes on along the minus strand of CM021103.1, from coordinate 376,235,095 downwards.
TTAGTTATGCTTCAATATGATTTTAAGTTCAACTCGTAATAAATTAAGAATAAATAATAATATGATTATTGTTTTGAAGAATATATATTAATAATGTTGGTAAGTCAATAATATCAATATTGTGACTAAGATATAGCCACCATCTTAAAAAATAATATTAATTTCATCCTACAGCAAAATCTTGATTAACATTTTTAGCATGTCAAAAAAAATTGACAGACAACTGCCAGTATTCATGTAAGAGCCACAAAATTAATTTATATATCAGAAACGTCTTCAATAAATATTTTGTAACCGTTCTCTTGTAGCCGTTGCCAGTTGCCAGTATCCGAGGAAGAGGAAGATGATGTGAAAATTTGAAGATTCTGTCAGTCCTGTTTTAGCGCATGCAACCGTTACATGAAGGTTTCGTGCTTAAAAGATTTTCTGTATTTAAATTCGTTTCTTGCTTAGCAATCCAGACAACATGCACGTATTTTTGGCTGCTGTTACAGATTTTACTAGGGAGCCAAGATTCATGCTATCCATAACCGAGTTTGAAATCTGCTTTATATTTGTCTAGCGCTGAAGCTACAGTCCCTATTTGAGACGATTTATCTTCCCCTCTTTATGCTAGCGTTGCCTGTTTGAGCATAATATTCGGTGATATTTCTGAGTAAAATGGAATTGTTTTATGCATAATTATTAATTGTAGGTGGTTGATGGTGGATACCTCTCCTGCTGCTGCTGATTGTTTAATATGTTTCTTGCAATGGACATCTGAGGACTATCTTATGTTTTCAATTTGATGGGAACATGTGAAGAAAATTTGCAGACATAAATAAAGCGCTGGAATGTTACCATTCCTTTACCAGGTACACTCCTTGTTACAAGATCTTCAATGCTATGTCATTGTTCTAAAAAAATAGAAAAAATAATTTTCTCCAAGTTCTGTAATTAATCTTTTGGCTTGGCATTTTCATTTCTTACAAATAAATGTGCGTAGAGTGCATTCGCCATAGTTTATTTAGGAATTTTTGGAGTCTCCATAAAAAGTTAGCTGTCTGTGATTTTTTATTTTAATGTATGATTTAGTTTTCTATTTTATTTAAATTTTCTTAAATTTATTAATCAAATATTTAATTATAATTTTAGTTCTCACACTTACTCATTTATATTAACGCCTAAATGTGCACTTGCAGGGATCTTCGCTGAAATTTAGGGCAACGCGCCAGAATGCAAGGTGTGAGTGGTCAGCCTTAATAGGGAAGGCGTGGCTAGGGTTGGGAGGCTGCGCTCCTTCTTTATTCTTTTTGATTTATTATTATTCTATATATTTTTTTATATAGATTTACTTACAAGATTATCAGATGGTAACTGCAAATCTACTGATTTAGAATTCAATATTAACCATAAATATACACTCTTCAATAGAACTCATATATGTTGTTAATGAACATAACAATTTTGGCAGAAATGAGACCTTTCTCCATCTTCAATCATTTGTTAAATTCATTCATAAAAGGATTTTGCACTTTAAAATAGACCAAGCAATAATATCATCTCTTTCTGTTAATTATGGTTTGATAAATGAGATTAGAGTCATTTTTTAATTGGTGTTGTTGAGAAAATTTATTTTAAAGTCAAATTAAAAAAGTGTTATTTACTGATTAGTTCTAATTTTATGTGTGTATTGAATTATAAATTTTAAAAAATTACAATGATGAAAAATCTAAGAAAATATGTAGAGAATATTTGTTGTTGTGGGTTTGGACCAATTGTATTAATGCATTTTGGGCTAGGTTAAAAAACAATTTTAAGGTGTTGAAGTGTCTTACCACTATTTTGTTGCAACTAACACAAAGACTATTACTTGTCATATAGCAAATTAAATTTGAAGGACAATTTAGATGGGAATTAAATTACTTGCCAAGTGTTATACTAAGTTTCTTTTATTTGTACCTATTATGGTTCTATATATTGATAAAATAATGTTTGTCTTTCAATTATTATTTTTACAATATGTCTTTAAATTTAGAAGACCAATAATTTAAAATATCATCCATGAGACAAGAATATATTTTTTGGATAATATTTTGATAATTTAAATTGGAAAAATTATTTAGTTTTCTTCAATTTAAGACAATAAAATATAATTGGAATTATATTTTAAAATATTTTCAAAAATCAAAATCAAAGAGATTAAGAGATTTGATGAAACAAAAAAATCAAATCAAAGAGATTGGTCAAAAAAGAAATCAAAGATAAATCACAAAACAAATAAAAAAAATTTGATCAAAAGAAAAAATTGAACATAAATCACAAATATTTGAATATATATTTACCATACATAAACTAAAAGATCAAGTAAATAAATAAAAATTAAAAGATAAATCGAAAAGATGAAATAAAAATCCTTATCTTAGATAGATTAAAGATCAAATAAATAAATCAAAGATAAAAAGATAATTCAAATATTTGAATAAATGAAAGATGAGTTAAATAAATAACTAAAAATATTTGATCACAAAGAGAAATCAAAAGTTTCATCACAAAGATAAATCGATCAAAAAGGAAAATTAGAGATTTGATCACAAAATTAAAGTATCAAATACAGAAAAATTAGAGATTTGATGACAAAGATTTAATTAAAATATCAAATAAACTAATCAAAGATAAAAATTAAAAGACTAAAGAGATAAATCAAAGAGAAATAAATTATAAGATGAAAAAGATAAATCAAAGAGATTTAATAGTAAAGAGAAATAAAGGATAAATCAAAAATATTTGAGAATCTTTACCATAGATAAATTAAAAGATGAAATAAATAAATCAAAGATAAAAGATAAATTAAAAAAGATCAAATAAATAAATCAGAAATAAGATTTGATCACAAAGAAAAATCAATCAAAAAGAAAAATTAGAGATTTGATCTCAAATATTTGATTAAAATATCAAATAAACTAATCAAAGATTAAAAAATAAATAAAATTAAAAGATCAAAGATTAAAGATAAAAGATAATTTAGATATTTGAATAAACTAAAAGATGAATTAAATAAATAGATAAAAATATTTGATCACAAAAAGAAATCAAAGATTTGATCAAGATAAATCAATCAAAAAAGAAAATTAGAGATTTGATCACAAAGATTTTATTAAAATATCAAATAAACTAATCAAAGATAAAAATAAATAAAAATTAAAGAACCAAAGAGATAAATCAAAGAGATTTAATAGTAAAGAGAAACAAAAATAAATAATTTTTTTTTGAGAATCTTTACCATAGATAAATTAAAAGATGAAATAAATAAAAAAATGACCACAAAGATTTGAATAAATTAAAAAAATCAAATAAATTAATAAAAAATAAAAAATAAATGAAAAGATGAAACATAAATAAAGAAAATATTTAAGAAAAATCAGATATTTAAGCACAAAGATTTAAAATATAAATCAATAAGAAATACTAAATAAATAGACCTCACAAAAATTTAAATACATGGGTTAAATTAGGGTTTTGGAAAGGGTTTAATTACACTTAGAGTTCAATTAGGATAATATTTTGGAGTAGGATTAGGGTTAGAATTCAATTATAGGTACAATTAGTGAAGGTTAGGGTTTAATTAAGGTTAGTGTTCAAATAGGGTTAGGATTAGTGTTACCATTAGGGTTTAATTATGCTTAAAGTAAGGGTAAGGGTCACGACTAGGATTCAATTAGGGGTAAGATTATATTATAAAGCTTGGGGTTAGGGTTACAACCGGGTTTCAAATAGTTATGATCAAGTTTAGGTGTAAGATTCAATTAGGGTTAGGATAATTAGAATTAAATTTAAGGTCGAATTATAGTTAGGGTTCAATTAGTGTAGGGTTAGATTTAGGGTAAGGGTCACGACTAGGATTCAATTAGGGGTAAGATTCTATGATAAAGCTTGGGGTTAGGGTTACAACTGGGTTTCAAATAGGGTTATGATCAAGTTTAGGTGTAAGATTCAATTAGGGTTAGGATTCAATTAGAATTAAATTTAAGTTCGAATTATAGTTAGGGTTCAATTAGTGTAGGGTTAGTGTTAGGGTTAGAGTTCAATTAAGGTTTGGATTAAATTAGGGTTAGATTTTAAGCTTTTTTATGGTGAGAGTCTAATTTATGGATAGTGTTCATTTAATGTTAGAGTTGCAATTCAATTAGGATTTGAATTAGGGTTCAATTAAAGTTCAATGAGGCTTAGGGTAAGGGTTAGTGTTAGTGTTAGGGTGCAATTAGGCTTTAGATTTAATTATAGTTTAGAGTTAGGGTTACAATTAGGCCTCTCCAACAAAGCTTAGGATTTTAATTACGGTCATTGTTAAGTGTTAGAGTTAGGGTTCAGGGTAAGGGTCAGGGTTAGGTATGTTTAGGCTTCACTTAAGATTAGGGTTCAATTACAATTAGGGTTCAACTAGGGCTAATATTAAATTAGAGTTACATTTTAATTAGGGTTAGGGTTCAATTACAGTTAGGGTTCAACTAGGGTTATGGTTACTGTTCAAATAGGGTTAGGGTTAGGTTTCGATTAGTGTTAATGTTAAGGTTTGAAGAATTAGTGTTAGTGTCAAGGTTATGTTAGGGTTAGGGTTCAAATAGGTTTAGGGTTTAATTAGGGTTAGGGTTACAATTAGAGTTAGGGTTGATTAGAATTAAGCTTACAAATAGGGTCAGAATTATGATTAGGAGTAAAATTAAAATTAGGGTTATAGTTAAAGTTAGGTTTAGAATTAGGATAAGGTTCAGGATTAGGGTTATTGTTAGGGATGAGGTTAGGTTTGAATTACAGCTAGGGTTAGGTTACAATTATGGTTCTCCAATAAAACTTAGGATTTTAATTAGGGATAGTGTTAAGTGCTAGGGTTGGGATTAAATTAGGATTCAAGGTCAAGGTCAAGGTTAGGTATGTTTAGGCTTCACTTAAGATTACGGTTCAGTTATAGCTAGGGTTCAACTATGGCTAAGATTTAATGGGTTACATTTTAATTAGGGTTAAGGTTCAATTAGGATTGGGTATAGGGTTTAATTAGGGTTAGGGCTAGGGTTAAATTATGGTTAGAGTTTAATTAAGGTTAGGTATATGGTTCAATCAAGGTAAATATTTAATTATGGTTATAGTATAATTATGGGGTTAGGGTTACAATTGGGGTTCAAATTGGGTTATAATCAAAGTTAGGTTTATTATTCAATTAAAGGGTTAGGATCGATGATCATTTAGAGTTAGGGTTATAGTTAGGATTCAATCAACATGTAAGGGTTAGGGTTAGGATTAAGATGGTCTTCAAAGTTAGGGTTAGAATTCAATTAGGATTAAGGTTAGAATTCAATTGGGATTAGTAATTAGGTTAAGGTTAAATTAGGGTTAGAGTTTAATTAGGAACACTTTCAGAGTCCAATTATGATAATTTTTCAATTAGGGTTAGGGTTAGAGTTCAATGAGTGTTCATTTTATGTTAGGGTTTAATAAGCTTAACTATATCTCTAGCCCTAACCATAAGATTAATTATATATCTAGCCCTAATCCTAACCTAAACCCTAAACCTAACTATATCTCTTAACCCCAACCTAACCATAATCCTTACCTTAAACTTGATTGAGAACATAACTATAACCCTAATCCTGATAACCTTAACCCCAATTATTAACCCAACCCTAACTATATCTATTAACCCTAAACTTGACTAAAAACAACAATGTAACCCTAATCCTATTGTTAACCCTAACCCTAATTTTGATGTGAACCCTGACCCTCATCATAATGTTAATCATATTTCTCACCCTAACCCTAACCCTAACGATATCTCTAGCCCTAATCCTAACTATATCTCTTAACCCTAATCTAACCATAATCCTAACCCAAAGTTTGATCCAAAACATAGCTATAACCCTAATTCTAATAACCTTAACCCCAATTATTACCCTGGAACCCTAACTATATCTATTAACCCTAAACTTGACCCTAAACCTAATTGTAAGCCTAATCCTCATGCTAACCCAAACCCTAATCCTTAGCTAATCTAGATGATAACCCTAACCCTAATTTTGATGCAAACCATGTCTCTCATCCTAATATTAACCCTAACCCCAATCCTAACAATATATTAACTCTAACCGTAACCTTAACTATATCTCTAGACCTAACCCTAACCTTAACTATATCTCTTAACCTTAACCCTAACCCTAATCCTAACTAAATATTGATGATATAATATATTTTTTTATAATATTATAAATATACTAAAAATATGTTTTATATTTTAACTTAAAATTTAAATATTAAATTATATATATTATTTTTTAAAATTGAATTACAAATATTATACTATCATATTATAATATATTAATTATTATATTAATTTAACATAAAATATATAAATATAAAAATAATTTATTTAAAATATTACATGTTGCCTCACGACTGTTACTAGCATATATATATTTAATAATATATATAAAATACGTCGAGAAATATCCTTCTTGAGGTGCCTATTCAATTTTTTTTATCTCTCGACGTATTTTATACTAAGAACTTCTATTTAGGATTAAGTTGTAGATGACTACTAAGAACCTTTATTTTCTATTAGTTTTCGTGGATGTTGATATTCCATCGATATAATGTTGAGTTCAGCGAAAACTTGATTTTAAGGCTAAGTTTCAACTATGTCACACAAAATCCTATTTTTTCCCAACAATCAACCCTTTTTGCAGAACTTTGATTAAGGTTTGTGTTGCTAATGACTATTAGGAACCTTTATTTTCTATCGGTTTTCATGAATGTTGAATTTCTATTCATTTAATGTCGAGTTCAACGAAAACCTTATTTTAAGCTTACGTTACAGTTGTGTTATGGAATTATTATTGTGTTGTTATTATGAAACTTTATTTTCTATCAGTTTTTTTTTAGTGTTGAATTTCAATTGATTTATTATCAAGTTTGACAAAAACCTAATTTTATGGCTACGTTGCAGATGTGTCACACGAACTCCCTCTTTTCACCCATAATCGACCATGTTTGGAGAACTTTGATTTAAGATTATGTTGTTGATGACTATTAAGAACCTTTATTTTCAAAAAAAAAACGTGAATGTTGAATTTCAATCGATTAAATGTCAAATTCAACGAAAATCTGATTTTAAAGCTATGTTGCAGAATTGTCACTTGAACTCCCATTTTTCAACCACAATGTTTGGAGAACTTTGATTGAGGATTGTGTTGTAGATGACTATTAAGAACCTTTTATTTTTATTAGGTTTTCATGAATATTGAATTTCCATTGATTTAATGTTGTGTTTCATGAAAGACTAATTTTAAGGCTATGTTGCAAATTTGTCACATAAAACCAATAAAAATAAAAGGTTCTTAATAGTCATCTACAACAGAATCCTTAATCAAAGTTTGGAGAACTTTTATTTACTATTTTACTATGTTTGGAGAACTTTTATTTAGTATTTTACTGTAGATGACTATTAACAAAAAATATTTTGTTACGATTTTTGTCAATATTGAATTTCCATTGATTTAATGTCATGTTCAACTAAAATCTGATTTTAAGGCTATGTTGCATCTGTGTCATGCGAACTCCTATTTTTTATTCACAGTCAACCATGTTTGGAGAAATTTGATTTATTATTGTGTTGTAGATGACTATGAAGAACCTTTATTTTATTTGTTTTCATGAATGTTGAATTTCCATCGATTAAATGTGGAGTTCGATGAAACCTTATTTTAAAGCTACATTGTAGCTTTGTCATGCGTACTCCCATTTTTCACCCACAATCAACCATATTTGGAGAACATTGATTTAGGATTACTACATAGATGTCTATTAAAAACCCTTATTCACTCATAGTCAACGATGTTTGGAGAACTTTTATTTATGACTATTAAAAAATTTTATTTTCTATTGATTTTCATGACTATTCAATTTCCATCTATTTAATGTCGAATTTGACGAAATCCTAATTTTAATTCTATGTTGCATACGTGTCATACGAACTCCCATTTTTTACGCATGATTATCAACCATGTTTGCAGAATTTTTATTTAGGATTATGCTGTAAAAAACTATTAAGAACCTTTATTTTCTATTGATTTTCGTGAATGTTAAATTTCTTTCGATTTAATGTCGAGTTTGGCAAAATTTGATTTGAAGGCTACATTGCAGTTTTGTCATGTGAACTCCCATTTTTCACCCAGAATAAACCATATTTGGAGAACTTTGAATAAGGTTTATGTTGCTGATAACTATTAAGAACCTTTATTTTCTATCGTTTTTCATGAATGTTGAATTTTCATTGATTTAATGTCGAGTTCAACGAAAACCTTATTTTAAGGCTACGTTGCAGCTGTGTTATGCAAAATCCTATTCTTCACCTACAATCAACCATGTTTGGAGAACTTTGAATTAGTATTGTTTTGTAGATGACTATTAAGAAACTTTGTTTTCTATTAATTTTTTGTGAATGTTGAATTTCCATAGATTTAATATCGTGTTCGAGAAAAACGTAATTTTATGGCTACATTGCAAATGTGTCACACGAACTCCCTTTTTTCAACCATAATCGATCATGTTTGGAGATCTTTGATTTAGAATTATGTGTTTGATAACTATTAAGAACCTTTATTTTTAAGGCTACTTTGGAACTGTGTCATACGAAATCCCATTTTTGACACACAATCAACCATGTTTGGGGAGCTTTAATTAAGGATTGTGTTGTAGATGACTATTTAGAACCTTTTATTTTTATTGGTTTTCTTGAATATTGAATTTCTATTGATTTAATGTTGTTTTTCACGAAAGCCTAATTTTAAGGCTATGTTGCAAATTTGTCACATGAACTCCTATTTTTCACCTTTAATAAACCATGTTTGGAAAACTTTGATTTAGGATTTTATTGTTGATGACTAATAAACCTTTATTTTTTATTGGTTTTCTTGAATGTTGAATTTCTAACTATTTAATGTCGGGTTAAACCAAAACATGATTTTAAGGCTACGTTGCACCTGTGTGACGTGAAATACCATTTTTCATCCACAATCAACCATGTTTGGAGAATTGTGATTTTGTATTATGTTGGAGATCCTATTATGAACTTTATTTTCTACTTGTTTTCCTGAATGTTGAATTTTCATCAATAAAATGTCAAGTTTGACAAAACCTTAGGTTAAAGCTACATTGTAGCTTTGTCACGTGTACTCCCATTTTTCACTCACAATCAACCATGTTCAGAGAACAATGATTTAGTATTATGTTGTAGATGACTATTAAGAACGTTTATTTTCTATTGGATTTCATGAATGTTGATTTTAAGTCTACACTACGGATGTGACATGCGAACTCTCATCTGTCACCCACAATCAAACATGTTTGAGAAATTTTATTAGGGATTGTGTTGTAGATGACTATTAAGACTATTTATTTTCTAGCAGTTTTCATGAATGTTGAATTTCCGTCAGTTTAATGTCGAATTTCACGAAAACTGGATTTTAAAGCTATGTTGCAGATGTGGCATGCGAACTCCCATTTTTCACCCACAATCAACCATGTTTGGAGAACTTTGATTTAGTATTGTGTTGTAGATGACTATTAAGAACCTTTATTTTCTATTTATTTTTGTGAATGTTGAATTTCCATCGATTAAATGTCGAGTTGGACGAAACCTAATTTTAAGGCTACATTGCATCTTTGTCAATAAAACTCCCATTTTTCACCCTCAATAAACCATATTTAAAAAACTTTGATTTAAATGTTGTAGATAAATATTAAAAATGCATAATCAACCATGTTTGGAGAATTTTTTTTCAGGATTATGTTGTAAATGACTATTAAGAACCTTTATTTTCTATTTCTTTTCGTGAATGTTGAGTTTCCATAGATTAAATTTCAAGTTTCACGAAACCCTATTTTAAGGCTACATTACATCTTTGCCAAAAACTTTCCTATTTTTCACCCAGAATAAACCATATTTGGAAAACTTTTATATAAATGTTGGAGATGAATATTAAAAACGCATAATCAACCATATTTGGAGAATTTTTATTTAGGATTATATTGTAGATGACTATTAAGAAACTTTATTTTCTATTTTTTTTCGTGAATGTTGAATTTCCATTAATTAAATGTCGAGTTCGACGAAACCTAATTTTAAGGCTACATTGCATCTTTGTCAAGCCAACTCCCAGTTTTCACCGACAATAAACCATATTTGGAAAACTTTGATTTAAGATTATGTTGTAGATGACTATTTAAAACCTCTATTTTCTATTAGTTTTCGTGAATATTGAATTCCCATCAATTGAATGTCGAGTTCATCAAAAACCCTATTTTAAGGCTACATTGCAGTTGTGTCACACGAACTTGAAATTTTCACACACGAACATTCATGTTTGAGGAGAACTTTGATTTAGAATTGTCTTCTAGATGACTATTAAGAATCTTTATTTTCAATCAATTTTTGTGAAAGTGGAATTTCCATCGATTTAATGTCGAATTGATGTAAACCCTATTTTAAGGCTACATTGTAGTTGTGTAACGTGAACTCCCATTTTTCAACCACAATCAACTAGGTTTTGACAACTTTGATTTAGGATTATGTTGTAGATGATTGATAATAACCTTTATTTTCTATCAATTTTCGATTTAATGTCGAATTTGAAAAAAACCTTATTTGAAGGCTACTTTGCAGTTTTGTCACGCGTACTCCCATTTTTCAGCCACAGTCAACCATATTTGAAGAACTTTGATTTGGATTGTTTTTAAGATGACTATAAAGAACCTTTATTTTCTATTAGTTTTCATGAATGATCAATTTCCATCTATTTAATGTCGAGTTCGATGAAAAAGTTGATTTTAAAACTATGTTGCAGCTGTATCATGTGAACTCCCATTTTTCAACCACAATCAACAATGTTTGGAGAACTTTTATTTAGTATTGTAATGTAGATGACTATTAAAGACAATTATTTTGTTACGGTTTTCATCAATGTTGAATTTCCATTGATTTAATGTCATGTTTGACCAAAATGTGATTTTAAGGCTACGCTGCATCTGTTTTACGCGAACTGCTATTTTTTATTCACAATCAAGAATGTTTAGAGAACTTTGATTTATTATTACGTTGTAGATGACTATTAGGAACATTTATTTTCTATCGGTTTTCGTGAATGTTCATTTTCCATCGATTTAATGTCGAGTTCGATGAGAACCCAATTTTAATTCTACATTACAGACTTGTCACGCGAACTGCCAGTTTTCATGCATAATCAACCATGTTTGGAAATTTTTTATTTACAATTATGTTGTAGATGACTATTAAGAGTCTTTATTTTCAATAAGTTTTTGTGAAAGTGGAATTTCCATCGATTTATTGTTGAGTTCGATGAAAACCCTTTTTTAAGGCTACATTGTAGTTGTGTGATGCGAACTTGCTTATTTCACCCACGCACATCCATGTTTGGAGAAATTTGATTTAGGATTGTGTTGTAGATAAATATTAAGAATCCTTATTCTCTATTTATTTTTGTGAATGGTGAAACTCCATCGATTTAATGTTGAGTTCGGCGAAAACATATTTTTAAGGCTACGTTGCAGATGTGTCACGCGAACTCCCTTTTTCACCCATAATCAACGATGTTTGGAGAAATTTTATTTATAAATATTAAGAAAATTTATTTTTTATCGATTTTCGTGAATGTTCAATTTCCATCGATTTAATGTCGAGTTCGACGAAATCCTAATTTTAATTATACGTTGTCGACGTGTCATACGAACTCCTAGTTTTCACGCATTAAGAACCTTTCTTTTCTATTTCTTCTTGTGAATTAAATTTCAAGTTTCACAGAACCCTATTTTAAGGCTACATTGCATATTTCTGATGCGAACTCCCATTTTTCACCCACAATCTACTAGGTTTAGAGAAATTTCATTTAGGATTATGTTGTAGATGACTAATAATAACATTACTTTTCTATCAATTTTCGTGAATGTGAAATTTCTTTTGATTTAATGTCGAGTTTGACGAAAACCTTATTTGAAGGCTACATTGCAGTTTTGTCATGTTAACTCCCACTTTTCACCGACAATCATCCATATTTAATGAACTTTGATTTAGGATTGTTCTTTAGATGACTATAAAGAACCTTTATTTTCTATTAGTTTTCATGAACATTCAATTTCCATCTATTTAATGTTGAGTTCGATGAAAAGCTGATTTTAAGGCTACTTTGCAGCTGTCATGTTAACTCTCATTTTTCCCCCATAATCATCAAATTTCTCAAAACATTTTTCATTGTGGGTGAATGGGAGTTTCCGTGACATAGCTATAACATAGCCTTAAAATCGGGTTCTCGTCGAACTCCACATTAAATCGATGGAAATTTGACGTTCACGAAAATCGATAAAAAATAAATGTTCTTAATAGTCATCTACAACACAATCCTAAATCAAAGTTATGCAAACATGGTTGATTGTGCATTAAAAATAAGGCTTCACGTAACAAAGATGCAACATAGCCAATCGAAATTGAATATTCATGAAAATCAATATAAGAAAAAAGGTTCTTTATAGTCATCTACATCACAATACTAAATAAATTTTCCCCAACCATGGTTGATTGTGGGTGAAAAAGTGGAGATCATGTGACACAACTGCAATGTAGCCTTACAATTAGGCTTCCGTCAAACTCGACATTATATCGATGAAATTTCAACATTAACGAAAAGCCATAGAAAATAAAGGTTATTGAAATAGGATAGTGTTGTATCTGACTATTAAGAACCTTTATTTTCTATAGGATTTTGTGAATGTTGAATTTCCATCGACTAAATGTTGAGTTTGATGAAAACATGATTTTAAGGCTACATGCAATTGTGTCATGCGAACTTCTATTTTTCACCCAAATCAACCATGTTTGGAGAACATTGATTGAGGATTTTGTTGTAGATGAGTATTAAAAACTTTTATTTTCTATCAGCTTTTGTGAATGTTTTATTTCCATTGATTTAATGTTGAGCTCGACGAAAACCCTTTTTTAAGGCTATGGTCCAACTGTGTCACGTGAACTTCCATATTACTCACAATTAAATTGATGGAAATTCAACATTCGTGAAAACCAATAGAAAATAAAGGTTCTTAATAGTCATCTACAACACAATCAAAATCAAAGTTCTTAAAACATAGTTTATTGTCCGTGAAAAAGGGAGTTATCGTGACACCACTGCAAGATAGCCTTAAAAAATTATGTTTACATTGAATTGATGGAAATGTTACATTCATGAAATGCGATAGAAAATAAAGGTTCTTAATAGTCATCGACAAAACAATCCTATATCAAAGTTCTCCAAACATGGTTGATTGTGGGTGAAAAATGGGAATTCGCATGACACAGCTACAACTTAGCTTTAAAATTAGGTTTTCGTCGAACTAAACATTAAATCCATGAAAATTCAACATACACAAAAACCAATAGAAAACAAACATTCTTAATAGTCATCTACAACATAATTGTAAATAAAAATTTTCCAAACATGGTTGTTTATGGGTGACAAATGGGAGTTCACATGACACATCTGCAACATAGCCTTAAAATTAGGTTTTCGTCAAACACGACATTAAATCCATGGTAATTCGACATTCATGAAAACTCTACAAAACAATACTAAATGAAATTTCTCCAAAAATGGTTGATTGAGGGTGAAAAATGGGAGTTCGCATAACACAATTGCAATGTAGCCTTAAAATCAATTATTTGATAAACTCGACATAAAATCGACAAAAATTCAATATTCGCAACAACTGATCGATAGAAAATAAAGGCTCTTAATAGTCATCTACAACACAATCCTAAATCAATGTTCTCCAAACATGGTTGATTACAGGTGAACAATGGGAGTTCACGTGACAAATCTACAAAGTAGCCTTAACATTAGGTTTTCGTCGAACTCAACATTAAATCGATGAAAATTAAATAAACATGAAAGCCCATAGGAAATAAAGGTTATTAATAGTCATCTACAACACAATTCTAAATCAAAATTCTCCAATGATGGTTGATTTTGGGTGAAAAATGGGAGTTTGCATAACACAGGTGCAATGTAGCCTTAAAATAAAGTTTTTTCTGTGAACTTGACATTAAATCGATGGAAATTCAACATTCACAAAAACCAATAGAAAATAAGAGTTCTTTATAATCATCTACAAAATAATATTTAATCAAAGTTCTCCAAACATGGTTGATTGTGGATGAAAAAGGGTAGTTCACGTGACACAACTGTAACGTAGCCTTAAAATTAGGTTTTCATATAACTCGATGTTAAATCGATTGAAATTCAACAATCATGAAAACTAATAGAAAATAAAGTTTTTTAATAGTTATCTACAACACAAACTTAACTCAAATTAACCCAAATATGGTTGATTGTGGGAGAAAAACGGGAGTTCGCATAACACAATTGCAACGTAGCCTTAAAATTCGGCTTTCGATGTACTCAACATTAAATCTATGGAAATTGCTAATTCCCGAAAATCAATAGAAAATAAAGGTCCTTAATAGTCATATACAACAGAATACTAAATTAAAGTACTCGAAACATGGTTGATTGTGGGTGAAAAATGGGAGTTTGCATGACACAAGTGCAACGTAGACTTGAAATTAGGTTTTCATCGAACTCGACATTAAATCAATGGATATTGAACATTCAAGAAAAATTGATAGAAAATAAATGTTTTTAATAGTCATCTGCAACACAATGCTAAATAAAAGTTCTTCAAACATGGTTGATTGTGGGTGACAAATGGGAGTTCATATGACAAAATTGCAATTAGACTTAAAATCAGGTTTCCACAATATTCTCGAAAACCAATAGAGAATAAAGGTTCTTAATAGTCATCTAAAACATAATCCTAAATTAAAATTCTCCAAACATGGTTGATTGAGGGTAAGAGATGAGGGTTCACATGACACAACTGCAACACAGCCTCAAAATCAGGTTTTCATTAAACTCGATAGTTGATTTTCAAGAATGTTGAATTTTCGTCGATTTAATGTCAAGTTCGAGAAAAACCAAATTTTAAGGCTATGTTGCAACTGTGTCACGTGAACTCCCTTTTATCACCCATAATCAACAATGTTTTGAGAACTTTGATTTAGGATTAAGTTGTAGATGACTACTAAGAACCTTTATTTTCTATCAGTTTTTGTGGATGTTGATATTCGATCGATATAATGTCGAGTTCGGTGAAAATTTGATTTTAAGGCTACGTTTTCATGAATGTTGAATTTCCATTGATTTAATGTCGAGCTCAATGGAAACCTTATTTTAAGGCTACGTTGCAGCTCTGTGTTATGCCAACTCCTATTTTTCACCCATAATCAACCATGTTTGGAGAACTTTGAATTAGTATTGTTTTGTAGATGACTGTTAAGAAAATTTATTTTCTATCAATTTTTTGTGAATGTTGAATTTCCATTGATTTAATATCGAGTTCGACACAAATCTAATTTTATGGTTACATTGCAGATGTGTCACACGAACTCCCTTTTTTCATGCATAATCGACCATGTTTGGAGAAATTTGATTTAGAATCGATTATGTTGTACATGATTATTAAGAACCTTTATTTGCAAAAAAAAATCATGAATGTTGAATTTCCATCGATTAAATGTCAAATTCGACGAAAATCTTATTGTAATGCTACGTTGTAGGTTTGTCATACAAACTGCCATTTTTCACCCACAATCAATCATGTTTGGAGAATTTTGAATTAGGATTGTGTTGTAGATGACTACTAAGAAAAATCATTTTCTATCGATTTTCGTGAATGTTCAATTTCCATCGATTTAATGTCGAGTTCGATGAAAATCTAATTTTAATTCTACGTTGTGGACGTTTTATAAGAACTCCCATTTTTCACACACAATCAACCATATTTGCAGAATTTTTATTTAGGTTTATGTTGTAAATGATTATTAAGAACCTTTATTTTCTATTTGTTTTCATGAATGTTGAATTTCCATCGATTAAATTTCAAGTTTCACAAAACCCTGTTTTAAGGCTACATTACATCTTTGTGATGCGAACTCCCATTTTTCACCCAATATCAAGCATATGTTTAGAACTTTGATTTAGGATTGTTTTTTAGATGACTATAAAGAACATTTATTTTCTATTAGGTTTCATTAATGTTCAATTTCGATCGAATTAATGTCTAGTTTGATGAATAGCTGATTTAAAGCTACGTTGCAGCTGTGTCATGTGAACTCCCTTTTTTACCCAAAATCAACAATGTTTGGAGAGCTTTGATTTAATATAGTAATGTAGATGACTATTAAGAACAATTATTTTGTTACGGTTTTCGTTAATGTTGAATTTCCATTGATTTAATGTCATGTTCGACCAAAATCTGATTTTAAGGCTACATTACATTTGTGTCATGCGAACTTCTATTTTTTATTCTTAATCAACCATGTTTGGAGAACTGTGATTTATTATTGTGTTGTAGATGACTATTACGAAACATTTATTTTCTATCGGTTTTCGTGAATGTTCAAATTCCATCGATTTAATGTCGAATTCGACAAAAACCTAATTTTAATTCTACGTTGTAGACGTGTCATACGAACTCCCATTGTTCACGCATAATCAACCATGTTTGTAGAATTTCTATTTAGGATTATGCTGTAAATGACTATTAAGAACCTTTATTTTCTATTTGTTTTTGTGAATGTTGAATTTCCATCGATTAAATTTAAAGTTTCATGAAACCCTATTTTAAGGCTACATTGCATCTTTGTGATGCGAAATCCCATTTTTCACCCACAATCAACCAGGTTTGAGAACTTTGATTTTGGATTATGTTGTATATGAGTAATAATAACCTTTATTTTCTATTGATTTTTGTGAATGTTAAATTTCTTTCGAATTTATGTCGAGTTTGACAAAAACCTAATTTGAAGGCTACATTCCACAATCAACCATATTTGGAGAACTTTGATTTAGGATTGTTTTTTAGATGATTATAAAAAACCTTTATTTTCTATTATTTTTCATGAATGTTCAATTTCCATCTATTTAATGTCGACTTCGATGAAAAGCTGATTTTAAGGCTACATTGCAGCTATATCCCGTGAACTCCCATTTTTCACTCACAATCAACAATTTTTGGAAAAATTTGATTAAGGATTGTGTTGTAGATGACTATTAAGAACCTTGATTTTCTATCGATTTTTATGAATGTGCAATTTTCGTCAATTTAATGTCAATTTCGAGAAAAACACAATTTGAAGGCTATGTTGTTGTTGTTTCACGAGAAGTCCCTTTTATCACCCATAATCAACCATGTTTCGAGAACTTTGATTTAGGATTAAGTTGTAGATGACTACTAAGAACATTTATTTTCTATCAGTTTTCGTGGATTTTGATATTGCATCGATATAATGTCGAGTTCAGTGAAAACTTGATTTTAAGGCTATGTTGCAACTGTGTCACATGAACACCTATTTTTTCCCAACAACCAACCCTGTTTGGAGAACTTTTATTAATGTTTGTGTTGCTGATTACTATTAAGAATCTTTATTTTCTATCGGTTTTCATGAATGTTGAATTTCCATTGATTTAATGTCGAGTTCAACGAAAACCTTATTTTAAGGCTATGTTGCAGCTCTGTTATGCAAACTCCTATTATTCATCCACAATCAACCATGTTTGGAGAACTTTGAATTAGCATTGTTTTGTAGATGACTATTAAGAAACTTTATTTTCTATTAGTTTTTTTTGAATGTTGAATTTCCATTGATTTAATATCGTGTTCGACAAAAATCTAATTTTATGGCTACATTGGAGATGTGTCACGCGAACTCCCTTTTTCACTCATAATCAACCATGTTTGGAGAACTTTGATTTAGGATTATGTGTTAGACAAGTATTAAAAACATTTATTTTTAATGCTACTTTACAAATGTGTCACACGAAATCCAATTTTTGACACACAATCAACCATGTTTGGGGAACTTTGATTAAGGATTGCGTTGTAGATGACAATTAAGAACTTTTATTTTTATTTTTTTCATGAATATTGAATTTCCATTGATTTAAGTCATGTTTCACAAAAGCCTAATTTTAAGGCTATGTTGCAAATTTGTCACATGAACTCCTATTTTTCACCCTTAATCAACCATGTTTGGAGAACTTTGATTTAGGATTTTATTGTAAGGCTACGTTGCACCTGTGTGACATGAAATTCCATTTTTCACCCACAATCAACCATGTTTGGAGAATTTTGAGTTTGTATTATGTTGTAGATAACTATTATAAACTTTATTTTCTATTTGTTTTTTCTTGAATGTTGAATTTTCATTGATAAAATGTCAAGCTCGACGAAACCTTATTTCAAATCTACATCAGCTTTGTCACGTGAACTCCCATTTTTCACCCATAATCAACCATGTTTGGAGAACTTTGATTTAGTATTATTTTGTAGATGACAATTAAGAACATTTATTTTCTATTTGATTTCGTCAATGTTGATTTTAAGTCTACACTGCAGATGTGTCATGTGAACTCCCATTTGTCACCCACAATCAACCCTGTTTGAAAAACTTCAATTTTGAATTGTGTTGTAGATGACTATTAAGAATATTTATTTTCTATCGATTTTTATGAATGTTGAATTTCCATCGATTGAATGTCGAGTTCAACAAAAACCTGATTATAAGTTTACATTGCAGTTGTGTCATGCAAACTCGCATTTTTCACACATAATCAACCATGTTTGGAAGACTTTGATTGAGTATTGTGTTG
>CM021103.1:376197304-376216195 GCA_007115665.2 Sequoiadendron giganteum | reverse complement strand
TCCCTCTCCCTCTCCCTCTCTCTCTCTCTCCCTGTCTCCCTCGCTCTCTCCCCCCTTCTCTCTCTCTCTCCCGCTCTCTCTATCTCACTCACTCTCTCCCTCTTCCTCTCCCTCTCGTTCCCTCTCACTTACACTCTCCCGCTCTCTCTATCTCACTTACCCTCTCCATCCCTCTCCCCTTCACTCTCCCTCTCCCTCTCCCTCTCCCTCTCTCTCCCCATCCCTCTCCTTGTCCCTCTCTCTCTCTCCCTAGGGCTCCCTCTCCCTGTCCCTCTCTCCCTCCCCCTCTCCCTCTCACTCTTCCTCCCGCTCCCTCCCTCCCCCTCTCCCTCCCTCGTCTCTCTCCCTATCTCTCTCTGTCTCTCTCTCCTCTTGTCTCCCTCTCCTCTCCTCTTTTCTCGATATCTCCTCTCTCATGGCTCCCTCTCTCTCTCTCTGTCTCTCTCTCTCTCTCTCTCTGTCCTCTCCCCTTTCTCCTTCTTCTCCCTACCTCTCTCTCCCCATCCCTCTCCTGTCGGCTCCTCCTCTCCTCTCTCTCTCTCTCTCTCTCTCTCTCTCTCTCTCTTTTTTCTCTCTCTATGTCTCTCCCCTCTCTTAATCTCCCCTCCTCCCTCCTCTCTTTCCTCCTGCTCCCTCCTTTCTCTCCCTCCTCTCTCCTCCTCTCTCTCTCTCCCCTCTCTTGATCTCCCCTCTCCTCTCTCTCTCCCCATCCCTCCATCCCTTTCCTCTCTCCCCTCTCCTCTCTCTCGCTCTATCTCTCTCTCTCTCCCCCCTCCTCCCTCTCCCTCTCCTCTTTCCCTCCCTCCATCTCCCTCCCCTTTTCTCCTTCTCGCTCTCTCTCCATCGCTCCCTCTCCCTCTCCCTCTCCCTCTCCCTCTCTCTCTCTCTCTCACCTAGTATATTAAATATATTATGAACTTAAACGTGTTTACAAAAAAAGGTTTATTGAAAAAAATAATATTCAAATTAATTATATAAATATTAAAATATTAATATATTGATTTTATAATTATAGATTTTAGATTTATAAGATAATATTATATAAATATATATTAACAAACAATTAAGAATATTTCTCAAATTAATAAATTATGGAGATAACTTACCTTTCAATAAAAAGTACATTACTTATAAATAACCAATGTTTATATTATAGGATATTGCATACTCATAATAAAATATAAATAAATATAATAACAATATTATTTTAATTTTTACATTGATAAATTATTATAAATATAATTAATTACTAAATATAATTTTTTTTTTTTTTTATAATTTTTATATTAATAATATTATTAAAAAATAATATATTTAAAAATCAAAATACCAAATAAACATATTAATTATACATTTTAATATATTGATTTTATAATTATACATTTTAGATTTATAAGATAATATTATATAAATATATATTAGCAAACAATTAAGAATATTTCTCAAATTAATAAATTATGGAGATAACTTACCTTTCAATAAAAAGTACATTACTTATAAATAACCAATGTTTATATTATAGGATATTGCATACTCATAATAAAATATAAATAAATATAATAACAATATTATTTTAATTTTTACATTGATAAATTATTATAAATATAATTAATTACTAAATATAATATTTTTTTAATTTTTAATTTATTAATAATATTATTAAAAAATAATATATTTAAAAATCAAAATACCAAATAAACATATTAATGTTTTTGCACAATTATAAGATATGACACATTAATATCAATTATTAACATTTGATTTAATATTGTATATCTTAAATTTATAAAATAATATAATATAAATTTTTGTACGAGAGATTTTGAGTGGACTTTCAAAATTTGAAAAGTTGTGTATTCACGATCATTAATTATGTGCTTCTCAATAATTAACTATCAATAATAATGAGATTCTAAAGTGGAAACTAAATTTGTAAATAAAGAATATGACTCGTACTAATTGCCCGTAAATCTAAAATGGTTTTATGTTATGCCCTCCTAGGAGTTGAAAGGGTCGAAAAGCTTTCTGGTATTGGAAGAGATAATGTAATAACAGTAGAGGTGGTAGGTTTAGGGAGAGTGAAAGATACGGTTGATTCCCTCGACTAAGAGAAAAGGTTCATATTCATAAGTTGTCTTGAGGACATAGGACATATATGACAACACATTCTTCATTTTCTTCCAAAGCCTAATCGAATCCAAGTAGGGGAGAGGACCCCGTAGTTGTGCACCTTTACTTCGCGCTTCTCAAAATCCTATGTGGAAATTTCAAATCACTCCCAATTTTTTACAGCAGCTTACTTGGCAAGTCCGCTGCTTATAACTAAGGTTTCAGGGCCACATCATCAAATATGATGCCACATCAGCATGCTTTTTGTCAAGGTGTCCAAAAAGGCCCAAAAAAAAAGTGAGACCAATACTTGTGAATTCACAGCATGTTTAGTTTCTCATTCATGTTAAACAAAGTAATTGTAGAGGAAGCACTTTACCACGGTTTCCAACTTGCTGTTCATGCAGCAAGTAAGCACATTGTTAGGCAGTTGACAGACTATTGCTTTTATAGTGCTGTGCAACTTCACCTAAGCAGCTCTACATCCATTCCTGCAACTCGAGTTAATCTCAGCAGGGCTAAAAACTCAAGCTCTTTCTCTTTCAGTCTTGCCAACAATGATAAGATTGTTGACAACTACAAAGGAGTTACCATTTGGTGGGAGCACAGAGTGACGCAGAGACAGAACCAGGCATTTTCATGGAGGCCGCTGCCAGAGGATAAGAGAGGATTTGTTCTATGCATTCACAAGAAGGACACAGACCGTGTCTTGAATTCATATCTCGAGCACATCATGGAGCTTTCACAGATTAGGAGAAAGAATCAAGACTGCTTGTTGTACACAAATTCTGAAGGAGGAGGTATGGATTCCAGAGGTTAACCGTGAGAATGAGTGCCCTTCAAGCATCTAAGCACATTTGATACCTTGGCACTAGACCCAGTTAGGAAATCTGAGATCATAGTTGAGGCCTTTGCCACAGAGAAGGAATTTTATCAGAATATTGGAAGAGTCTGGAAAAGAGGCTATTTGCTTTATGGACCTCCAGGAACAGGTAAATCTAGCACGATTGCAACTATGGCTAATCACTTGTGCTATGATGTATATGACCTTGAACTTACAAATGCAGAGCTAAGGAAACTATTAATCAAGACTACTAACAAGTCTAATTGTTATTGAAGATATTGATTGCTCCCTCAATCTCTCTGACCGTGCTAAAAGGCCTTGCAGGTTAGAGGGTAGAGCAGAGTTCCCAATCTATAGGAGATCTGTTGATAACAGCAATTCCATTACCCTCTCTGGATTGCTGAATTTCACCGATGGGCTATGGTCATGCTATGGTAGGGAAAGAATATTTGTATTCACCACTAATCGTATAGAGAAGATGGACCTCTGTTAAGGTCCGGTAGGATGGATATGCACATCTTAATGTCATTTATTTGGCCTTGAAGAGTATATGGATTACTTCCCTTGACATGATTATTACATGGAATGCCTTTGCAAATGACAAAAGGATTTATTTATAGAGTAAATGGAAATGTTGCTGTAGTCCAGTCTAAAGAAGTAGAGAGGGCTAATCTTCGAGGGACTGGTAGATTCTTGTATGGGTTTCATTTCTGAGAACATCGGCATGCTAATTATTCTTTGAAGGCATAGCCGGTATACCAAGATCATCAACAGAGGCTGATAAAACCTTTACACTGGACTTATTAAAATGAAAATGTCAACTTGAAACCACACCTAATAGATATCAGCAGGTACTTGATTAATCCCTATTAATGAAAAGTAGCTTCTAAACAGGGTAAATCTAAATTTTAAAATCCATCTCTGGTATTCCCAATCAGTTTCAAAGAAATGAAAAGCTCCCTATAATGGGTGTGTCTTTAGGCAACGATTTGTGAATGTTCTGCAATGTAATTTTGTTCAAGCCACAAAAAGAGCTATCCCTATTATCAAAAACATCTGCATTCAACAAGAAACACACTATCTGCATTCAGATGTTAAAGACATACCTCAAGGCTTGAATATATTCAAGTACAGACATCAAAGCAACAAGTCTTCTGGGCAAGCAATAAGACATCTCACTTCTGCTCTTCTACTCTGTCACTGCACAAAAATTCCATGTAAAGTAAGACATTCTTTTTTGTTAAACATTAATCACCCCCAATACAATGACCTTACCAACTAGCTAGCTATAAGAAATTAACTTGCATGACTGTAGGAGGAGGCCTGAGACAAAAGACAAGGTAATGGGAAAAGAAAATTGAGAGCACCATTTGAGAGGGCCCAATTTTACCTCGACACTAGCTCTTCCACCTCATAGCAGGCTGAGGCTCTTTGACAAATCAAAAGCTCACGCCCATCATTCTCAACTCTCGGATGCATCTGCTCTGAGCCCTCAAAACATTTTCACAACATTCCCTTGAATAATCTGCCTGAACAGTAGGTGGGATCCACCATCTTGTACAGTTGTCAGCATTTTCCTGAACAACGGTAAAAAGAAAAGTCAGAAAAATTCCATGGAAAGCAAAAAAGAAGCAAAAAATTTGGAAGATCCCTGAGCTAATTCACTCAATCCTTGACAATTTCGAATCAATTTGATAACAATTTCCTCTACCTCTGCCATAATTTGAGCAAAAGCAGGTGTCCCCTGCTATCTGCAATTTCTTCCAGCAGGTGTTGCGAAGATCTTTATCTGGTGTCCAGTGGGATTTCCAATACAATGACCTTACCAACTAGCTAGCTATAAGAAATTAACTTGCACGACTGTAGGAGGAGGCCTGCGACAAAAGACAACGTAATGGGAAAAGAAAATTGAGAGCACCATTTGAGAGGGCCCAATTTAACCTCGACACTAGAGCTCTTCCACCTCATAGCAGGCTGAGGCTCTTTGACAAATCAAAAGCTCACGCCCTTCATTCTCAACTCTTGGATGCATCTGCTCTGAGCCCTCAAAACATTTTCACAACATTCCCTTGAATAATCTGCCTGCATAGTAGGTGGGATCCACCATCTCGTACAGTTGTCAGCATTTTCCTGAACAACGGTAAAAAGAAGCAAAAAGTTTGGAAGATCCCTGAGCTGATTCACTCAATCCTTGACAATTTCGAGTCAATGTGGTAACAATTTCCTCTACCTCTGCCATAATTTGAGCAAAAGCAGGTGTCCCCTGCTATCTGCAATTTGTTCCAGCAGGTGTCGCGGAGATCTTTATCTAGTCCTTGTCCAGAGGGATTTCCACAATATGATGATCACCGCCTAAACTCGCTTCAGATATACCAAAATAAGATCTCCATCCAACTACAAAATTAGTACAGTAAAACAACCAGAATATTGCTGCAAATAAGCTCTTGGCACTTTCACCAACAAACGACAGAAAAATTGAAATGCAATGCAGAGATTTGAATTTTGGATTTGTGGAATTTGAAAGTGTGGAATGAATGACAGAATACTAATTGAATCCACACAGGATATATTTGAAGATCCGTTGGCAGTAACGGCTAGTTAGTTTTTAGACCGTTGTGGCTCCGTTCATTTAAATAACTGTTGCTTTCACCTAATGGTGAGAATAACAAATTTTTGTATGAATTTTGTTTTTGAAATTGGTTTCAATTTTTAGATTTTTTATTTATTTTGTCGATCAAATTTATGAGTGTAAAATTGATCTAGATCATTTTTTTAAAATTTGAATCTCAAGTTTTTTTTAAAATTCAAATTCAAATTTACACATTGTCAACTTAATCATTGATGATCAACTAGTATATTTTTTTGTATTGTTTCAAGTGTGTTATGTTTTTGTATTTAACATTTATTTGTTTATTTGAAATCATTGGGGACATCCTAGAAATGTAAAGATAAAGGAATAATAATAAAAATATTTAGATCATCATGCAACATTATTAAAAGATACATGATCTTAAATTAATTGCATGCTTTATTATTATCCTCGATCATTATTCTTATCATAATCATTTCTTCTTGGAGTTTGACTTAGGAGAACATGAGCCCATGATTGATTAGAATCCCCAAAAGTGTATGCAAACACGGTACCTATTCCTTATTGAGATTTAGACATCAAAAGATCTAGGTGATTTTTTTTCAATTAGCTAGATTTATGTCAATTCATTCTTGTTCACACAAGTTCAAATCTATGTGCCAATTCACTTTTGTAGGCATGTATCTTAACTAGAGCAACACATAATCAATTTATAATTTTGTAATATTTTTTTATCAAGCCAAAATTCTAGCATTTAATGTTGAAAGAATTCCTAACATCTTCAATATCATTTTTCATCTTCAAAATTTAACTAAGGGTTATATTTTATTCCTTTATATGTAACATTTATTATTCCTTTAATAGCTCATAAATCATTTATATAATTATTTGCTCTAGGTAAATTGTAGTGGAAGAATACTTATTTTTCATTATGTTTTTAAGAACACGACTTTCTTATCAATAATGTGTTTCTAAATAACTATTGAATACTTTTAATAACCACCTTGGTTACTATGGATTTTTTTCTTCTTATCATTACACCTTTGGTACTATCTTAATCAACCAAACATATTATATGTAATTTGGAAGTGCTATCTTCAAAGCCTTACCAACAACCATAGTCATAGAAACAACTCTATGTCATGACTCTTATACTCACACTATTGTATCATAACCTAGATAGCTCCCCAAACCCTACACCTTCATACTATTGGTGAAATCCATCTAATCCTTAAGATTTGGTGAATACTACCCACCACCCATCACTTGGGCAATACTGGTAATAACCAACTATCCACACTTATATTAGACTTAGTTATAATATGTGGGGCCATCTTATAGCCAAGTATACCTAATTAGAATATCACAAGGATTCACAAGAAGTGGATAGGTTTAATATGTTACATACCACATTAAGTGATCCATAAACCTATACACATGGTCTTATGGGTCTTGGGCTATAAATTACTAGTAAGTTCTACACAAGTAACATAGTGAATCCATATGAGCTCGTGTTTCTATTTGGTCACATATACATAAACAAATAAAAATGTAAATTAATCTCATTGCCCATTATTCAAATGTTACTTGGAAACTTATAGTGGTAATATGAGATAATATTTTAATTCTTAGTACATAAAATTTTACATATTAACAATCATAAATCTTAGCATACATTTAGCCACCTAAAAAATAGAAAGCTAAAATTAACACTATATATGGTAATAATTATTACTTGCACGCTATTGGTAAATGAAATCATAAGGAAATATATCCAAGACTCAACATAGGTCCATGCACATATTGATAGTAGGAGGTCATTTGTACATATTAAGGGTTGTTCACACCACTAGATGAGAATAGATTAATTTAACATTATCAATAAATGCAAAGTTTTTAGATTCTATAACTCATTCATAGTTATGGTGTGTCTAACTTTATCATGCTCTTATTTATTGGAAGAATAGATCTCCCTAGGTCTTGAGACTAACTTATACCTTCCTTTATTCCTACTTGAGCCAAGACACATTTTCATTATGTTCAACACAAAAAATCTAATTGTTTTAGTTACAAAAAGTATAGAGGCATTCTCATACATTAACATTAGAAATATACCATTGTGATTGTGACTCTAAAATTAATGCAGATCAATTTTGTGAGCCTTATCAAACTAGCAAAATTTGCAACCAACACCAATTTAAATTAACAATTTCATTTACCAGTCAAAATTCAATTTAAAATCACACAAATCAGTGATGGCTATTCAACCATTTTCATTTATGTCAAAATAAAACTCTTATTTACACATTCAATTTCAATAACAACAAGATTATGAAAGAAATTCAATTAATTTTATTAAATTATTGTTCCATTGGATACAAACAATTTACAATCTGCAAATATTATGGTTTCAACTATCAAAACTCACTATTCATATATTATGTAATTTGTAATATTTAGCATGTTCTCCATATTTAAATTCCCTTGTTATGTACCTCAACAACTTATTTAACCTGTATTTATCACAACTTGAACACTATCATCCTTCTATGTGCAATGTTTATTCATTTCTAAGCTACACTGCTCTCTTCTTTTTCTTGGCAATTTCCACTCAACTGCATGACATTCTTATTTCTTATTTAATTTTCTTTGTATGTTTTCATACTTCTATGGCATGACCTTCCTCCTTCTCATGTGTAATATGTGATTGCATTTTATTTGCAATAACCACCTCATTCCTCCTTCCTGGCATTTTTTTGTCTCTTCTTTCTCCTTCATTTCTCCTTGTTGGGCGATATATGTTTTATTTTTTCATTTTTATGTAGCCTCTTTGTCTTCTCTCATGTTGTGCGACTCTCTACTGAAATTATTATTTGATTTGGTAGCTCCCTCTTTGGTTGTGCTAGTCCTTCCACCTCCATACCCAATCTCCATATCCTCATATTAGCAAATATAGTAATTTTTATTATTTTTCGTGGCCCTGATGTTAGAAACGTGACTTGTTGGGAGAGATTGTTGGAAGTTTGTCATTGAAGAATGTGTGGTGGCAACATGAGTTGAATGGAGAGATTGATGAGAATATGATAGTATATGGTGTTGTCATTGATGGCAACCTATTATTGATGGAAATCCATGGCAAAGATGCCAAAGTGTTGGTCTGGTGAAGATCAGGTGATTGGATAATTGCCTAAGTTTAGAATGTAGTTCTAGTGTTCAGAGAACCGATCTCTTAGTCTGCATTGCTTCACTATGAATAATATGGCTATGTGTTTCTGAGATAATTTTGGTACATATTTGAGGAATCTAAATCCAAGGTTTTATATCTTGAAGGCCTTCATAGTTGAAATTGGATTTGACAGAGTATCGCTCCAGATATGGAAAAGTTATAATGTTAGAATACCTGATTGGAATGTTCCACATTGGACCACCACATATGAACATTTTGGTATGTAGATTTGCAAAAGTGTTTGAGGATGCCTGTAGTACGTTTTCTCCATGTGGCAAGTGTTTTGGTTGTTTGTGTGTCAAGTTGTGAGTGAACATATGGCTCATTCTATTATTACTTCACCCGTGGTGTCGACCTAAGTATTTTGGGTTGTGCAGAGATGAGTAGAGTTTGGAGCAAAATTATGGGAATAATTATAGGTCATGTCGGCCTATCTTAATGTGTTATATATGCTTTGGTTCCTTCTGCAAGGTGTGTATGATGGAGTGAAATTATGGGAATGATTAGTGCATAAATGAGTGATGTGTTGCATAGATTGTTGTTGTTGCACCAAAACATTGACCTATTAATGCTCGATACAACTGGTAGAGTTAATGAATCCATGGGAGGTGGTTAAGCCATGTCACAAACCCAAGTGATATGTTGCAAAACACGAGGAGACCAAGGGCACACACCTTGCAACAATCCCCCTAATGCAAGCAAGGGGTTCAAACCTATGAACTAGGATTTGATACCAATTGTTGCACAAGCAGTTGTCGGTGCACCAAAAAATTGACATGTTATTGCCTAATACAACAACCAGATTAATGAATCCATAGGAGGCAGTTAAGCCATCTCACAAACCTAGGCGATGCGCTACACAACACAAGGAGACCAAGGGCACACACCTTGCAACATGATGATTATTAGAGTATTACTTTGTTGTGTTATTTTCTATGTTCTTGAGACAACTTAGTGATGAAAATTGGTATTACTACCACTAAGTTGACACTTGAAGAGGTGGTAAGATGGAAGATTATGAAGCTAGGAAAGAAGCATTAAGTTTTTTATTAAATAGGAAAGAAAAAATGAAAGGGAAAGAACATGAAGAAAACCAAGTGAACCTAAACAATAGTGAAAATTAAGTTGGGTAAGTGCACCAATCTATGACACAATTTTGGCTCTTAAGATGCCACTTTTTTTTTTCTTTCTGAAATTAGCAAAATCTCATTTGCACGAGAAAATGAAGATTGTTATGCTCAAAATTTCAAGATGCGGAAAGAACAAAAGTTGAAGTGGTCTGAGTCTAGTTTCTAAGCTCCTATTTTGTTTTGAAATTAATGAAGATTAAGGGTCTCAAAGGGAGCAAAGCAGGTCCTTTTTTTATCAAAAAAAATAGTATAGCGCCTGAGGGCTCCCCCCTTTTTGATTAACTTTTTTTTAGAATTTCAAAAATCCAAAAAGTGAGAAATTAGCTAACACCATTTAGTTTATCCTCCTTCTTTCGGATAATTTTTTTTAATGAATATAATATTTTATGAATTTTCAAAGTGGACACATCCTAAAAAAATTGAAATTTGAGCGTGCTCCCCCCCAATTGTTTTGCAAACTAATGAAAAATTGATTATTATTTTTTTCATCATGTGTAGAATGGAGTCTAGTTTCAAAAAATGTAATTTGTTTCACATTTCGATGAACGTGTAAAAATCTATCCTAAACCTACCACATGTTGGTTTTTGACCAAAAACGAAGGCATTTACAATAGAAGCCATGGATCGAAAACTTAACTAAATCAAAATGATTTTTTTTTTATATATTTAGATAGCTAAGAGAGAGGTTAACGTTATTACGGTTTTTTTATAAACCTTCATTGAAAGACGTGCAAATGAGATGGAGAGCACAGAGGAAAATATGAGAAAATTTGTCAAATCCTGTTAAATAACACGTCCAAAGCAGGCCATTTGATGAGCGCAAAAATTGGCGTGCGCCAAATGTGATGAGTCATTTGGCGAGCGCCAAATGGCCTGCTTTGCACATAACTAGAATTCCCCTTTTTGGTAAACAACGTTGATAATGCTTAGAGTGCATAGTTTATGATCGTAGATGGATAGTTGAGGTTTTACCTTTCATACCTTCTCTAACTCGTTACCGTAACTAGATAACTCTTTATCCCTCTAAAGTCTCTATCTCTCAGGTCTCACTCCCTCCTGCACGGTCTAGACTACTCTCTCAGTCCAATCCCCTCTTTCACGTCTCTTTCCCTCCCACATAGGTACCTAAATAAATCTATCTCACTCCAACCCCCTTTCTCACTCTCCCTCTCTCTCTCCCTCTTTGGTCTTTTTATCTCTCTCACTCCATCTCCCTCTCTTAGGTTGTTATCTTTCTCTCTTTGTCTCTCTCTCAAGTCTCTCCCTCCTACCCCCTCTCCCTCTCTTAGGTATGTCACTCACTCACTCCCTCTATCTCTCTCCCATTCCCTCTCTCTCACTCACTCTATCTCTCTCCCTCTCTCTCTCACTTTCTCGCGTATCTCCATCCCCCCTCTCTCTCACTCTCTCCCTCTCTTTCTCTCTCCCTCTCTCTCAGGTCTCTCCCTCCCTCCCCCTCTCCCTCTCCCTCTCTCTCTCTCTCAAGTATCTCTGTCCTACCCCCTCTCCCTCTCTCTCTTTATCAAGTTTCACCCTCCTACCTCGTCTCCCTCTCACAGTCACTCGCTCTATCTTTCTTCCACTCCCTCCCTGTCTCACTCTCTTTATCTGTCTTTGTCTACCTCTCCATCTCTCTCAAGTATCTCCCTCCCACCACCTCTCCCTCTCTCTCATGCTCTCTATATGTCATGCCCTCTATCTCTCTCCCACTCTCTCTCCCTCTCTCTCCCTCTTTGTCTCTCAAGTCTCTCCCTTCTACACCCTCTCCCTCTTTCAGGACTCTCTTTGTCTCTCTCACTCACTCCCTCAATATCTCTCCCACATCCTCTCTCTCTCTCTCACTCCCTCTATCTCTCCCTCTCTCCCAAATATCTCCCTCCCACCCCACCCTCTCTCTCTCTCTCTCTCTCTCTCTCTCTCTCTCTCTCCCTACATCTCATGTATCTCCCCCCAGCCCCTCCATCTCTCTTAAATCCCTCTATCCCGAGTACTCCCTCCCCCTCCCACCTCCTCTCCATCTCTCAAGTCTCTCTCTCTCACTCCTTGTATCTCTCCCATCCCTCTATCTCTCACTCCCTCTCTCTCCTACTCTCTTAGGTATCTCCTTCCCACTCCCTATCTCCCACTTTTTCTCCCTCTCCTCTCTCGGGTGTATCTCTCCCAACCTCTCTTCCTCTCCCTCTCTCTCTCCCACTCTGTCTCTTTGTATCTCTGTCTCTCCCTCTCTCTCTCCCACTTTGTCTCTCTCCCTCTTTCTTTCTCCCACTCCTTCTATCTCTCTCCAAATTTTTCTCTCTCCCTGTCTCTAATGTCTCTCCTTCCTACCCTATCTCCCTCTTTCTCTCTCTCAAGTATCTCCGTCCTACCCCATCTTCCTCTCTCTCTTTGTCAAGTCTCCCCATTCTATACCCTGAGACCTCTCAAAGTGACTCCCTCCCTTTCTCACTCACTCTCTCTCCCTCTCCCTCTCCCTCTCTCTATACCTCTCTCTCAAGAATGTCCCTCCGACCACCTCTCCCTCTCTCTCTCTCTCAAGTAGAGGGTTTAGGGATTAAGGGTTGAGGGTTGAGGGTTGAGGGATTAGGAGGGTATGGGGGTTGAGGGATTAGGGTATCAGTGTTAAGGGTTGAAGGTTGATGGATTAAGAGGGTATAGGGGTTGAGGGATTAGGGTTTAAGGGTTGAGGATTGAGGGATTAAGAGGGTATTTAATTTTAGAAAGAGGATTAATTAATTAATTAGTTTTTGAATTTTCAATTTTCATGCATTTTTAGGCATGTAATGTTTAATTTTCAAATGTATCACTCTAGGATCAACACATATGTTTTTGTATGCGACACATGTGTGCACGAAATGACGCATATGTGAAAACACGTCTAGGTAAAATTAGGGTTTTTAAATAAATCAACGCATTTGAATTTTCGTGCACCCCATATGTAGGAGTGCATCACATTTGTCAATAACAGTGTCACATATAGAATAGTGCACTGCATGTGTTTTTGGAAACACATGTGCATAGTAGATAATGTATTAATTTTGCACCGCATTTGTAAAAATGTGACACATATGTTTGATAGGTAGGTGAATAATTATGCATCATATTTGTAAAATTGTGACACCTGTGCATGATAAGTAGGTGTGCCTGTCTATTTGACGCATCTATATCATAACAACGCATTTGCATGTTTTAAATGACACATTTGGGGTTGTGTAACACATGTGCAAGTTAAAATGATGCAGGTGAAATGTTGCACCAGATTTGATATTAAAATGAAGCATTTTCCTGTCAAAATTTTGAAATTTTGTGATGTAAAAATGATTGTTTTGTTTTTTCTGACACAAAGTATTGTGATGCATTTACAGACTGTATTGGATTTGATATACACCCGGGAGTCGACGTTGGTGACCTATGAGTTGCGAGACTAGTTGTAGAGTGCCGAGAGGCGATTGATTTGGAGTCTCAGTTTACATCATGTGACATTGATGCCTACTATTCGGGCAAACCGAGGTATGTTGACAGCTCTCTGTGAGTGATGGCACTTAAAGACTTCCTCTTTTAACCTACCTACTAGAGAGGTTACAATTATTTTAGAAGATTTATATAGGATTTTGAGAATACCTATTAGGGGTGAGAGGGTCATGTATGATACTCAGAGGGGTTATAGTGACCCTGCCCATTTTTATGTATATGATGACATTAGACAGCTCGGTACCA
This sequence comes from Sequoiadendron giganteum, assembly GCA_007115665.2. NCBI lineage: Eukaryota > Viridiplantae > Streptophyta > Pinopsida > Cupressales > Cupressaceae > Sequoiadendron > Sequoiadendron giganteum. Next base: position 376,202,582 of record CM021103.1, on the reverse strand, counting down.
GGCACTATGAGATTAGATGGCATGTCCTTGCTAATAGATATGAGTGGATAGATTGTATGTTGTGTACATTGATTGCTAGGATTTTCTTACCCAACCGTCGAGGTCATGGTTTTCCTATTGGGTGGGGGAAGATGCTTGTTGGGATGTTAGAGCGTCAAGTTGTATATGCATGGGACCCTTGTTTATTAGTGATGCTATATTTTCATTTGCATGACATAGCATACAAAGAGGCACAATTGATGAGCTGTGGTACAACTCTATTGATGATATGGGCATGGGAACACATTATTGTTTTCCTCCCACCAATGATAGCTGATTTGGATAATAGATCCTCCAATGTTTTTTCAATATGCTGGGATGATTTGCCAGAGCCATGTTGGCAAAAAAATTTATTAGAGACATGTTATTTATACTCTTGTACAATTTATATGGAGAACTTTGATTCAGGACTTTTTTTTAGGTGACCATTAAGAACCTTTATTTTCTATCAATTTTTGTTAATGTTGAATTTCCATCGATTTAATCTCGAGTTCAACGAAAACCTAATTTTAAGGCTACATTGCAATTGTTCATGCGAACTCCCTTTTTTCACCCACAGTCAACCATATTTGGAGAACTTTGATTTAGGATTGTGTTTTAGATGACTATTAAGAACCTTTATTTTCTATAAGTTTTCATGAATGTTGAATTTCTATCGATTTAATTTCAAGTTCGACGAAAACCTGATTTTAAGGCTATGTTGCAACTGCGTCATGCAAACTCTCATTTTCACCCACAATCAACCATGTTTGGAGAACTTTGATTTAGGATTGTGTTTTAGATGACTATTAAGAACCTTTATTTTCTATTAGTTTTTGTGAATGTTGAATTTTCATTTGTTTAATGTTGAGTTTGACAAAAACCATATTTTAAGGCTATGTTGAGTTGCGTCATGCAAACTCCAATTTTCACCCAAAATCAACCATGTTTGTTTAAATTTGATTGAGGATTGTGTTTTAGATGAGTATTAAGAGCCTTTATTTTCTGTCGGTTTTCGTGAATGTTGAATTTCCATTGATTTAATGTCGATTTTGATGAAAAGCTAATTTTAAGGCTATGTTGTAGCTATGTCAGACGATCTCCCATTTTTCACCCACAATCAACCATGTTTGGAGAACATTGATTTATGATTGTTTTGTAGATGATTATTAAGAATGTTTATTTTCTATTTATTTTTGTGAATGTTGAATTTTCGTTTACTTAATGTTGACTTCGACGAAAACCTGATTTTAAGGCTATGTTGGAATTGTGTCATGCCAACTCCCATTTTTAACCCACAATTAACCATGTTTGGAGAACTTTTATTTAGAATTGTGTTGTATATGACTATTAAGGACCTTTATTTTCTATCGGTTTTCGTCAATGTTCCCATATATCTAATGTCGAGCTTGATGAAAGCCTGACTTTAAGGCTAGTTTGCATCTATGTTACGCGACCTCCCATTTTTCACCCACGATCAACCATGTTTGGAGAAATTTGATTTAGGATTGTGTTGTAGATGACTATTAAAAACTTTTATTTTCTATCAATTTTCTTGAATGTTGAATTTGTAAAAATTTAATGTTGTGTTTAAAAGACACCTGATTTTAATGCTATGTTGTAGATGCATCATATGAACTCCCATTTTTCACCCTCAATCAACCATGTTTGCAGAAATTTGATTTAGGATTGTGTTGTAGATGACTATGAACAACCTTTATTTTCTACGTTGCAACTCGATTTAATATCGAGTTCGATAAATACTTGATTTTAAGGCTACGTTGCAATTGTTTCACGTGAACTCCCATTTTTCACCCATAATCAACCATGTTTGGAAACCTTTGATTTAGGATTATGTTGTAGATAACTAACTATTAAGAACCTTTATTTTCTATCAATTTTTATCAATGTTGAAATTTCATCGATTTAATGTGGAGTTCGACGAAAACCTCATTTTAAGGCTACATTGCAGCTATGTCACACAAACTCCATTTTTTCAGCCACAATCAATGATGTTTGGAGAACTTTGATTTAGAATTGTGTCATAGATGACTATGAGAATCCTTTATTTTCTATTAGTTTTCATGAATGTTAAATTTCCATCGATTTAATGTCGAGTTCGATGAGTACCTGATTTTAAGGCTACATTGCAGCTCTGTCATGCGAACTCCCATTTTTCTCCCACAATCAACCATGTTTGGAGAAATTTGATTTAGGATTGTGTTATAGATGATTATTAAGAACCTTTATTTTCTATCAATTTTTGTGAATGTTGAATTTCCATCGAGTTAATGTCGAGTTCGAGAAAAACCTCATTTTAAGGCTACATTATAGTTGTGAAATGCGAACTCCCATTTTTCACCCACAATCAACTATGTTTAGAGAAGTTTTATTTAGGATTGTGTTGTAGATGAATATTAAGAACCTTTATTTTCTATCAATTTTCGTGAGTTTTGAATTTCCATCGATTTAATGTCGAGTTTGACGAAAACCTGATTTTAAGCCTACATTGCAACTGTCATGTGAACTCCCATTTATCCTTTTTCGTGAATGTTGAAATTCCATCAATTTAATGTCGATTTCGACGAAAACCTGATTTTAAGGCTATGTTTAAGTTGTGTCATGTGAACTCCCATTTTTCAACAAAAATCAACCATCTTTGGAGAAATTTCATTTATGATTGTATTTTAGATTACAATTAAGAACCTTTTTTTTTATTGATTTTCATGAATGTTGAATTTCCATCGATTTAATGTTGTGTTCGACAAAACCTAATTTTAAGGCTACGTTGCAGCTATATCATACAAACTCCCTTTTTTCACCAACAATCAACCATCTTTGGAGAACATTTATTTAGGATTGTATTGTAGATTACTATTAAAAACCTTTATTTTCTATTAGTTTTTGTGAATGTTGAATTTCCATCGATTTCATGTCGAGTTCAACAAAAACCTGATTTTATGGCTACGTTACAACTGTGCCATGTGAACTCCCATTTTTCAACCACAATAAAACATGTTTGGAGAACTCTGATTTAGCATTCTGTTGTAGATGACTATTAAGAACCTTTATTTTCTATTGGTTTTCATCAATGTTGAATTTCCATCAATTTAATCATGAGTTCGACGAAAACCTGGTTGTAAGGCTATGTTGTAGTTGTGTCATGCGAACTCCAGTTTTTACCCACAATCAACCATGTTTGGAGCACTTTGATTTAGGATTGTGTTGTAGATTTCTATTAAGAACCTTTATTTTGTATCAGGAATTGTAATGTTGAATTTCCACCGATTTAATGTCGAGTTCGACGAAAACATAATTTTAAGGCTACGTTGTAGCTATGTCATGTGAACTCACATTTTTCACCCAGAATAAACTATGTTTGGAGAACTTTGATTCGGGATTTTGTTGTAGATGACTATTATGAACCTTTATTTTCTATCAGTTTTCATGGATGTTCAATTTTCATCAATTTAATGTCGAGTTTGATGAAAACCTAATTTTAAGGCTATGTTGCAGTAGTGTCACACAAACTCAAATTTTTCGCCCACAATCAACAATGTTTGGAGAACTTTGATTTAAAATTATGTTCTAGATGACTATTATCAACATTAATTTTTATCAGTTTTCGTGAAAGTTGAATTTTCACCGACTTAATGTCGAGATCGATGAAAACAAAATTTTAAGGCTAAGTTGCAGCTATGTCATGTGAACTCCCATTTTCACCCACAATCAACTATGTTTGGAGAAATTTTGATTTAGAATTGTGATGTAGATGACTATGAAGAACCTTTATTTTCTATCGATTTTCGTGAATGTTGAATTTCCATTGATTTAATGTCAAGTTCGACAAATACCTGATTTTAAGGCTACGTTGCAGCTTTGTCACGTGAACTGCAATTTTTCACCCACAATTACCCATGTTTGGAAAAGTTAGATTTAGAACTATGTTGTAGATAACTATTAAGAAACTTTATTTTTTATCAGTTTTTGTGAATGTTGAATTTTCATCATTTAATGTGGAGTTTGATGAACACCTCATTTTAAGGCTGTGTTGTAGTTGTGTCATGTGAAATCCCATTATTCACCCACAATCAACTATGTTTGGAGAACTTTGATTTGGGATTATGTTCTACATGACTATAAAGAACCTTTATCTTCTATTGATTTTCGTGAATGTTGAATTTCCATTGATTTAATGTCGATTTTGACTACTAAGAACCTTTATTTTTTATTAAGTATTTTGATTAAGTATTTTGTTGTAAATTACTACTAAGAACCTTTATTTTTTATCAGTTTGCGTTAATGTTGAATTTCCATCTATTTAATGTTGAGTTCGATGAAAACCTGATATTAAGGCTATGTTGCAGCTACGTCATGTGAACTCCCATTTTCACCCACAATCAACCATGTTTGGAGAATGTTGATTTAGGATTGTGTTGTAGATGACTATTAAGAAGCTTTATTTTGTATCAGTTTTTGTGTATGTTAAATTTCGATCGATTTAATGTCGAGTTCGATAAAAACATAATTTTATGGCTACGTTGCAGTTGTGTCAAGCGAACTCCCATTTTTCAAACCACAATCAACCATGTTTAGAGAAATTTGATTTAGGATTGTGTTGTAGATGACTATTAAGAAACATTATTTTCTATTAGTTTTCGTGAATGTTGAATTTTCATCAATTTAATGTCGAGTTTGAAAAAACCCTAATTTTAAGGCTATGTTGTAGCTGTTTCACAGGAACTCCCTCTCCCTCTCCCTCCCTCTCTCTCTCCTACCCCCTCACCCCCCTCTCTCTCTCTATGTGTCACCCCCTCTCTCTCTCTCTCCCTCTCTCTCTCTCTACCTGTTACCCCCTCACCCCTCTCTCTCTCTCTATGTGTCACCCTCTCTCTCTCTACCTGTCTCCCTCTCTCTCTCTCTACCTGTCTCCCTCTCTCTCTCCCTCAATGTCTCCCTCTCTCTCTCTTTCCCTCTCCCTCTCCCTCTCCCTCTCTCCTCCCTCTCCCCTACCTCTCTCCCTCTCCCCCTCCCTCTCTCCCTCCATTCCCTCCTTCCTCCCCCTCTCTTTCCTCTCCTCTTCCATCTCTTTCCTCTCCCTCTTTCTCTCTAACTCTCTCTTCTCTATCTCATAATTCTCTCACCCTCCCTCCCTCTCCTCTCTATCTCACCACTTTCTATCTCTCTCTCTCTCACTCACACACACACACACACAAACCTCTAGCTCCCTCCCTAACAATCCCTCCTTCCTTCCCTCTCT
>CM021103.1:376150265-376197204 GCA_007115665.2 Sequoiadendron giganteum | reverse complement strand
AATACAAAATAAAGCTTCTTAATAGTCATCTACAACACAATCCTAAATCAAAGTTCTCCAAACATGGTTGATTGTGGGTTAAATTGGGAGTTCATATGACACAATTACAACATAGGCTTAAAACAAGGTTTTTTAAGAACTCAATATTAAATCGATGGAAATTCAACATTCACAAAAAGTAATAGAAAATAAAGGTTCTTAATAGTCATATATAACACAATCATAAATCAAAGTTATCCAAACATGGTTTATTGTGGGTGAAAAATGGGAGTTTACATTACACAGCTACAACATAGCCTTAAAATTAGGTTTACATTAAGCTTGACATTTCTTCGATGGAAATTGAACACTCACAAAAACTGATTCAAAATAAAGGTTTTTAATAGTCATCTACAAAAAAATCCTAAATCAAATTTCACTAAACATAGTTGATTGTGGGTGAAAAATTGGAGTTCGTATGCCACAACTGGAATGTAGCCTTAAAATGAGATTTTTGTCAAACTCGACAATAAATCGATGGAAATTTGACATTCACAAAAATGGATAGAAAATAAAGGTTCTTAATAGTAATCTACAATACAATCCTAGATCAATTCTCCAAACATGGTTGATTGTGGGTGAAAAATTGGAGTTTTTGTGACACAGCTGCAACGTAGCCTTAAAATTAAGTTTTGTTGAATTCGACATTAAATCGATGGAAATTCAACATTCACGAAAATCGATAAAAAATTAAGGTTCTTAATTTAAATCTAAAACACAATCCTAAATAAAATTTCTCCTGTTATTGGTTGGAAAATGGGAGTTCACATGACAAAAATTAAACATAGCCTGAGAATCAGGATTTAATCGAAATCAACATTAAATTGATGGAAATTTAACATTCACGAAAACTGATAGAAAATAAAGATTCTTATTAGTAATCTACAACACAATCCTAAATCAAATTTCTTCAAACATGGTTAATTTTAGATGAGAAATGGGTCCGTGAGATAGCTGTAATGTATCCTTAAAATTAGGTTTTCATCAAACTCGACATTAAATCGATGGAAATTAAACATTCATGAAAACTAATAGAAAATAAAGGCTCTTAATAGTCATCTATAATACAATCCTATTCTATGTTCTCCAAACATCATTGATTGTGGGTGAAAAATGGGAGTTCACATGACACAACTGCAACGTAGCCTTAAAATAAGGTTTTCATCAAACTCAACATTAAATCGATGGAAATTTAAAATTCATGAAAATCGATAGAAAATAAAGGTTCTTAATAGTCATCTATAACACAATCCTAAATGAAACTTCTCCAACCAATTGTGGGTGAAAAATGGGAGTTCGTGTGGCACAGTTGCAACGTAGCCTTAAAATCAGGTTTTGGATTAACTTGACATTAAAGCAATGGAAATTCAACATTCATAAAAACTGGTAGAAAATAAAGGTTCCTAATAGTCTTCAATGTTAAAAATAATTGTTCTTCATAGTCATCTACAACACCATTCCAAATCAAAGTTCTACGAAGATGGTTGATTGTAGTTGAAAAATTGGAGATTGCATGACACAACTGCAATGTAGCCTTAAAATTAGGTATCTGTTGAACTCGATATTAAATCGAGTTACAATGTAGAAAATAAAGGTTATTCATTTTCTTAAATCAATTTTTGTGCAAACATGGTTGATTGTGGGTGAAAAATGGGAGTTCATATGATGTAGCTGCAACATAGCCTTGAAATAAGGTTTTTGTTGAACACGATATTAAATTGATGGAAATTCAACATTCATTAAAACTAATATAAAATAAACATTCTTAATAGTCATCTACAACACAACTCTAAATCAAAGTTCTCCTAACATGGTTGATTGTGGGTGAAAAATGGGAGTTCGCATGACACAGCTGCAATGTAGCCTAAAAATGAGGTTTTCGTCGAACTCAAAATTGATGAAATTTCAACATTCACGAAAACCGTTTGAAAATAAAGCTTTTTAATAGTTATCTACAACATAATTCTAAATTTAAGTTTTCCAAACATGGTTGATTTTGGGTGAAAAATGGGAGTTCATGTGAAACAATTGCCACGTAGCCCTAAAATTAGATATTCGTCGAACTCGACCTAAAATCAATGGAAATTCAACATTCTTGAAAACTGATAGAAAATAAAGGTTCTTCATAGACATCTACAACACAATCCTAAATCAAAGTTCTGCAAACATGGTTGATTGTGCGTGAAAAATGGGAGTTCGCATGACATAGTTGCAATGTAGCCTTAAAATCAGGTTTTTTTCAAACTCTACATTAAATCGATGGAAAATCAACATGCACGAACAACAATAGAAAATAAAGGATCTTAATAGACATCTACAACACATTTCTAAATCAAAGTTCTCGAAACATGCTTGATTGTGGGTGAAAATGGGAGTTTGCATGACATAGTTGCAATGTAGCCTTAAATCATGAGGTTTTTCGAACTCAAGATAAAATCGATGTTATTTCAACATTCATGAAAACCGATAGAAAATAAAGGTTCTTAATAATTATCTATAACACAATCCTAAATCAAATTTCACCAAACATGGTTCATTGTGGGTGAAAAATGGGAGTTCACATGACACAACTACAATGTATCCTTAAAACCAGGTTTTTGTTGAACTCAACATTAAATTGATGGAAATTCAACAATCACAAAAATTGATAAAAATTAAAGGTTCTTAATAGTCATCTACAACATAATCCTAAATCAAAGTTCTCCAAACATGGTTGATTATGGGTGAAAAAAGGGAGTTCGCATGACACAGCTGCAACGTAGCCTTAATATCAAGTTTTTATTGAACTCAACATTAAATCGATGGAAATTCAGCATTCACAAAAAATGATAGAGAATAAAGATTCTTAATAGTCATCTAAAACACAATCCTAAACGAAAGTTGTCCAAAGATGGTTGATTGTGGGTGAAAATGGGAGTTTGAGTGACATAGCTATAATGTAGCCTTAAAATCAGGTTTTCATCGAACTCGACATTAAATCAATGGAAATTCAATATTCACGAAAACCATTAGAAAATAAAAGTTCTTAATAGTCATCTACAACAAAATTGTAAATAAAAGTTATCCAAACATGGTTGATTGTGGGTGAAAATGGGAGTTCACATGACGTAGCTGCAACATAGCCTTAATATGGTCGAACTCAACATTAAATAAATGGAAATTCAACATTCACGAAAACTGATAGAAAATAAAGGTTCTTAATAGTCATTTACAAAAAAATACTTAAGCAAACTTCTGCAAACATGAATAATTGTGAGTGAAAAATGTGAGTTTACATGACACAATTGCAATGTAGCCTTAAAATTAGGTTTTCGTCGAACTCGACATTAAATCGATGAAATTCAACATTCATGAAAACCAATAGAAAATAAAGGTTCTTAATAGCCATCTACAACACAATCCTAATTCAAAGTCCTCCAAAAATGGTTGATTGTGGGTGAAAAAAGGGAGTTTGTGTAACATTGCTACAACGTAGACTTAAAGTTAGGTTTTCATCAAGCTCAACATTAGATATATGGGAACATTGACGAAAACCGATAGAAAATAAAGGTCCTTAATAGTCATATACAACACAATTCTAAATAAAAGTTCTCCAAACATGGTTAATTGTGGGTTAAAAATGGGAGTTGGCATGACACAATTCCAACATAGCCTTAAAATCAGGTTTTCGTCGAAGTCAACATTTAGTAAACAAAAATTCAACATTCACGAAAATAAATAGAAAATAAACATTCTTAATAATCATCTACAAAACAATCATAAATCAATGTTCTCCAAACATGGTTGATTGTGGGTGAAAAATGGGAGATCGTCTGACATAGCTACAACATAGCCTTAAAATTAGGTTTTCGTCAAAATCGACATTAAATCAATGGAAATTCAACATTCACGAAAATCGATAGAAAATAAAGGTTCTTAATAGTCATGTAGAACATAATCCTAAATCAAAGTTCTGCAAACATAGTTGATTGTGGATGAATAATTGGAGTTCACATGACTCAACTACAATGCATCCTTAAAATGAGGTTTTCGTCAAACTCCACATTAAATCGATGAAAATTCAACATTCACAAAAACTGATAGAAAATAAAGTTTCTTAATAGTTATCTACAACATAGTTCTAAATTGAACATTTCCAAACATAGGTAATTGTGGGTGAAAATTGGCAGTTCACGTGACAAAGCTGCAACGTAGCCTTAAAATAAGGTATTTGTCGAACTCGACATTAAATCAATGGAAATTCAACATTGACAAAAACCGATAGAAAATAAATGTTTTTCATAGTCATCTACAACACAATTCTAAATCAAAGTTCCACAAACATAGTTGATTGTGGGTGAAAATGGGAGTTCACGTTCTCCAAACATAATTTAAAATCAAAGTTCTCCAAACATTGTTGATTGTGGGTGAAAAATTGGAGTTTGTGTGACATTGCTGCAACATAGCCTTAAAATTAGGTTTTCGTCAAACTTGACATTAAATTGATGAAAATTCAACATTCATGAAAATTGATACAAAATAAAGGTTCTTAATAGTCATCTACAACAAAATCTTGAATCAAAGTTCTCCAAACATGGTTTATTGTGGGTGAAAAATGTGAGTTCACATGACATAACTACAATGTAGTCTTAAAATTATGTTTGCGTCGAACTCGACATTAAATCGGTAAAAATTCAACATTACAATTCCTAATACAAAAAAAAGGTTCTGAATAGAAATCTACAACACAATTCTTAATCAAAGTTCTCCAAACATGGTTGATTGTGGGTAAAAATTGGAGTTCGCATGACACAACTACAACATAGCCTTACAACTAGGTTTTCGTCGAAACTCAACATTTAAATTGATGGAAATTCAACATTCATGAAAACCAATAGAAAATAAAGGTTCTTAATAGTCATCTACAACACAATGCGAAATCACATGACACAGTTGTAACGTAGCCTTAAAATCAGGTTTTTCTTGAACTCGACATTATATCGATGGAAATTCAACATTCACAAATACTAATAGAAAATAAAGGTTTTTAATAGTAATCTACAATACAATACTAAATAAATATTCTTCAAACATGGTTGATTGTTGGTGAAAAAAGGGAGTTTGTATGATATAGCTGCAACGTAGCCTTAAAATTAGGTTTTGTCGAACACAACATTAAATCAATGGAAATTCAACATTCATGAAAATCAATAAAAAATAAAGGTTCTTAATTGTAATCTAGAATACAATCCTAACTAAAATTTCTCCAAACATGGTTGATTGTTGTTGAAAAATGGGAGTTCACATGACACAACTTAAACATAGCCTTAAAATCAGGTTTTCATCGAAATTGACATTAAATCGATGGAATTTCAACATTCATGAAAAAGGATAGAAAATAAAGATTCTTAATAGTCATCTACAAAAAAATACTATATCAAAGTTCTCCAAACATGGTTGATTATGGGTGATAAATGGGAGTTCACATGACACAGTTGCAATGTAGGCTTAAAATCAGGTTTTCGTGAAACTCGACATTAAATCGACGCAAATTCAACACTCACGAAAACTGATAGAAAATAAAGGTTCTTAATAATCATCTACAACACAATCCTAAATAAAAATTCTCTAAACATAGTTGATTGTGGTTGAAAAATGGGAGTTCGCATTCCACAACTGTAATGTAGCCTTAAAATGAGGTTTTTCTCGAACTCGACATTAACTCGATGGAAATTCAACATTCACAAAGATTGATAGAAAATAATGGTTCTTAATAGTCATCTATAACACAATCCTAAATCAAATTTCTCCAAACATGGTTGATTGTGGGAGAAAAATGGGAGTTTGCATGACAGAGCTACAATGTAGCCTTAAAATCAGGTACTCATCAAACTCGACATTAAATCGATCGAAATTCAACATTCATGAAAACTAATAAAAAATAAAGGATTCTCATAGTCATCTACGACAAAATTCTAAATCAAAGTTATCCAAACATCATTGATTATGGGTGAAAAAATAGAGTTTGTGTGACATACCTGCAATGTAGCCTTAAAATGAGGTTTTCGTCGAACTCCACATTAAAAATCGATGAAATTTCAACATTGATAAAAACCGATAGAAAATAAAGGTTCTTAATAGTTAGTTATCTACAACATAATCCTAAATCAAAGGTTTCCAAACAAGGTTGATTATGGGTGAAAAATCGCAGTTCACGTGAAACAATTGCAACCCAGCCTTAAAATCAATTATTTATCAAACTCGATATTAAATCAAGCTGCAACGTAGAATTTAAAGGTTGTTCATAGTCATCTACAACACAATCCTAAATCAAATTTTTGCAAACATGGTTGATTGTGGGTGAAAAATGGGAGCTCATATGATGTAGATCTGCATCATAGCATTAAAATCAGGTGTCTTTCAAACACAACATTAAATTTATACAAATTCAACATTCAAGAAAATTGATAGAAAATAAAGGTTCTTAATAGTCATCTACAACACAATCCTAACTCAAATTTCTCCAAAAATGGTTGATCATAGGTGAAAAATGGGAGGTCACGTAACATAGATGCAAACTAGCCTTGAAATTAGGTTTTAGTTGAAGTTGACATCAAATCAATGGAAATTCAACATTCACGAAAACTGATAGAAAATAAAGGTTCTTAATAGTCATCTAAAACACAATCCTAAATCACAGTTCTCCATACATGGTTGATTGTGGGTGAAAAATGGGAGTTTGCATGACACAACTGCAACATAGCCTTAAAATCAGGTTTTTATCAAATTGGAAGTTAAATCGATAGAAATTCAACATTCACAAACACTGATAGAAAATAAAGGTTCTTAATAGTCATCTACAACACAATCCTAAATCAAAGTTCTCCAAACATGGTTGATTATGGGTTAGAAATGGGAGTTCACATGAAACAGCTGCAACGTAGCCCTAAAATTAGGTATTTGTCGAACTCGACATATATCGATGGAAATTCAACATTCACAAAAAAGCTAGAAAATGAAGGTTCTTCATAGTCATCTACAACACAATCTTAAATTGAAGTTCTGGAAACATGGTTGATTGCGAGTGAAAAATTGGAGTTCACATGACAGAGCTACAATGTAGCCTTAAAATCAAGTATTCATCAAACTCGACATTAAATCAATGGAAATTAAACATTCACGAAAATCGACAGAAAATAAAGGCTCTTAATACTCATCTACAACACAATCCTAAATCAAATTTCTACAAACATGGTTGATTTTGGGTGAAAACGGGAGTTTGCATGATGCAACTCAACATAGCCTTAAAATATGGTTTTTCATCAAACTCAACATTAAATCAATGAAAATTCAACATTCACAAAAACTAATAGAAAATAAAGGTTCTTAATAGTCATCTAAAATACAATCCTAAATCAAAGTTCTCCAAACATGGTTGATTGTGGGTGAAAATTTTGAGTTCACGTGAGACAACTGCAACGTAGCCTTAAAGTCAGCTTTTCATCGAAGTTGACATTAAATTGATGGAAATTCAAAGTTCACAAAAATTGATAGAAAATAAAGGTTCTTAATTGTCATCTACAACATAATCCTATATCAAAGTTCTCCAAAAATGGCTGATTGTGGGTGAAAAAAGGGAGTTCACGTGACATAGCTGCAACAAATTCTTAAAATTAGGTTTTCGTTGAACTCGACATTAAATCTATGAAAATTGAACATTCACGAAAATTGATAGAAAATAAATGTTCTTAATAGTTATCTACAACACAATCCTAAATCAAAGTTTTCCAAACATGGTTGATTGTAAGTGAAAATGGGAGTTCGAGTTAAACAGCAGCAACATAGCCTTAAAATCAGGTATTTGTCGAACTCGACATTAAATCGGTGGAAATTCAATATTCACGAAAACTGATAAAAAATAAAGGTTCTTAATAGTCATCAACAACACAATCCTAAATAAAATTTCTCCAAACATGGTTGATTGTGAGTGAAAAATGGGAGTTCATGTGACACAAATACAATGTAGCCTTAAAATTAGGTTTTCATCAAACTTGACATTAAATCGATGGATATTCAAAATTCACAAACATCGATAGAAAACAAGGGTTTTTAATAGTCATCTACAACACATTCATAGATCATTGTTCTCCAAACATGGTTGATTCTGGGTGAAAAATGGGACTTCGCATGACATAGCTGCAACGTAGCCTTAAAATTAGGTTTTCGTCGAACTTGACATTAAATTGATGGAAATTCAATATTCACGAAAACCAATAGAAAATAAAGGTTCTTAATATTCATTTACAACATAATCCTAAATCAAAGTTCTCCAAACATGGTTGATTGTTGGTGAAAAATGGGAGTTCACATGACACAGCTCCAATGTAGTCTTAAAATCAAGTTTTTGTTGAACTAGACATTATATCACTCGAAATTCAACATTAATAAAAATTGATAGAAAATAAAGGTTCTTAATAGTCAACTACAATACAATTCTAAATCAAAGTTCTCCAAATATGGCTAATTCTGTGTGAAAAATGAGACATCGCATGGCACAGCTGCAAGGGACCCTTAAAATAAGGTTTTTGTTGAACTCAACATTAAATCGATGCAATTCCAACATTCACGAAAATCGATAGAATATAAAGGTTCTTAATAGTCATCTACTTCACAATCCTAAATAAAATTTCTACAAACATGGTTGATTGTGGGTGAAAAATGGGAGTTCGTGTGACATAGCTGCAACGTAGCCTTACAATCACGTTTTCGTCGAACTTGACATTAACTTGATGGAAAATTAACATTCACCAAAGTCGATAGAAAATAAAGGTTCTTAATAGTCATCTAAAACACAATCATAAATCATTTTATTCCAAACAAGGTTGATTGTCGGAGAAAAATGGGACTTCGCATCGCACAACTGGAACGTATCCTTAAAATTAGGTATTCATCGAACTCGACATTAAATCGATTGAAATTCAAAATTCACGAAAATTGATAGAATGTAAAGGTTTTTCATATTCATCTACAAAACAATTCTAAATCAAAGTTCTCCAAACATGGTTGATTGTGGGTGAAAAATTGGAGTTCATATGACACAGCTGCAATGTAGCCTTAAAATTAGGTTTTTGTTAAACTTGACATTACATCGATGGAAATTAAATATTCACGAACATTGATAGAAAATAAAAGTTCTTAATAGACATCTACAACACATTCTTGAATTAAAGTTTTCCAAACATGGTTGATTGTTGGTGAAAATGGGTGTTTGTGTGATACAGTTGCAACATAGTCTTAAAATCAGGCTTTTGTCAAACTCAACATTAAATCGATGGAAATTCTACATTCACAAAAATTGATACAAACTAAAGGTTCTTAATAGTCATCTATAACACAATCCTAAATCAAAGTTCTCCAAACATGGTTGATTGTGGGTGAAAATGGGACTTCATATGACATAGCTTCAACAAAGCCTTAAAATTAGGTTTTCGTTGAACTTGACATTAAATCTATGGAAATTCAACATTCAGAAAAACAGATAGAAAATAAAGGTTCTTAATAGTCATCTACAACACAAACATAAATAAAATTTCTCCAAACATGGTTGTTTGTGTGTGCAAAATGAGAGTTCGCGTGACATAGCTACAATGAAGCCTTAAAATTAGGTTTTCGTTGAATTTGACACTAAATCGATGGAAACTCAACATTCATAATAATAGATTGAAAATAAAGGTTCCTAATAGTCTTCTACTATAGAATCCTAAATCAAAATTCTCCATGAATGAAAATTGGGAGTTTGCATGACATAGCTTCAACATAGCCTTAAATTCAGGTTTTCATGGAGCTCAATAAAAAATTAACGAAAATTGAACATTTATGAAAAACTATAGAAAATAAAGGTTCTTAATAGTCATCTACAACATAATCCTAAATCAAAGTTCTCCAAACATAGTTGATTGGGGGTGAAAAATTTGAGCTCACATGACACAATTACAATGTAGCCTTAAAATTAGGTTTCCGTCGAACTCGATATTAAATTGATGGAAATTCAACATTCATGAAAATCGATCGAAAATAAAGGTTCTTTATAGTCTTCCACAACATTATCCTAAATCAAAGTACTGCAAATATGGTAGATTGTGGGTGAAAAATGGGAGGTCACATGAGACAGATTGAAAGTAGCCTTAAAATAAGGTTTTCATTGAAGTCGACATTAAATCGATGGAAATTCAACATTCACGAAAAGTGAAAGAAAATAAAGGCCTTTAATAGTAATCTGCAACACAATCCTAAATCAAATTTCTCCAAACATGGTTAATTGTGGGTGAAAAATGGGATTTCACGTGACACAGCTGCGACATAGCCTTAAAATCAAGTTTTCATTGAAGTCAAAATTAATTCAATGGAAATTCAACATTCACAAAAACCAATAGAAAATATAGTTTCTTAATAGGAATCTACAAAACAATCCTAAATCAATGTTCTCCAAACATGTTCGATTGTAGGTGAAAAATGGGAGTTCGCCTGAGACAGCTGCAATGTAGCCTTAAAATTAGGTTTTCGTCAAACTCAAAATTAAATCAATGGAAATTCAAAATTCATGAAAACTGATAGTCATCTACAACACAATCCAAACTCAAAGTTGACTAAACATGGTTGATTGTGGGTGAAAAATGGAAGTTCGTGTGACACAGCTACAACGTACCTTAAAATCATATTTTCGTGAAACTCGACAAATTAAATCAATGGAAATTCAACTTTCACCAAAACTGATTGAAAATAAAGGTTCTCAATATTCATTTACAACAGAATCCTAAATCAATGTTCTCCAAACATTGTTGATTGTACGTGAAAATTGGGAGTTCGCTTGACATAGATGCAACATAGCCTTAAAATTAGGTTTTTCATGAAACTTGACAGTAAATCGATGGAAATTCAACATTCTTGAAAACTGATAGAAAATAAAGGTTTTAAATAATTGAACCGCAAAGTTTATATTTTTTGGAGTAAAGGAATGGGCCTGCTAAATCTTTCTATGGTTTTCACCTAGAAGAATGGAGATTTTGCATTGTACAAACATAAATATTGTGATTCATTCAATACTAGGGATTGAATACGGTATAAATTCTTATGTGAATAAAACTAAATGCTATGATCTGATAAATGAAAATTTCTATTGCATGCAATCTAATGCAAACTATAATATTTGAAAACACATGATGTAATGCAATAAAGTAAATATAGAGACTATATAAGGTAAAATAACTTAATAAATTAAAAAAGTGCACCTATAAACTGATGAGATCTGAAGTAGAAGTTGTATAAGCCTCTGAAAATCTAAAAAATTTGAATTTTATGCACACTGGGACACTTACACCAAGTTGGGTGACCTAGTCTCTTTTCCGGTAAACTGCTTTGGGCTCCATTCCAACCAACTAGATGCTCAAATCTGCAAAAAGCTTTGACAAAAACCTCCAATGGGTGTAGGTCACCACTATTGGCGATCTAGCCCCTTTCAGGTTTCCAAGAAAACTGAAAGTGGACACGAGGTCTAAGGTCAGCACTTTGCTTCTTTGTTGAAATCCAAACTCGGACCAGTAAAAGCACCTGCAAAACAAAGTATATTTTGGTTTCTAATGTGGGGTTTTCCTTTGTCAAACCTCTAGTTTGTATTTAAACTTTGAAAGAGACAATAAATCTACATAAACGCTAGCACTTAGTGTGTCTAGAAGTGGGAAAACTAGAAATAAGACAAAACCCTATTCTATTGTGCTACAATAAGATGCATGCAAGAGATTTGAATGATGCAAGACTTCAATCAAATAAACCCTACAACATTACAAATGAATTTAAAAAGAAAATGCAAATGGGATGCAAACCTTAAATCTGAAGATAGAGAGAAAATGGAAGATGGAGTCACTTTGAAAAAAGTCTTTAGGTGTGATTTGGTGGCTAATTGCACTTCCTCAACCTAGATTTCTCCATAATTCTCCATAGGCATCCATGGTCAACCCTTTGCAATGTGAGATCTTGAGTGACAAGTGAGCTTTAAAACCTAGAAAAACCATAGATTTCTACCCTAAGCTTCAACTTTGTTGTAAAATAAACATGAATCTTCTCGTGGAAGATGTTTTGCACTAGATTTTTCAAGTTGTTTGTGAAAAACGACCAAGAGAGTGAAAGAATGACCTAAAAACATGTATTTATAAGCAACAACACATAATTGTCAGTTATTTTGACCTAAGAGGCTGACACCCATGGAGAATTTTTAGCAAGAAAGATATTTTCCTGCTTAAATTACAAAAATCTCTCAAAAGGACTAGGTTGCCAACTTGGGCGACCTAGTCGCACCAGGGGTTTTTGAGGTGGGATTAGTGATTTTGAATATTTTTTATATTGTCTGTTCGAGCTTCTATGATTCTTTACATAAAATAGGCCTCTAAGTCAACAACAGCGAACCTTAGGGACCTATAAATGTTGTTTTAGGATGATTATTCATTAAAGGGGAGCTAAAGTAGGACCAAAATGGGCACAAAATTGTCTTTTTTGTTGAAAGGTATATAATTTTTGCCAACACAATATTCATCTATAACACAATCCGAAATAAAATTTCTCCAAACATGGATGATTATGGGTGAAAAATGGGAGTTCACATGATAGAGCTGCAACGTAGCCTTAGAATTAGGTTTTCATCAAAGTCGACATTAAATCGATGGAAATTCAACATTCACGAAAACTGATAGAAAATAAAGGTTCTTAATGGTAATCTACAACACAATCCTAAATCAATATTTTCCAAACATGGTTTATTGTGGGTGAAAAATGGGCGTTTGACTGACACGGTTGCAATGAAGCCTTAAAATAAGGTTTTCGTCAAACTCAACATTAAATCGATGGAAATTCAACATTCATGAAAATTGATAGAAAATAAAGGTTGTTAATAGTCATCTACAACAAAATACTAAATAAAAACTCTCCAAACATGGTTGATTGTGGGTGAAAAATGGGAGTTCGCATGACATAGCTGCAATGTAGCCTTAAAACTGGTTTTCATCAAACTCGACATTAAATCGATAGAAATTCAATATTCACGAAAACCGATAGAAAATAAAAATTCTTACTAGTCATGTAGAGAACAATCCTAAATCAAAGGTACCAAAATATGGTTGATTATGGGTGAAAAACTGGAGTTCATGTGACACAGCTGCAATGAAGCCGTAAAATCAAGTTTTCATCGAAGTCAACATTAAATCGATGGAAATTCAATGTTCACGAAAACTGATAGAAAATAAAGTATCTTAATAGTCATCTACAACACAATCCTAAATCAAAGTTCTCCAGACATGGTTGATTATGGGTAAAAAATGGTTCGCATGACATAGTTGCAATGTCTTAAAATATGGTTTTCATGGAACTCGACATTAAATTGATGAAAATTCAACCAACACCAAAACTGATAGAAAATAAAGGTTCTTAATAGGAATCTACAACATAATCCTAAATCAAAGTTCTCCAAACATGGTTGATTGTGGGTCAAAAAAGGGAGTTCGCGTGACACAGATGTAACGTAGCCTTAAAATCAGGTTTTTTTTTAAGTCGACATTAAAACGAGGGAAATTCAACGTTCACAGAAAATGTTCAAGAAAATAAAGGTTCTTAATAGTCATCTAAAACAACATCCTAAATCAAAGTTCTCCAACCATGGTTGATTGTGGGTGAAAAATGGAAGTTCGCATGACACAACTGCAACATAGCCTTAAAAGAAGGTTTTCTTAAAACTCGACATGAAATTGATGGAAATTCAATAATCACGAAAACCGATAGAAAATAAAGGTTCTTAATAGTCATCTACAACACAATCCTACATGAAAATTCTCCAAATATGGTTGATTGTGGGTGAAATATGGGAGTTCACATGAGCAGCTACAACGTAGCCTTAAAATCATGTTTTTGTCGAACTCGAAATTAAATCGATGAAAATTCAACATTCACAAAAACTAATAGAAAATAAAGGTTCTTAATAGACATGTACAGGACAACCCTATATGAAAGTTCTCCAAACATGGTTTATTGTGTGTGAAAAATGGGTGTTCACATAACACAATTGCAATGTAGTCTTAAAATAGGTTTTTATCAAACTCGACATTAAATCGATACAAGTTCAACATTCATAAAAACCTTTAGAAAATAAAGGTTCTTAATAGTCATCTACAACAAAATACTATATCAAATCTCAACAAACATGGTTAATTATGGGTGAAAAATGGGAGTTCACATGACACAACTGCTACATATCATTAAAATTAGGGTTTCGTCAAGCTCGACATTAAATCAATGAAAATTCAAAATTCACAAAAATCAATAGAAAATAAAGGTTCTTAATAGTCATCTACAGTAAAATCCTAAATCAAAGTTCTCCAAACATAGTTGATTGTGGGTGAAAAATGGGATCTCTCATAACACAACTGAAACATAGCCTTAAAATCAAGTTTTCGTCTAACTTGACATTAAATCGATTAAAATTCAGAATTCACAAAAACCGATAGAAAATCAAAGTTCTTAATATTCATCTACAACACAATTCTAAATCAATGTTCTCCAAACATGGTTGATTGTGGGTGAAAAATGGGAATTTGCATGACACAAATACATTGTAGCCTTAAAATCAAGTTTTCGTCGAACTCGACATTAAATCGATGGAAATTCATCATTCACGAAAACTGATAGAAAATCAATTTTCTTAATAGTCATCTACAACATAATCCTAAATCAAAGTACTCCAAACATGGTTGATTGTGCGTGAAAAATGGGAGTTCGCGTGACACAACTGCAGCATACATTAAAACGGTTTTTTTTCAAACTCGACATTAAATCAATGGAAATTCAAAATTCACAAAAACTGATAAAAAATAAAGGTTTTTAATATTCATCTACAACACAATCCTCAATCAATGTTTTCCAAACATCTTTGATGATGTGTGAAAATTAGATTTCGCCTAACACAGTGGCACTGTAGCCTTAAAATCGGGTTTTCATCAAACTCGACATTAAATCTATGGAAATGAAACATTCACGAAAACCAATAGAATTTAAAGGTTCTTAATAGTCATCTACAACACAATCCTAAATGAAAGTTCCACAAATGTGGTTGATTGTGCATGGAAAATTGGAGTTGGCATGACACACCTGCAATGTAGCCGTAAAATTAGGTTTTCATTGAAGTCCACATTAAATTGATGGAAAATCAACATTTAGGAA
This sequence comes from Sequoiadendron giganteum, assembly GCA_007115665.2. Taxonomy (NCBI): domain Eukaryota; kingdom Viridiplantae; phylum Streptophyta; class Pinopsida; order Cupressales; family Cupressaceae; genus Sequoiadendron; species Sequoiadendron giganteum. Next base: position 376,181,928 of record CM021103.1, on the reverse strand, counting down.
AACTGATAGAAAAATAAAGGTTCTTAATAGTCATCTACAACACATTCCTAAATCAAAGTTCTCCAAACATGGTTGATTGTCGGTGAAAAATGGGAGTTTGCATGACACAGCTGCAATGTAGCCTTAAAATAAGTTTTTTGTCGAACTATTCATTAAATCGATAGAAATTCAACATTCATAAAAACTAATAGAAAATAAAGGTTCTTAATAGGCATCTACAACATAATCCTAAATGAAAGTTCTCCAAACATAATTGATTGTGGGTCAAAAATGGGATTTCGCGCGAGACAGCTGCAACGTAGCCTTAAAATCAAGTTTTCAGCAAACTCAATATTAAATCGATGGAAATTCAACATTCATGAAAATTGATAGAAAATTTGGGTTCGTAATAGTCATCTACAACACAAATTACATTCTTAAATCAAAGTTCTCAGAACATGGTTGATTCTGGGTGAGAAATGGGAGTTTGCATGACACAACTACAACATAGCCTTAAAATTAGGTTTTTCTCAAACTCAAGATTAAATCAATGGAAATTCATCATTCATGAAAAATGATAGAAAATATTGTTCTTAATATTCATCTACAAAAAAGTCCTAAATCAAAGTTCTGCAAACATGGTTGATTGTGGGTGAGAAATGCGAGTTCGCTTGACATAGCTGCAACGTAGCCTTAAAATTAAGTTTTTCGTCGAACTCGACATTAAAACAATGAAAATTCAACATTCACGAAAACTGATAGAATATAAAGGTTCTTAATAGTCATCTACAACACAATCCTAAATCAAAGTTCTCAAAACATGGTTGGTGGTGGGAGAAAAATGGGATTTTGTGTGACACAATTGCAAAGTACTCTAAAAATTAGGTTTTTGTCGAGAACTCGACATTAAATCAATGGAAATTCGACATTTACAAACTCGACATTAAATTGATGAAAATTCAACATCACAATAATTGATATAAAATAAAGGTTCTTAGTCACCTACAACACAATCCTAAATCAAAGTTTTCTAAACATGGTTGATTGTGGGTGAAAAATGGGAGTTCGAATGACACAACTGCAACGTATCGTAAAAATCCGGTTTTGGTGAAACTCGATATTAAAATCGATGGAAGTTCAACATTCACGAAAAATGACAGAAATAAAGGTTCTTAATAGTGATCTACAACACAATCGGGTATGTGCAGAATCATGATGGGCCAAAAAGTAGCAATATGTATGTGATATGATGGCCCATGTGGTTGACGACTTTTTTTTTACCCAAAATTGATGAAACGAAAAGGGTTTTAAAGGAGATTCTAAAATTTCCATCAAAATAAATTATGTTTTACTTTGAGTTTAATAAATAATCATTATTTATTTTCTATTTGAACTACGACTAAATTCCAGATTGATAGGTTGATTGAAAACCATCTATAGCTTTCAAACATCTATTCTTTGGAAACATTTTTTGAATCCAAAACATTTGTCACATTCTATGCTTCGCATACTATTGGATTTAACAAAAATAGAATTTCATGAATTTTTGACCATGTTAAGGTGGTAAGACATACGATTTTTTATATGTTTTAAAAGTTGTAATAAAAAATTCATAATTAATTATTTAATTTGAAACAAATTAAAAAACAATATGCATCACATTGGGACATGATTCCTCTACTTATATCTAAAATATTATAACAAACTATTATCATTTTATTGTGGTGAAGGTGGTCAGACAGACACCTACTTGTTATTTTTTCCCTGAAATTTCAGTACCACTGCATTGAAATTTCAAGTTTTCACCAAATAGATTTTTTCCCTAAAATTTCAGTACTACTTTAGGGCCTATTTTTTCCATGATGATCTTTTATATACGCAATCCTAAATCAAAGCTCTCCTAACATGGTTGATTGTGGGTGAAAAATGGGAGTTCATATGAACAGCTGCAAAGTAGCCTTAAAATTAGGTTTTCATTGATCTCGACATTAAATCAATGGAAATTCAACATTCACGAACACCGATAGAAAATAAAGGTTCTTAATGGAAATCTACAACATATTCCTAAATCAAAATTCTCCAAAAATGGTTGATTGTGGGTGAAAAATGGGAGTTCACATGACATAGTTGCAACATAGCCTTAAAATCAAGTTTTCTTCGAACTTGACTTTAAATCTATTGAAATTGACCATTCACGAAAACTGATAGAAATAAAGGTTCTTAATAGTCATGTACAACACAATCCCAATTTAAAGTTCTCCAAACATGGTTGATTGTGGGTGAAAAATGGGAGTTCGCGTGATATAGCTGAAACGTAGCATTAAAATTAGGTTATTCTTGAACTCAACATTAAATTGATGGAAATTCAACATTCAGGAAAACTGATAGAAAATAAAAGTTCATAATAGTCATCTACAAAACAATCCTAAATCAATGTTCTCCAAACATGGTTGATTGTGGGTGAAAAATGGGAGTTCACCTGACACATCTACAATGTACCCTAAAATTAGGTTTTCGTTAAACTTGACGTTAAATCGATGGAAATTAAAAATTCATGAAATCGATAGTCATCTACAACACAATCCTAAATCAATATTCTCCAAACATGGTTGATTGTGGGTGAAAATTGGGAGTTCGCCTAACACAACTACTACGTAGCCTTAAAATTAGTTTTTAGTCAAACTCAACATTAAATTGATGGAAATTCAATATTCATGAAAACTAATAGAAAATAAATGTTCTTAATAGTTGAACGTAAAATTAATGTTTTTGTGAGTAAAGGAATGGGTCCCCTAAAGCTTTCTAGGGTTTTCACCGATAAGAAAGGAGATTTTCCTTTTCTGGAAACATAAATCTTGGGATTCATTCAACACTAGCGATTGAATAGGGTTGAAATGCTTATGTGAATTAAACTAAATGCTATGATCTGATAAATGAAACTAACTATTGCATGCAAACTTATGAAAACTATATTGTTTGTAAACACATGATGTAATGCATCAAAGTAAAGATAGAGACAATATAAGGTAAAATAACTTAATAAATCTGAAAAGTGCACCTAGAAATTGATGAGGGCCAAAGTAGAATTTGGTGAAGCCTCTGAAAAATCTCAAAAATCATAATTTTATGCACACTAGGACACTTATGCCAAGCTGTGTGACCTCAACCCTTTTCTGATAAATTGATTTGCACTCCGTTCCAGCCAACTGGGTGCTCAAATCTACAAAAAAAATTGACAAAAATCTCCAATGGGGCTAGGTTGCCACTATTGGCGACCTAGTTGCTTTCAACTTTTCAGGAAAACTGAAAGTGGACACGAAGGTCTATGGTCTGCACTTTGCTTCTTTGTTAAAATCCAGACTCATAACCGTAAAATCACAAGCAAAACATAGTATATTTTTGTTTTTAAGAAAACTGATAGAAAATAAAGGTTCTTAATAGTCATCTACCACACAATCCTAAATAAAAGTTCTCCAAAAATGGTTGATTATGGGTGAAAACTGGGAGTTTGCATGACATAGTTACAATGTAGCCTTAAAATTAGGTTTTTGTTGAACTCGACATTAAATCAACGAAAATTCAACATTCACCAAAACTAATAGAAAATAAAGGTTCTTAATAGGCATCTACAACATAATCCTAAATCAAAGTTCATCAAACATGGTTGATTGTGGGCTAAAAATGGGAGTTGGTGTGACACAGCTGCAACGAAGCTTTTAAATAAGGTTTTAGTGAAAGTCGACATTAAATCGATGGAAATTCAATGTTCACAAAAATTGATAAAAAATAAAGGTTCTTAATATTCATCTACAACACAATACTAAATCAAAGTTCTCTAAACATGGTTGATTGTGGGTGAAAAATGGAAGTTCATGTGACACAATTGCAATGTAGCCTTAAAACCACATTTTCATCATACTCGACATTAAATCGATGGAAATTCAACATTCATGAAAACTGATAGAAAATAAAGGTTCTTAAGAGTCATCTAAAACACAATCCTAAATCAAATTTCTTCAAACATGGTTAATAGTGGGTGAAAAATGGGAGTTCGCATGAATAGCTGCAACGTAGCCTTAAAGTCAGGTTTTCGTCAAACTCGACATTAAATTGATGGAAATTCATTATTCAAGAAAACTAATAAAAAATAAAGGTTCTTAATCGACATCTGCAACACAGTCCTCAATAAAATTTCTCCAAACATGGTTTATTGTGGGTGCAAAAGGGAGTTCACATAATACAGCTGCAATGTAGCCTTAACATCAGGTTGTTGTTGAGCTTGACATTAAACAGATGGAAATTCAACATTCACAAAAAATGATAGAAAATAAAGGATCTTAATAGTCATCTACAACACAATCTTAAATCAAAGTTCTCGAAACATGGTTCATTGTGGGTGAAAAATGGGTGTTCATGTGACACACCTCCCACATATCATTAAAATCAGGTTTTCGTCAAACTTGACACTAAATCGATGAAAATATAAAATTCCCAAAAATTGATAGAAATAAAGGTTCTTAATAGTCATCTAAAACACAATACTAAATCAAAGTTCTCCAAACACAATTGATTGTGGGTGAAAAAAGGGAGTTCTCATGACACAACTGCAATGTAGGCGTAAAATAGGGTTTTCGTCAAATTCGACATTAAATTGATGGAAATTCAACATTCATGAAAACCAATAGAAAACAAAGGTTCTTAATATTCATGTACAAAATAATCCTAGATCAAAGCTCTCCAAATATGGTTGATTGTGGGTTAAAAATTGGACTTCACATTACATAGCTATAATGTAGCCTTAAAATCAGGTTTTTGTTGAAGTCGACATTAAATCGATGGAAATTCAATATTCACAAAAATTGATAGAAAATAAAGGTTCTTAATAGTCATTGATAACACAATCCTAAATCAAAGTTGTCCAAACATGGTTGATTGTGGGTAAAAAATGGGAGTTTGCATGACACAATTGCAACATAGCCTTAAAATTATGTTATCATTGAACTTGACATTAAATGTAAGAAAATTCAACATTCATGAAAGTTGATAGAAAATAAAGGTTTTTAATAGTCATCTACAACACTATCCTAAATATAAATTCTAAAAACATGGTTGATTGTGGGTGAAATATTGGAGTTCACGTGACACAATGCAACGTATCCTTAAAATAAAGTTTTCATTTACCTCGACATTAAATCGATGGAAATTCAAAATTCACGAAAATCGATAGAAAATTAAGATTTTTAATAGTCATCTATAACACAATCCTAAATCAAAGTTCTCCAAACATAGTTGAATGTTTTTGTTAAATAGGAGTTCTGATGACACAGCTGCAATGTAGCCTTAAAGTTAGGTTCTCATCGAAATCGACATTAAGTCAGTGAAAATTCAACATTCACGAAAACCGATAGAAAATAAACATTCTTAATAGTCATCTACAACACAATTCTAAATCAAAGTTTTCCAAACATTGTTTGATGGTAGGATGTCAATGCTATCAAAATTCCAACTCATTTAATATCTTGAATGTCAACCCAGGGGTGTAGGGGTTTCTAAAGGTTTTGGCTTGATTATGAGCGTTTTGGAGTTATTTTTACTATATCGGGACAATTTCTATTATATACCAATTTAATCAGAAGTGGTTCTATACTATCCTTCTATTTCATAATCTATTCTAAATAATCTTCAAAATGGAATTCAGTAGAGAGGTTTCATTTTAGGACAATTTAAATTATGAAAGAATGGAAGATTAACTTTGTTTACTTTCCTGAATCTTGAAATCTATTTAAATTGCTCTAGAAATAAACTATTCCATTCCTCACTTTACTAAATTGACAAGTAATTATCCCTCTTTGCACCAAATCCATTGAAATGATGATTTAGATTATTTTAGACCTACAAATGACTTTTAACTGACAAATAAACTATAAGGAGAATAAGGAAATTCGATTTTAACACAACAATGTGAAAATAGAAGTAGAGTGTAATTTTGATCTAAGATTCCTTCCAACACAACAACAAATGAAATGATTCTAACTTGAGATAGTACAAAAAATAGAACATAACAGTAATAAATAAACTTAACAACTTAATGCAATGATTCTTGGTATAACTTAATGCAAATGCAATATCTGTTGCCTTCGTTATCCTTTCCTCTTCTTCTTTTTTTTCTTTTGTGAATTTATCAAATTTTTCTTGAAGTTCTTTATTAAACTGCTTATACTTCATAGCTTTCAGAGAAAGGTATCTAGGCCCTATAGGTTGTCCTTGATGTTCCTCCTTAGGTGGAGGCAGAAGCTATAACATGTCATTGGATGGATTTTTTTTCTCTTCTGTCTCAGAAGTCTGAGACCTTTGAATCTCACTATCCTTTTGTTCATTTTGAATAGTTATTTTAGTCAGATTTTCTTGTGCTTCCTCCTACTATGAGGATAATTGACTAATTTTCTTCCCAAATTATTCTTTTAACTCACTTGTTTCTATTTTAAATTTCAATGCTTCCTCATCTTTTTGCATTAATTTCTCCTCTAACATTACATTTTGCATTCTAAACTCTTCCAAATTTTTTTCTAACATAGATATCCTAAGTGCAATCTGAATCTGTTCTTCCTCTTTTTCTTCTAAATTTATAGTATTTGATGGTGTTTCTTCTTCTTCCATGGGCTCCTTTCCTTCACGGTGGATGAATGTTTCTTCACTGTGTTGAGCGATCTCTTCCAGTTCATTTTCCATAATTGAAACGTCAACTTCCTGAAAAGAGGATGTACAAGCAGACAAATGTTCGTTCAAAGAAGTACATTTTGGGCTTTGCATTGGAGGTTGTGATCCATCTCCTTCTCTTTCTGACTCTTCCTTTTCAGGCTCCTCTTTTTCAAAATATTCTTCTCCAGATTCATCAAGATTGATGATAGGAGAAGTCCTTTTAGATTCTACCTTTTTTTTCTCAATCCTTTATGTTTTCAACCTTGTTTTCTTTATAGGTTTTTCAAACCTTTCCTCTTTTTTTTGGAACTTTTTCCCTTAGTCTCAAATTCCTCTGAGGCTTCCCCTTCCTCTTTTTTTCTTTTCTTTGTTGAAGCAACACTTTTCGATTTTCGCTTTCTAGGTCTCCTTACTGGTTTGAGTAAGTTTTTCGTCAAAACCTCTATTTTTTCTATCGTAAGTGTTATGCTCTCTAAAATTTTGGATTTTTCCTCTTTCCTTTCAACATTTAAAAAGAATTTTCTCCATTCTTCCTCCTAGTTGGGTTTTAGCATAAAATGATGTTTGACTATTAAACGCATTAATCCATGATGAGTTACTCTATTTTCTTTTTCCTTCCATTTCACAACCATTTCAGTAAGTTGAGAAAAAATGAAAGCAAATAGATTAACTCTTACTTCTAGTTTAGACACACCATGTCGGACATGATTCAACAACCTGAGCGGCAGCCCTAAAACTATGGAAAATTGACCTTCGTAGCTGAAAAAATTCACGATGCAAAGTGCAATTGATGCCCAGGGTTCTTGTAGAATTTCCCGCTTAATGCCCTTATTCTTTTCTTTGTGCATATGAAATATTGGTAAAGGTTTTGGTGGAACGTGGAAAATTTCCAAAAAATCTTGCAAATTAGATAGTCGTGGTTGAATTATATCACCTTCAATTGGAATCCCAGACAAGGAACTGATTATAGTGGCAGATACTTCAATGAGCTCTCTTCTGACCATCGTAAAATTGATATGGAAATTTCTGATAAACTCTAGCACTATATCCCATTTGTACCCCTTATACTTAAGGATGAAATCCAGCCATCCTGCCTGTTCCAAATATTTTATTGACTCAGCATCTAATGTAATTCCCTTCGGTTATGCCATTCTCTTATATCCTATTTTTTAAAAGACTGTGAAATTTTAGAAAACTTAGAGATTCGCAAGCAATGTCTGCAATCAATTTTCTAGAAATAGCAATCATCTTTTATTTTTGAAATGGTGACACTATGTTTCCTTCTAAACAAAGAAAAAGGTATAACAATAAATACGATAGATGTTACCATGATTATGAGGGAAATATCATTTTGAATAAGATCTTCTGATTGGAGTACTTAAGCATTGTGCAAATATAACAGGCAAACTGAAACCTGTTTTCTCAAGCAGCCTGCACAAGCAGAGCTAAAAAAAAAAGAGGATTAAGATCTATAATAAACCAAATCTTCAACTGCCATGCAGAATCAAACACTTATCCCTTATTAGCCTAATCAGAGAAGGTAATGGTTCTGTAAAGATAAAATAGATGAATACATGTGAATACCAAAAAAGAATTTTCCATAAGCAATTTACTAGAACTGTAGAGTAGCTGAGCAACCCGAGCCACATTGCTATTTCGAGTATTCACCCGATGCCAAGAACCTGACAAGAGAAATGACCATGGTTATGGCCTTTCAAGCATCTTCATTCGTTGTCCAAGAGTTGCAAAAAAAGACAGTCGAATTCACAGTGAAACGGCCAAGAGAGAGATTCCATGGAGGCGACAAGATTAGGGTTCCAAACCTTCGAACAATCAACCATAAAGATTTGCCCTACTTTCCACATGAAATCCTTTGCATAATATGATAGCATTTGGAGTCTGAGAGGACAAAAGTTAATAAATCAAAACTGCATAATACACTTTTAAATCCGTAGAAAGATCAACAATTTGCATGCCGACAGGAATAAATTGACATCTGTTTCCTTACCACACAACTGTGGCCATCCTTCAGACTACCCGTGGTACAGCGGTAGCTAACACTAACTGTTACCGCATCATTTACCGCCCAACCATGGTCTCACTTCAGACTACTCGCGGTACAGTGGTAGCTCCAAGTTAACCGCTAACTATTTCCACCGTGCTATCTTAGTTATGCTTCTGATAGTCCGCGGTATAGTGGCAGCACCTTTCAAACCACTAACATCTTCCACCGTATTACCGCGGTTAACTTCCTGATAGCTCGTGGTGTAGCGGTACCTTTTTGCTTGCCACTGACTGTTTACCTGCACTACCACGGTTTAACTGATGACAACCCTTGGTGTAGTGGTAGATGTTATGCTTGTCGCTGGTAAGACCTTTTGAAGCTGCGGTCTTACCAAAGTCAAGCATGCCGACGGGCATTATATCAATTTGATAACCATAAAAAAAAAAATGCCATCACATATGAATTTCAATACTATATTGTGCCAAGGATAATGGCCAAAGCCAAGAGATATCAATTAAAAGCAATACGATAGCCACCTTATTATAACCAAATATTATCGAATACCTTGTGAAGAGATAAATACTTTGATGAATATCAATATGCTTGTAACTGATCAAGCCATAATTAATCAACCTGTAGAAGAACTCAACCGAGATCTGCACATGGAGCCAAGATATCAGAGCCACCAAGATAATGTAATCAATGAAGTAAATGTGCCAAACAAAAAAGCAGATGCCAGAGTAACATAAATTGTCATCAAAGACAAAATAGCACAAGAGAGATTCAACACTTAATAGTCATCTACAACACAATCCTAACTCAAAGATCTCTAAACATGGTTGATTGTGGGTCAAAAATGGAAATTCCTATGACAAAGCTACAACATATCCTTAAAATCAAGTTTTTGTCCAACTCAACATTAAATCGAATGAAATTCAACATTCATGAAACCTATTCTCTCTCCCTCTCTCTCCCTCTCTCGCTAAACTCTAAACCCTCTCCCTCACACTCTCTCCCATTCTCCCACTCTCTCCCTCTCGCTCCCTGACTCTTTCTCTCTCTCTCTCTCCCTATCTCCCTCTCACTTCCTCTCTCCTCTCCCTCTGCCTCCCTCTCTCCCTACTTATCTCCCACTCTCCCTCTATCCTTAAACCCTAAACCCCCTCTCTCTCTCTCTCTATTTTTCTCTTTTCCTCTTCCCCATCTCTCTGTCTCTCCCTAAACTGAAACCCTCCATATTTTCCTCACTCCCACTCTCTCTCCCTCTCCCTCTCTCTCTCTCTACCACTCTCTCTCCATCTCTCTCTCTCTGCCTAAACTGTAAACCCTCCCTCTTTTCCTCTCTCCCACTCTCTCCATCTCGCTTTGTCTTCCTCTCACCCTCGCTCTCTCTCTCTCTCTCTACCAATCTCTCTCCCTCGATATCTCTCTCCCACTCTCTCTCTCTATCTCTCTCCATCTCTCCTACTCTCCCTCTCTCCCAAAACCCTAGACCCTTAATCTCACCCTCTCTCCCAAAACCCTAGACCCTCAATCTCACCCTCTCTCCCATTCTCTCTCTCTCTCCCTCTCCCCTATCTCTCCCTCTCTCCCTCTCTAATTCTCCCTACCTCCCACTCTCTTTCCCACTCTCTCCCTCTCTCCCTCTCCCTCCCTCTCTCCCTCTCTCCTCCCACTCTCCCTCTCTCTCTCTTCCTCTCTCCCTCCCACTCTCCCTCTCCCTCCCTCTCTCTCTCTATCCCTCTCCCCCCACTCTTCGTCTCCCTCCCTCTCTCCATCTCCCCTTATCTCTCCCTCTCTACCTCTCCCTCAGTTTGAATCTCCCTTAATCTCCCTCTCTCTCTCCCACTCTCACTCTTTCTCTCTCCCTCTCTCTTCCCCTCTCCCTCTCTTCCTCCCACTCTCCCACTCTCTCCCTCCCTCTCACTCTCTTCCACTCTCTCTCACTTTCCTTCTCTCCCTCTTGTTCCCTCCCTCACTCTCTCCCTTTACATCCCTCCCTCCCTCTCTCCCTCTCTCTATAAACCCTCTCTCCCACTCTCTCCCTCACTCCCTCTCTCTCTCATTCTCTCTCCCAAACTCTCTCATTCTTCCTCTTTCCCTAAACCCTCTCTATCTCCTAGTATCTCCCTCACTCTCTCTCTCTCTCTCTATCCCACTCTCTCCCTCTCTCTCTCTCCCATTTTCCACCAACAATCAACCATATTTGGAGAAATTTGATTTAGTATTGTGTTGTAGATGACTATTATGAACATTATTTTCTATCGATTTTTTTGAATGTTAAATTTCCATCGATTTAGTGTCGAGTTCCACGAAAACTTGATTTAGTTTTCATGCAAGTTGATTTCACGTCGAGTTTGATTAAAACCCGATTTTAAAGCTACGCTGCAGCTGTGTCATGCAAACTCCCATTTTTCACCCATAATAAGCCATGTTTGGAGAACTTTTATTTAGTATTGTGTTGTAGATGACTATTAAGAACCTTTATTTTCTATCAATTTTTGTGAATGTTGAATTTCCATTGATTTAATGTCGAGTTTCATGAAAACCTGATTTTAAGGTTACGTTGAAGATGTGTCATGCGAACTCCCATTTTTTCACCCACAATAAACCATGTTTGGTGAAATTTTATTTAGTATTGTGTTGTATCTATCTCTCCTAAGAACCTTTAATTTCTATCAGTTTCTGTAAATGTTGAATTTTCATCGATTTAGTGTTGATTTTGACCAATACCTGATTTTAAGGCAACGTTGCAGTTGTGTCATGTGAACTCCCATTTTTCACAAACAATCAGCCATGTTTGGAGAACTTTTATTTAGCATTATGTTTTACATGACTCTTAAGAACCTTTATTTTCTATCAGTTTTCACGAATGTTTAATTCCCAATGACTTAATGTCGAGCTCAAGGATAAACCTAATTTTTACACTACGTTGCAGCTGTGTCATGCAAATTCCCATTTTTCACCCACAATCAACCATATTTAGAGAACTTTGATTTGTTATTTTATTTTAGATGACTAATAAGAACCTTTCTTTCTATCGGTTTTTTGAATGTTGAATTTCCAACAATTTAGTGTCAAGTTCGACAAAAACCTGATTTTAAGGCTATGTTGTAGCTGTGTAATGTGAACTCCAATTTTTCCCCACAATCAACTATGTTTGGAGAAAGTTGATTTAGGATTGTGTTGTAGATGACTATTAAGAACTTCTAATTTCTATCAGTTTTTCTGAAATTTAAATTTCCATTAATTTAATGTCGAGTTCACTAAAAACTTGATTTCAAGGCTACGTTGCAGCTGTGTCACGCGAACTTCCATTTTTTACACATAATCAACCATGTTTGGAGAACTTTGATTTAGGATTATGTTGTAGATGAATATTAAGAACCTTTATTTTCTATCGGTTTTCCTGAATGTTAAATTTCATTTGATCTATTGTTGAGTGCGATGAAAACCTGATTTCAAGGCTAAGTTGCAGCTGTGTCACCAGAACTCGGATTTTTCACCCACAATCAACCATATTTGGACAACTATTATTTAGGATTGTGTTGTAGATGAATATTAAGAACCTTTATTTTCTATAGATTTTTCATGAATGCTGAATTTCCATCGACATAATGTCTTGTTTGACGAAAACCTGATTGTCACACAAACTCCCATTTTTAACCCGCAATCAACCATGTTTGGAGAACTTTGATTTAAGATACTGCTGTAGATGACTATTAAAAAACTTTATTTTCTATCGGTTTTGGTGAATGTTGAAATTCAATTGATTTAATGTCGAGTTCAACGAAGACTAAATTTTAAGGCTACATTGTAGCCATGTTATTAAAAATCCCATATTTCACCCACAATCAATTATGTTTAGAGAACTTTTATTTAAGATTTTTTTGTAGATAACTTTTAAGAACCTTTATTTTCTAACGGTTTTCGTGAATGTTGAATTTCATTCGATTTAATATCGAGTTCCATGAAAATTCTTATTTCAATGCTACGTTGCAGCTGTGTCATGCGAACTCCCATTTTTCACACACAATCAACCATGTTTGAAGTACTTTGATTTAGGATTATCTTGTAGATGACTATTAAGAACATTTATTTTCTATCAGTTTTTGTAAATGTTGAATTTCCATCGATTTAATGTCCAGTTCGACGAAAAACGAGATTTTAATGCTATGTTGCAGTTGTGTCATGAGAACTCCCATTTTTCACCCACAATTAACAATTTTTGGATATTTTGATTTAGTATTTTATTGTAGATGACTATTAAGAACCTTTATTTACTATCCGATTTCGTAAGTGTTTAATTTTCATTGATTTAATGTCGAGTTCAATGAAAATGTGATTTTAAGGGTATGTTGTAGTTTTGTCACGTGAACTCCCATTTTTCACCCACGATCAATCATGTTTGGAGAACTTTGATCGAGGATTATGTTGTATATGACTAATAAGAACCTTTATTTTCTATCACTTTTTGTGAATGTTGGATTTCCATCAATTTAATGTTGAGTTCAATGAAAACCTGATTTTAAGGCTATGTTGCAGCCGTGTCACGCAAACTCCCATTTTTCACTCACAATCAACCTTGTTTGGAGTATTTTAATTTAATATTTGTGTTGTAAATGACTATTAATAAACTTTATTTTCTATTAGTTTTCATGAATGTTCAATTTCCATTGATATAATGTCGATTTCGATGAAACTGAATTCAAGGCTACTTTGTAGATGTGTAAGATGAAATCCCTTTTTTCACCCATAATCAACAATATTTGGAGAACTTTGATTTACGAATGTCTTGTAGATGACTATTAAGAACCTTTCTTTTCTATCAGTTTTCGTGAATGTTGAATTTCCATCGATTTAATGTCGAGTTTCACGAAAACCTGATTTTAACGCTATGTTGCAGCTGTATCATGCAAACTCCCATTTTTCACCCACAATCATCCATGTCTGGACTACTTTTATTTACGATTGTGTTTTAGATGACAATTAAGAACCATTATTTTCTATCAATTTTTGTCAATGTTTAATTTGCAACAATTTAATGTTGAGTTCAACAAAAACCTGAGTTTAAGGCTACATTGCAGCTATCTCACACAAACTTAAATTTTTCACTCACAATCAACCATATTTGGAAACTTTGATTGAGTATTGTGTTGTTGATGACTATTAAGAACCTTTATTTTCTACTAGTTTTTGTGAATGATGAATTTCCATCGATTTAATATCGAGTTCGACAAAAACCCGATTTTATGGCTACGTTGCAGCTATGTAATGTGAAATTCCAATTTTCACCCACAATCAACCATGTTTGGAGTACTTTGATTTAGGATTGTGTTGTAAATGACTATTAAGAACCTTTATTTTCTATTAGTTTTCATGAATGTTAAATTTTCATCGATTTAATGTTGAGTTCAACGAAAACCTGATTTTAAAGCTATGTTGCAACTGTGTCATGCAAACTCCATTTTTCCACCCACAATCAACAATGTTTGGAGAATTTTCATTTAGAATTGTATTGTAGATGACTATTAAGTACCTTTATTTTCTATCAATTTTCATGAATGTTCAACTTAATGTCGAGTTCGAAGAAAAACATGATTTTAAGGGTACGTAATAGCTGTGTCATGAGAACTCCCATTTCTCACCCAAAATCAACCATGTTTGAAGAACTTTGATTTAATATTGAGTTGTAGTGACTATTAAGAACTTTTATTTTCGATCGGTTTTTGTTAGTGTTAAATTTCCATCGATTTAATGTCTAGTTTGAGGAAAACTTGATTTTAAGGCTACATTACAGCTGTGTCACACGAACTCCAATTTTTCAACAACAACCAATAATGTTTGGAAAAATATTATTTAGTATTGTGTTGGAGATGACTATTTAGAACCTTTATTTTCTATCGATATTAGTGATAGTTGGATTTCCACCGATTTAATGTCGAATTCAAGGAAAACCTAATTTCAAGACTATGTTGGAGTTGTGTCATGCGAACTCCCATTTTTCACCCACAATAAACCATATTTTGAGAACATTCATTACTTTGTAGATGACTATTAAGGACCTTTAAATTTTATTGTTTTTCGTGAATCTTTATTTTCCATCGATTTAATGTCAAGTTTGACGAAAACCTAATTTTAAGGCTACTTTGCAATTGTGTCATGCGAACTCCAAATTTTCACCCATAATCAACCATGTCTGGAGAACTTTGATTTAGGATTGTGTTGTTGATGACTATTAAGAATCTTTATTTTCTATCAGTTTTCATGAATGTTGAATTTCCATTGATTTAATATTGAGTTCCACGAAAACCTCATTTTAAGACTAAGTTGTAGTTTTGTCACGCGAATTCCCATTTTTCACCCACGATCAATCATGTTTAGAGAACTTTGATTGAGGATTGTATTGTAGATGAATATTAAGAACCTTTATTTTCTATCAGTTTTTGTAAATGTTGAAATTCCTTCGATTAAATTTCACATGAAATCTCAATTTTTCACCCATAATCAATCATGTTTGGAGAACTTTGATTTAGTATTGTGTTATAGATAACTATTAAGACTTTCATTTTCTATGGATTTTTGTGAATGTTCAATTTCCATCGATTTAATGTTGAGTTCGACATAAACCTTATTTCAAGGCATTGCAGATGTGTCAAGTGAACTCCCATTTTTCACCCATAATCAACAATGTTTGGAAACATTTGATTTAATTGTGTTGTAGATGAATATTAAGAACTTTTATTTTCTATCGATTTTTTGTGAATATTGAATTTCCATAGATTTACTGTCGAGTAAGACAAAAACCTGATTTTAAGGCTATGTTGCAACTGTGTTACGCGAACTCCCATTTTTCACCCACAATCAACCATGTTTGGAGAAATTTTCTTTAGGATTTTGTTGTAAATTACTATTAAGAACCTTTATTTTCTATCGGTTTTTGTGAATGTTGATTTTCTATCAAATTCATGTCGAGTTTGATTAACGCCTTATTTTAAGGCTACATTGAAGTTGTCTCGTGCGAACGCCCACTTTCACCCATAATCAACCATCTTTGGAGAACTTTGATTTAAGATTGTGATGTAGATGACTATTAAGAATGTTTATTTGCTATTGGTTTTTGTGACTGTTGAATTCTCGTTGATTTAATGTCAAATTCAATGAAATGTTGATTTTAAGGTTGCATTGCAATTGTGTCACATGAACTCCCATTTTTCACACATAATCAACCATATTTGAAGAAATTCGATTTAGGATTGTGTTGTAGATGACTATTAATAACATTTATTTTCTATCAGTTTTCGTGAATGTTTTATTTCCCTCGATTGAATGTCGTGTTCGACGAAAACTTAATTTTAAGGCTACATTGCAGATGTGTCTCAAGAACTCCCATTTTCACGCATAATCAACCATGTTTGGAGAAAATTGATTAAGGATCATGTTGTAGATGACTATTAAGAACCTTTATTTTCTATTGGTTTTCATGAATGTTCAATTTCCATAGATTAAATGTCAAGTTCGATGAAAACCTTATTTTAAAGCTACGTTGCAGCTTTGTCGTGCGAACTCCCATTTTTCACCCACAATCAACCATGTTTGGAGAACTCTTATTTAGGATTGTGTTGTAGATGACTATTAACAACATTTATTTTCTATTAGTTTTTTTGAATGTTCAATTTCCATCAATTTAATGTCGAGTCTGACAAAAACTTGATTTTAAGGCTACCATGTAGCTCTGTCACGCGAACTCCCATGTAGCTGATGTTGAATTTCCTTCGATTTAATTTTGAGTTCGACGAAAACCTAATTTTAAGGCTACGTTGCAACTTTTTCAAGGCCTCGTCATAGCTTTGTCACAAAAACTCCCATTTTTAGACCACAATCAACCATGTATGAGGAACTTTTATTTACAATTATGTTTTAGATGACTATTAAAAACCTTCATTTTCTAATAGTTTTCATGAATGTTGAATTTCAATCGATAAATGTCGAGTTCGACGAAAACCTGATTTTAAGGCTACGTTGTAGTATTGTCATGCGAACTCCCATTTTTGGAGAACTTTACGATAGGATTGTGTTGTAGATGACTATAAAGGACCTTGATTTTCTATAAAATTTTGTGAATGTTGAATTTCCATCGATTTAATGTTGAGTTTGACGAAAACCTGATTTTAAGGCTATGTTGCAATTAGCTCACATGAACTCCCATTTTTCACCCACAATCAACCATGTTTGGATAAATTTAATTTAGGATTGTGTTGTAGATCACTATTAAAATCTTTTATTTTCTATCGAATTTCGTGCATGTTAAATTTCCATCGATTGAATGTCAAATCGACAAAAACCTAATTTTAAGGCTACGTTGCAGATGTTTCACATAAACTCCCATTTTTCACCCATAATCAACCATGTTTGGAGAATTTTGATTTAGGATTATGTTTTAGATGACTATTAAAAACATTTTTTTTCTATTGGTTTTTGTGAATGTTTAATTTCCATCGATTAAATGTCGTGTTCGAAGATAACCTTATTTTAAAGCTACGCTGCAGCTTTGTCACGCGAACTCCCATTTTTCACCCACAATCAACCACGTTTGGAGTACTTTGATTTAGGATTGTCTTTTAGATGACTATTAAGAACTTTTATTTTCTATCAATTTTCGTGAATGTTGAATTTCCATTGATTTAATGTCGAGTTTTATGAAAACCTGATGAGAGAGAGAGAGAGAGAGAGAGAGAGAGAGAATTTTGAATAATAGGATTATGTTGTGGATGACTATTAAGAACCTTCATTTTCTATTAGTTTTTATGAATGTTGAATTTCCATCGATAAAATTTTGAGTTCGACAAAAAGAAAATCACGGGTGCATGGAAATGGGTAGCCATTCCGTGGACCATCTCAAAAAAAAAAAGTTGAAAAGCATAACGCGAGCGCATTATAATGCACTCGTGTTATGTCTTTGGTTAAACCTAGGGAAGATCTCAGCAGCCATAACTACAAAGCAATAACGCGCATGCGTTATTGACTGTTAAAAGAAAAAAACAAATGCAAATCTCTCATTTGCATTTTGACTAGTTTTTTTGCTCCACCCGCAACCAAAAACCCCAAAATATCACCCTCACATTCTAGGAGAAGAGTTTGTTCACCAAGAATCCGAATTTCTTCGCAACGATGGCGCCACGACGATGTGGAGCTGTAAGAGGTAAGGATTCTATGCTTTTTGTTTTGAATTTGTTAGTTTTAGGTTGACTTTGATATCTATTTTTTGAATTTTTAGGAGATGCAAATCAACCTGCAAACCCTCAAAATCCTCAACAAGAGGACCAACCAAATCCTCAAGATCAAAATCAACCACAACATCAACCTCCTCCACCAATCACTCAACCCCCTCTTGGCACTCAACAGAATTTAATGAGTGAAATAGAGAACAACAAAAAAAAAATTGGAGGATTTGATCAATAGATTGAGTGATCCAAATGGTTGAACCACACAAAGAATGACCCTAGCAAATTCACTGAAAGATATGTTAACAAATGTAGATTCAATTAGCAAACAAGTAACTGGATGGGAAGATACAAGGCAGGCGGCTAGAGAGTATTATGCAAATAAACTATCATACAAAGATGTTAAAGATTTAAAGATAACAAAAGGTGATTTGTGCTCATTATTCACCAACCCACACACAAATCAAACTCTTACCCTCAATGTGAAGAGGTTTCCTATCCATTGGTGCCACCACTAACAAATGAAGGAGCGGTTTTATGATAGGTGGTACATGGTCTTTGATTACCCACCGTGCAACAATTGTGAGGTCCCGCAATATTTCCTTAGGGAACTATACAGTGAGTTCATATTGAACAACATCCCAAATTATTTTGATATGAGGAATTTCTAGGGGAGAGGTGGGGGGTCAGCTCAGGGTAGACCTGGTGCATAGCCAGATCCTACGCGGCAAGGTAGACGAGCTCTCGCTAGGCCACCTCATGAGCACATTGTTATGCCTTCCGTCATGGAGGAAAGTGCTGACGTAGAGACATTGCAGGCAATCAGCACTTTGACCCAGAGTGTCATCCATCATATTAGCCCTATTCTATAGTGCCATCCAGGGGAGTCTTGTAGTGGTGTTCTTCGAACACATGTGTGTCAATCTTGCGGGGCTACTTGTTCACATGACCCCACTGACCCTCAGGAGACTGGTACGCAGGATCCGTCTGCAGCTATGGAGATGGAGAGGGTAGCTGACATTTTGCATGAGGCATATGGCATTGATAGTCAGGTAAAAGTTAGTGCATGTGTTCATTGAATTTAATTTATTAAATTTCGATTATCAAATGCAAGATTAATTAAAAATGTTTTATGATTTTAATAAAATTGCAGGATCACAGTGTTGAGACTGGATACACCGCCCCCCCCCCCGACCAGCCTATTTTTGCAGTACAACTTTGTTAGGGTATGTAACTAGTAAACAATTATAATTTTATTGCATATTAATGGCATTGTTTTACGAATGGTAATTTAATATGCAATTTTGGATGTTGAACAGACTACTATTGGAGGTTTTGATGGAACACTTTCTAGTGGCAGTGGATTTACTCAAACCTTCACGCAGGTAATAGAATAGAGAGTTTAACTAATGAATCAAGTACTTAATAGATTTGTGTAGTTTATACATGCACATCATTGATTACGTTGAATAATTTGTTGTTTTATTTTCAGTTGTTGCGAGACGGTACACCTCTGAATGTGATGAGGGCAATGGATATTAGTATGACATCTGCTATACAATCCTCGATGGCTCTGACAGAAGAGGTATGAGGCAAATTAGTAAAATTTTATTTATATTTCTTGTTATAGATGTTAGTTAGTGAGAAATAAAACCATTATTGATTCACGTAGTTTTTGTCTATTTGCATGGTTTATACAGGGCTTGAGCATGCCTGAGCATGGGTGTGAGGATATTTCCCTCATGGAGAGAGATCGTGAGATGGCTGTAAGTGATTATTTTGTCAAATATATCATTTTTTATAATGTAATTTCTATATATTCATGTCTTTACTTCTTATTGTAACAGTTAAAACATCACCATGAACTAAACCCTAGGAGGAGTAGCAAGAGCACTCCACGAGTGCAGCAAAAATGAGTGACAGACCTATCACCATCCGAGGGAAAAGGAAAGGGAAATATTTTATTTCCTGGGCATGGAGAGCAATGACTTTTGATTCCAGAGTCCTTTATTGTGTGCCTGAATGGCAGTTTTGTACATATTTTTTATTGGACATATTTGACATTGTATGCCTAGATGACATTCTCGTAAGTCTACATGGCTATTTTGTACATATATTTCATACTTATATCGACATATATTTATGTATGCCTACATGGCTATTTGGTTATTACAAATATCTTTTTTCGATGGCTGTCCATATTTGCATTCTAAATTGATGGTTCAATAGATATGAGTTACGTATATTCAAGTGTATACTTTACAACTTACGTGTATACTTTCTGACTTACGTGCATTCGAGTGTATACTTTGTCGCTTACATGTTTTCATGCATATACCTTGTATTCGTGCATATACTTTGTTTTAATTTGTGTATACTTTTTGAGGCTTATGTGTTTATGAGTACTTGTAGTTCCCTTATTGACATGTAAATGTTTGACTTATTCACGTGTATAATTATTAATTGGTTAGCCCTAGCATTGATCTATGTCATCCTCAATGCATGATCCTTGAGATGGAGTAAGTACACCCTCAAGGTAAAAAAAACCTCTTGCATCATTGAAACCAAAAAAAAAATCCTTTATAGCAGATCGGAAGCCATTATCATTCTCCATCAGTTCTTCATGTATCCACTCCCCATTAATGGTTGTCTCATGACCTTCATGAAACGAAGCACTTATCTCATTTGTGATAGAAGAAATGTATGAAGATTTATCTTCCTCCTTATGAACCATTCACTATCATGAGAGATGGGTTCTTGTGAACCACTACTGATGAATCATGGGTCAATGAGTTTGACTTGTAAAACTACATGATTGAATCTTGATAGCAATATCACAATATTTATATATCTAAATGTGTAATTTCCTTCAGCTAAAATTTGTGCTTATACTTATGTGATTGATGTATGTTTGTTTATGGGATCATAGTAATTTCTATTTGATGATGCTATTGTGTCTTTAAGGTTTATTTATTAAAGGGTGCATGAAACAAGTTTTAAATCCTTACAAATCTTTGAGTTTCTAAGGTTTTTCTATTTATCGAGTCTGGGATCCGAGCCCGAGTCCAAGTCAAAAAATGGCTTGTCAAGTCTGAGGTGAGTCCTAGTCTTGTAACACTGGTTCCCAACTTGATTCCAAGTGGCCATGAGAGGAAACCCACAGGAAGTCAAGTGGGACTCATTATTCATAAATCAAACCTAAACCGGCAATGAGACCAAGAAGACCAAAAACTTGCAAAAAGATAACCAGTTGGTCTAGATGACTAATCTAATGCTACACAAGGTATGCAAGTGACACAAATGGAAGACTCAAAGCATCAGATAAGTCGTTTCAATTCATTCTTGACTGGATGAAGGCTCAAACACAAAAATTCAATGAAAACTTGCTCTCTTCCAATCACAAAAATGTACTCTCCAAGTCTCAATTCGTTAAAACAATCCTCCAACCCAGGTATTAGGGTTTTTTTGACCTTATATACGTTTCTCCCATGTGCTAGGACCCTTGGGTTAGGCTTAAAGCATCATTAATGCCATTTTCCAACTTTTAGGACAAATAGCCAAGGCATCATTGCTCAAAATGCTCACAATGTCCAAGACTTACCCAAATCGCAAGCCCCTAACAAACCTACTTCCAATTCACTCATCAAAAACACTCTTGGGACTTTACATCATAGTCCTTATTCCCTTGGTGGTTGGCTAGAACCACCTACAAGCCAAAATTGCAAAGATCTCTCCAAAAGACCTTAAGGTGATCCTGCACCATTCTCCCCCTTGCAACAAAGAAGTTAAGGAACCTTTGGTGTCAAGAGCTCCTCACTAATTCTATGCTTCTTAAATTCACTTTTTGCTATCCAAGTAGCCTCTGACTCTGGTTGATGTCTCCACTTCACTAGGTGCTCCATGTATGTCTTGTGCCTAGTCTTCTTCTTCACCCTTAAGTCTATAATCTTGTCCACTTATGGTCTGATTTGATCAGGTACTTTGAGTTTGTCCACATCCTTACTCACCTAAGTACTATATTGTTCCTCATCCATTTCTTGTCCTTTATACTTCACCAAGTTCTTCACATTGAAGATAGGCGAAATGGACATCTCCTTGGGTAACTCTACCTTATATGCATTGGATCCATACTTAGCCAACACTTTACATGGCCCTATCCTTTTCATCTGCAGCTTACTTGGTATGCCTTTTTGTAGTCTTGCCTTGTTCAAGTATACCATCACCAAATCACCGATTTCAAATTGTAGATCTCTCTTCCCTTCATCTCTTTTATCCTTCAACTTCTAGTTAGCCTCCATTAATGTCTTCTTTACCTGCTCATGAACCTCTCTCATTGATTGAGCAAAATCATCAACATGTCCACTGATTCCTTCATAACCTTTTAGGTCTCTTAGCTCAAGTACACCCCTTGGATGTAACCCATATACAATTTCAAATGGGCTCTTACCAGTAGACCTATTTGTGCTATCATTGTAGGCAAATTTTGCCTGTGAAATACTTGTTCCCATCCTTGTCCATACTCCTTAGTTAGACCCCTCAACAAGTTACCAAGTACCCTATTTATCAAGATTTATGGTGAGCTTCTCCTCTTGAAGTTTCTTCAACACAAGTTCTAGGTGCTTCATATGTTCTTCTGTTGTTTTGCTAAAGATGAAGATATCATCTAAGTAGACTACCATAAAGACTCCTATAAAGTCCTTCAAGAGGAGAAGCTATCAACCTCATAAAAGTACTAGGTGCATTTGTAAGATTGAATGGCATTACTAACCATTCATATAACCCCTCTGTGGTTTTCGAATCTGACTTCCATTCATCTCCCTCTTTCATCCTAATCGGATAGTAGCCACTTTTCAAATCAATCTTGGAGTAGTACTTAGCACCCCCTAAACAGTCCATTAAGTCTTCTATCCTAGGAATAGGAAACCTATATCTAATGGTTATCCTATTTATAGCCCTATAATCAGTACACATTCTACACTTATCTCCCTTCTTAGGTGCCAACACCAGTGCAACAACACATGGGCTTATGCTTTTCCTGATCAACCCTTGGTCCAAAATTTCTTGAACTTGCCTTGGTATCTCCTTGTTCTGCTCCGGTGTGATTTTTGTATGCAGCCTTGTTAGGCAATGTTGCTCCTGGTACAAATTCAATTTGATAACTATTTCCCTCTTACGTGGTAGTGTAGCTGGTGTGCCTTCACAAATGATATCCCTGAACTGATCCAACAGTTGCTTCACCTCTGTTGTCATAGGTAGCCGACTAGGTGACTCCTCCTCCTTTGGCTTCAACATGATTGCATAGAAAACACCTTCTTCCTCCTTCATGTCTCTTAGGCATTCCTTTCCACTCATCAAAAGTACAGTGGATTATGCCTTTTCCAATGTGCCTTCTTGGGGAAAAAACTTTGTGGTTAAGCACTCGAGTTGGAGTATACTAGAATGGGTGACCTCCCGAGAAGGCCTAGTGCCTCACCTCTATGACCATCACTTAGATGCAATGAGTGCTAAGTGGGCCCTTTCAATATCATTTCAAAATTGTTGCTTTAAGCAACTTACAAATTTGCAACTTAAAACTCCTCCAACCTAAGGGATCGATCCGGTGGAACATAGCTCGGAGCGATTCCACGTGTTTCGGTGCAAAATAGGACCATTCCTAGTGTAAAAATACCTATTTGGACGTGTTCGAACAATCCACTTGGTCACACAAGTTGCAGAACAAAAGTTGCACCACTCTACAACTTTGCACTGCTTGCATTTGATGTTTTTTCCATCAAGTGAAAATCCGCACGAATAGAAAACCACTCTGAAATAGCCAAAATTGAGAGAGGTTTTTGTAGACACCTTCAATGCAATCCTATAAAATTAGACAAGAATTTTTTAAGCATCACGACATCTAAGTAATAGCATGCTGAAGTTTGCAGCCATTTTGCACTTTGGACCCTTAAGGGATCGATCCGGTGGAACATAGCTCAAACCGATTCCATGTGTTTCGATGCGAAAGAGAACCATGCCTAGCATAAAAATACCTATTTAGACGTGATGGAACGGTCCGCTTGGTCACACGATTTGCAGAGTGAAAGTTGCACCACTTTGCAACTTTGCATTGCTTGAATTTGACACCTTTTCCATTAAGTGAAAATCTGTCGCCACGAGAAAACCACTCCAAGATAGCCAAAATAGAGAGAGATTTTTCTAGAGGGGTCCAACACCTTTTTGTTGGATTAAATGAGAAGTTTCTAAGTGTCACGATATCCAAGTAATAGCATGCTGAAGTTTGCAGCTATTTTGCACTTTGGACCCTTAAGGGATCGATCCGATGGAACATAGGTCGAAGCGATTCCACATGTTTCGGTACGAAAGATGACCATGCCTAGTGTAAACATACCTATTCAAATGTGTTGGAACAGTTCGCTTGGTCACACGAGTTGCAGAGCAAAAGTTGCACCACTTTGCACTGCTTGAATTTGACACCTTTTCCATGAAGTGAAAACCCCCCGCCATTAGAAAACCAGTCCAAGATAGACAAAACCAAGAGAGTTTTTTCTAGAGGGGCCCAATGACTTTTTGTAGGATTAGATGAG
Organism: Sequoiadendron giganteum; assembly: GCA_007115665.2. NCBI lineage: Eukaryota > Viridiplantae > Streptophyta > Pinopsida > Cupressales > Cupressaceae > Sequoiadendron > Sequoiadendron giganteum. The sequence continues at coordinate 376,157,440 of CM021103.1, read as the reverse complement.
AAGATTCTAAGTGTCACGGTATCTGGGTAATAGCATGCTGAAGATTGCAGCCATTTTGCACTTTCGACCCTTAAGCGATCGATCCGGTGGAACATAGCTCAGAGCGATTCTACGTGTTTCTGTGCAAAAAAGAATCATACCTAGCATAAACATACTTATTCAGACATGTTGGAATAGTCCGCTTGGTCACACAAGTTGCAGAGCGAAAGTTGCACCACTTTGCATTTTTGCACTGCTTGAATTTGACATTTTTCCATCACGTGAAAATCCGCCGCCATGAGAAAACCACTCCAACATAGAAAATACCAAGAGAGGTTTTTCTAGAGGGGCCTGATGCCTTTCTGTAGGATCAGGTGAGAAGATTCCAAGTGTCACGGCATCCGAGTAGTAGCATGCTAAAGTTTGCAACCATTTTGCACTTTGGACCCTTAAGGGATCAATCTGGTGGGACATAGCTTAGAGCGATTCTACGTGTTTTGGTGCAAAAGAGGACCATGCCTAGCATAAACATACCTATTTAGACGTGTTCGAATAGTCTACTTGGTCACATGAGTTGCAAAGCGAAAGTTGCACCACTTTGCAACTTTGCACTGCTTGAATTTGACACCTTTTCCATCAAGTTAAAATCCGCCGTCAGAAGAAAAGCACTCCAAGATAGACAAAATTGAGAGAGGTTTTTCTAGAGAGGCCCAACACCTTTCTGTAGATCAGACAAGAAGATTCTAAGTGTCATGGTATCCGAGTAGTAGCATGCTGAAGTTTGCAACCATTTTGCACTTTGGACCCTAAAGGGATCGATCTGGTGGAACATAGCTCGGAGCGATTCTACGTGTTTTGGCACGAAAGAGGACCATGCCTAGCGTAAACATACCTATTCGGACATGTTGGAACAGTCCGCTTGGTCACACGAGTTGCAAAAAAATGTGTACAAATTGTTTACATGACCTTTCTATGATCTTTTTCACATTGTTTATATTTCAAAATTCAAAGTTTGCAAATTTTCCTACTCAAGGCATTTACAGAACAAGATGCTACTACACCAAACATGAACTTCAACCTTACAATATTTGAGTATATCTCATTATGTAATTAAATCTTATTACAATACCTCTGGCACTTCGTTCTCTCAAATCTTTTACAATGTCACTCATACATTCAAGATTCTCTTTAAATGTCTTAACCATAGGTGCTCATCATGAGGTTAACTTCAAGTAAGTAACTTGAGATTCCCTCGCTAAGCTTCACATGCTTTCTTACAATGGCTTGAAATAAAAATTGAGATTTGTCAAAATAATCAAAATAAGTATGTTGCATTGCTTTTTTGGCTGAGATTTTCTTTGATGACTCTTAAATCAACATTTTCTACAACGAAAGATCAATCAACCCTTAGTAGTTTACTTACAAATACGCAAAGTAAAAGAGAAAAAGAAAGAGCATCCAAAATGGAAGTGAAATAAAAATAGATGGAAGGCACTTACAGATGTTGCATGCAGGCATCAAAATAAGGATGTTGCATTGCTTTTATGGTTGAAATTCTCTTGGATGGCTCATATATCTGCATTTTTTGCAAGGGGACACCAATCACTATAAAAGAAGATGATAGCATTGGCATCAACCAAATTAATATGCATACAAGTATAAATTAATAAGAACCAATGTGCATATACATTGAAATTCATCCACTGAACCATTTGGGTCTGCTCTTCTCTTTATTGTGTCAACTATTGCCTATGGTCAGACTCACGAACCTTCCATAATGTCTTGTTCAAAGGTATACCCCCATATTTGGTCAAATGAACATTGGATTCCATGACAAGGTTTGAGTAATGAAGAATCTTATGATGCATGTCAAAGTCCTGAAATAGCCAATGTTTAACACTTGAATGTGGGTACCTTCTAAGCCATGTTCCAATAACCACAACTGAGCCTGTAGGGTATTCGATGTTTTCTCCATCTATAACTGGGCCCTCCAATTTTTTTTTTGTCTCAACACAACGACACAAGTAATAGTATGTTCCCTCTTCATTGTCTTCATCTGCAATAATTGCATAAACATGCCCTGCATTGATATGTGCAAAACATCTCTTGAAATTTGTCAACATTACGAATAAAGTACAAAGTAAGATTTAACGATATAGAATTTTAACAAGTAAGAGAGTAGATATATCACCTCATTGAACTAGATCTGATATGTGGTCAAAGTCGACTGATGATTCTATCTGTGTCAGTTCCAATGTCGTCGGAGGGCGATAAATGTGAAGTGGGCTAAGATAACTTGTGAACCGGTTGTCAACCCACTCCCTTGACTCACAATCATTCCAGTCTTGCATTGTACATGAAGAACAAAAGCATGCCATCTTTCATCGATCAATACTCCATGAACCTGTATTTGAGCTAAGGAAAGAGTGTACCTCACTCAATCCTATTAGTGTACAACAGTCTTCATATGGTGCAATGTTAGTATCATCCATCAACCAAAAAAATCTACAAACTGAAGACGTACCTTCATTACCTGGACCCATCAAAGCATTACACCACTCGACGATTGATTTTGCATCTGTCAACTTTGCACTGTCTTTATACTTTAACTCTTTTCATGCATGCGTGCATGATTTATCTTGACATAAAAAGGTTTAAGCAGTTCAAAAAATCTTTGAGAAATACTAATTTAAGGATAATCATTTTCAAATTTCCAAAAAAATTGGGTTTGAGTCACATCAAAAAAATGCTTTGGATGTGGCTCACGATTTCGACTACTGATTCTCCTTCTTACCACATCCCTTTGATTCGGAGATGGCCTTGTGTTATTCTTCCAATACTCTTCAATTAGTGTTCTCAAGGCTTTGACAACTTCTTTATCTTTTCGTTATAGTCTCCCCGAGAATGCCCATAATTCATTTGTATCATTGCCCTTAATTCTTTGCTGCCTTTGAATGGCTTTTGATAAAGTTTTTCTAATAATTCCCTTTTTTTCACTAGTCTTTCTAATTAGGTGATCTCTATTTGTTTGACAACTTACCAAAATCGATATAATGACACGTCGGGTGACATTACTATCCTTTGAGCGTGAGGTTTTACCCACACTCTCATAAGCATCCATTAGATTCTTCACAATAGTGTCTTCACTCGGTGCATTCAATGTTCTCAACCCAAGAGTCTTCATGATGTTCCTATACTTTACACCCCGCATCATTCCAACAAATAGTTGACATCTTTCAGTCTCATTTAGCCTTTCAAAGAATCGTTCCCAAATCTTATCAGCATATCTTCTACAAGTGTGTGTTGAAATCTTACCTTTCATGTGCTGCAAAATCTCATCATCAATATTAATCAAATACTTTGGTTTTCTACGCAAAATTCTTGGTGGTAGAGAAGAAGACATACCTTGAAGTTCACATGGGAATGAAGGCATACCTTCTTCGTGAATTTCGAGTGATGATGTACTCTCAACTTGAGATGTGTTGGATGGTGTCCAACAATATTCACCTGCAGTAAATGGTGTCCCTCCATATTCACTTACAGTAGATGGTGTCCGTCCATATTCACTTGTGCTAGATGGTGTCCCTCCATATTCGCTTGTGCTTAATGGTGTCTCTTCATATTCACCTGTCGTAGAGGGTGTGTCTCCCACTACAGTATCTGAATCTGTCTTACGACGATTTTTTTGCATTCGTGTCTTTTGTGCTGCCAATTCCCATTCTCTTTTTGATGGTTGAGGTTCCTCTACAATCGGGTTGTTTTCATCAATCGTTTCCAATTTCTTCTTTTCTCGAAATGCTACCACTCGAACACTCTCCTCTTCTTTCAAGGTTTCATTCTCTTCATCTGTTCATTTGCTCTTTGTCTTTTTCTTCCGCATGGCAGATTATTTTATTTGTACCATGGTAATGAGATGAATATTAGTTCCTAAAAAATGTATCCATTCAAGATAATTGAAAAATATATGTCATAGAAGGCTTCATTTAAATAATACTTACAATCATCTTGTACAAAAGTAGTTTTTTATTGTTGATGGTTCTAGCCAACCACCAAGGGAATAAGGACAATGATGTAAAGTCCCAATAGTGTTTTTGATGTGTGAGTTAAGGATAACTTAGGGTATTCTAGAGCCTTGAATTTTGGAGAAACCTGAATGATGAAATTAGGCAAATTAGTCCATGTAGACTTGGCAATTTCTCCTAAAAGTTGGAAAAGGGCTTTAATGATGCTCTAAGCCCTACCCAAGGGTCCTAGCACATGGGAGAAAGGTATATAAGGTCATAAAAAACCCTAATTGAGCATGTGGGAAAGTTATTGTACGATTTGTAGTTTTGGAAGGGGAATTTGTGAGTTGGAAGAGTGCAAATTTCATTGAATTTCTATTTTTGTGCCTTCATCCAGTCAAGAATGGATTGAAAGGACCTGTCTAATGCTTTGATTCTTTCAATTGTGTCACTTAATTACTGTGTGAAGCATTATATTAGCCATTTAGTTCAATTGCTTTCTGTTTTGCAAGTTCTTTAGAGTTTTTGGAAATAATGATCCCCACTTGAATTCCTGCGGAAAGGCTACCATGGCCACTTGGAATCAGGTAGGGGACTTTTTGTATAGTGTACATATGGTGTGTGGTGTCTTGGTTTGCAGGGGAGATGGTGAATTCATCAAGAACTAGGCGAGTGCAATTGCATTTTGGCTAGTGGCTTGGAGAGGACAGCACTAAAGAAAGTAGCTAAATGGACTAGTTTGAGCCAATCAAGAGCAAGAGAGTGTGGGCACATGTATTCTAGACATGTGTGTGCAAGGAGGAGAGTTGAGGAGGTCATTGAAGCCCTCAAAGTTGGAAAAAGGAGCCAGAACCCTAGAAACCCTTTAAAATAGGGGGTATGAGGATAGTCCTATGTACGGACGCCAAAGGAAGTAAACACCTAGTATATATTGAAGCCTAAGGTACCACTAAAAATAATCTATAAAAATATTTGGGGGTTGTTAAGACCGTTTTTTAGAAAAGCAAAGAAAACGGGTTATAGGAGGCTTAATTGAGCAAAAGGCTACAAGGCCTAAAATTGGGTTTTTCAAGAAAGCGATGAATACAAGGTGAAAGAATTCTATGAGATGGATCAGTGCGGAGTCAAATCAACAAGGGGATAGTGAGAATACCCTTTCGTAGCCCCTCGAGTGGTTAGGATACTTTGGGTCAGTGTGGAGCACAGTGAAGCTTAGTGGTGAATTGAGAGCAATGGTGAAGAATTTGAAATTGGTGGAGAGTCTTATGAGGTGAGAGGGGTTTAGGAGAGATCCCTGAGTAGGGTAGAGAGGAATACCAGAAAATAGGTCTTGGGAAGAGCAAGATTGGTCTTGAAAGATAAGACTCCCCATCAATTGTTGAAGGAGTGGTCTATGTAATAAACTTTTGACCTTGTGCAGGGTATTTTGAAAATGTTTGATGCTTTGGAATGGTCTGGGAAGGCCTGGGTATAGGATTTTCTATAAACCCTCCCTATTTGCATTGAAAAATGTGGGTTTTTGTATTGGAAGCCTAGTTGAGCAAGTAAGGTCCTAAGACCTAGAAATTATCTTGTTTTGAGACCTAATTGTCTTTTCTCAGATCAAATGTTTTGTGAAGGGAAATATAGTTGAATAATTGTGTCAATAAAAGTGTTGATTTCTTCCTTTATACTGCATCAGTTTGTGCATAGGTATTGGAAGGTGTTTGGACCCTTCAGAGGAATGGGAGAGGCTTGGAGTTGTCTTAAAGGATGAATTTTGGTGAATGGTTCTGAATTTCTATAATTGGCAAATGTAAAATGGTAATTGGTAAGTGTAAATAATTGTGTATATTATTTGGTAATTTAAAATGTGCACTGACAACCTAAGGTTATAATGACAAACAAAAATGAAAGCAAGCCATAATAGAATGAAATAAAATTTGTAAAGACTTCACATACCTTAAAAAATAGACTTTCAAATGGAGGAGTTCAACCCAATTATGTAGCCTTAGCTTCTTCTTTCTTCAAACTCCACAACAATTTGATTTGTTCAAAAGCTTGTTCCCTTCCACACTTCAATTATATATCAGTTTTCAATGGAATTCAAACTTCAATTGATATTATATGTCTTTCAACGTGGAAACTCTGCTATTTCATGCAAAGGTGGTAAAAAGATCATAGAAAAGGTGATGGAAAGTAAAAAAGATGCTTGCACACTTCACAACATCATCAAAAAGATATTTTTTATTGGAGCATGCACAGAACCAGGGGAATATGCAGACTGTGGGCCTTCAAATCACGGGTATATTGATTTTTTTACCATTTTAGTGGACTACAAAACATGCTCACGTTATAAAGTCCACGTGTTATAACGCGAGCGCGTTATGTGAAATTAGGTATTCTTAATGTATTTTTGATAGTATAGAGTTTCTGAGAGAGTGGGAGGGAGAGACGGGGAGAGTGGAAGATAGAGAGGAGAGGGAGAAGGGGAGAGTGGGAGAAAGAGAGAGGGACAGAGTGGGAGATAGAGTGGGAGGGAGAGAGGGAGAGTGGGAGATAGAGTGGGAGAGAGAGGGGAGAGAGGGGGAGGGTGGGAGAGAGGGAGTGGGAAGAGGGAGGGTGGATGCTTTAGAGGTGGGAGGAGAGAGGGGGGAGGTGGAAGATAGAGAGAGGGAGGGAGAGAAGGGGGAGGAGTGGGAGAAAGAGAGGGAGAGGGGTGGGAGGGAGGTGGGTAGAGGGGGAGAAGTGGAGGTTTAAGAGAGTGGGAGGGAGAGAGGGGGAGGGTGGAAGATAGAGAGGGAGGGAGAAGGGGAGAGTGGGAGAAAGAGAGAGGGAGAGAGTGGGAGATAGAGTGGGAAGGAGAGAGGGGAGAGTGGTAGATAGAGTGGGAGGGAGAGAAGGGAGAGAGGGAGATAGAGAGGGAGGGAGAGAGGGTATTAGGGTTTAAGGGTTGAGGGATCAAGAGGGTATAGGAGTTGAGGGAGAGAGTGGGAGAGAGTGGGAGAAGGGGAGAAGTGGAGAGTTTCTGAGAGAGTGGGAGGGAGGGAGGGGGAGAGTGGAAGATAGAGAGGGAGGGAGAAGGGGAGAGTGGGAGAAAGAGAGAGGGAGAGCGTGGGAGATAGAGTGGGAGGGAGAGAGGAGAGAGTGGGAGATAGAGTGGGAGGGAGAGAGGGGAGAGTGGGAGATAGAGAGGGAGGGAGAGAGGGTAGT